>CAMQGK010000581.1:377500-425000 GCA_947000775.1 Pterois miles | reverse complement strand
TAAGTGACACAAAAGGGTGGACCTAAGTGCAACCAAACGCTGAATAAGACATTTTAAGGTGACCAAAATGTTATAATTACAGTAACTTTCATGAACTGAAAGCACACTGTGAAAGGGTTAAAGTTGTAAGACAAAAACAGACAACTCCCAGACCAGACATGCTGTGGTCACGCCTTAAAGCATCCCCTGCTTTATGGTCTATTTGACTCAAAATGGGACCATAATTTACTAAATGAGCATCAGTACTGAAGAAGACTTGAAACTAGCGACTGAGACCATAAACTCATGTTTACACTCTTTACTGAGGTAATAAATAAAGTGAGAAGTACGCTCATTTTCTCATAGACTTCTATACAGTCAGACTTCTTTTTGCAACCAGAGGAGTCGCCCCCTGCTGGCTGTTAGAAAGAATGCAGGTTGAAGACACTTCAACACTGGCTTCACTCTCGAGAGCTGGAGGTTGCCCACTGGTTTGAACCTGCTTGCCTGCTTTTTCTAAATATCCTAACATCGCATGTTTGATTTAGTCTAGCTACATAATCATAACTCATATTACAGAGAGACAAAGGTGAAAAACAGAGGACAAACAAATAAATAGCAAATTTGCACAAGTATGATAGAAAAGCAAAAAAAATAAATAAAAAATAAACGAACAAAACTAAACTAAAAACGAACCACAGGGCATCACCTCATCTCAAAACATAAACAAAAAAAATCAATATGAAATGCATTTGATGTGACCCTTGTGTAAGGGTGTGTGAGCACACCTCCCAACCATTAATCGACCTGATTAGGTGCATTGAGAAGAGAAATTGATTTAACTTGGTGTGTCTGGTTGTAATGGCTTTGGCGTGTAATCTACTGCCATGTCACGTCACACAGTCTGGCTGACAGGGGACATCTTGTGAACGCACTAAAGGTTGCTTCTAAAGGTTTCTTCTAAAGGTTTCTTCTAAAGGTTTCTTGTTGCTGGAGATGTGTTAAAACGCCCACTCTGCAGACACATCTGTGAGCTGACATGACCTCTGACAGGGAGACAAAGACCAGGTTCACAACAAAAAATGTGTATTGCCTTGATACCAAAATAAGTCAGCTGTTTGTATGAAGAAACAGGTAAAATAATTAGTGTAAAACAGCTTTTTATGTTCTCATGAAACAGAATTTAGTGACAGCAATCAGTTTTTGTGACCTGAATTGTGGAGAATAGTGAGGCACCTTGTTAACTTTTATGCCAATGGTAGTAATATTTTTGTCACATTTGTATGTGAAGGGTTCATGTGACAGCTTACAAAGCAACAACTTATTTTTTATTTTTTGTGTGCTTTCATATGAATGTCCAGCAACATGTCAAGGTACGCTTGTTACATGCATACAGTCCTTTCAAAATAAACTTCCGTCTTTACAGGAAACAACTTGAGGCAACAAAACTACTTGGTTAGGTTTGGGGAAAGATCATGGTTTGGGTTAAAATAATTCCTGAAATGGCTTTACATATGTGCAGAAGTTACATGACCAATAAATCAATCTGTGCGTGTCCTTATACAGTACATAGTATGTCAAATGCAGTATGCCAAAAATACCAGGATGTCCTACTGCATCCAGTCCTGTTTCGCAGTATGTAAGCCAGCATGCTTTTTTGGCTATTCTGATCCAGTGTCTGAGTCTAGAAGCCACAGAGGCTAACAGTTTAGCAAGCTAGTAAGGGAGTAACATAACGCAGGAAATGCAAAGACATAATGACAGAGGAGAATGATGAGGTCGTTGAGAATATCAACATTTTCCTCAGACATATAAAACTACCAAGAAAAGCAATGCCTAAAATTGCAATATACTGTATGATATTAACTTGCTATGAACTGAGAACTTCCATGGGCTCCACCATTTCACACAATGTCAACAAACACGTCACAAGTCGTGAACTCGGAGCTTTCAGAAACTTTATACTCACGAGGTCGTCAATACAACATGAGGGGGGGGGACATGAGAGGGTCAAAGTTTAAGAACGGAGTCAACGTTTGAGTTAAAATAACTTAAGAAGTGGTGTAAGGTGACAAATAATTCAACACTGACGTCTGGTTTCACGAGGGACACGTACAGTGGTCCACCCCGACCACCTCCCTACGTGCCATTTGTCACTCTTAGTACTTCCTGGTTCATAACTACGTGGATTAAATGATTTTGTGGGGTATATACAAATTACAGCACATTATGTTTTGTAGGTTTAGCTACGATTGGTGTATGAAAACAGCCTGTTATGAAAGAGGAAGAGCATGCGTGGGTGAGAATGAGACTTAAAGAGGCAGAATGCAAATTGTTAGAGGGGCAATGACGGATAAAACATTAGGTAAAGAGTATGCAGGTCGTGACAAAGACAATTTATATATAGACTTGATATTTTTAATCAACCTAACCTAACTGTTAATATAGATCTACTGTCCTGAAATGTGTCACATCAATGACCACTCTGCCTGATAGCTATCAATATTTAAACAAAGAGCACAGTGTATTTTGAGTGGGCCTGAGACAAGCTGCCAATCAAAGTGACTTTTCTGACAATTAAAGTAGTCCAGCTTCTTTAGGCAGAAGACTAAGTAACATTTAATTACCTGTCAAACTGCCTCATCAACCAACAAAGCCAACATCACGAATACACTCTAATTATTCAATATTTAATTTGTTTCCTTAATATGCTGGTCCTTTAAGGGTTGGAAGTTAGTGCTCTTCAGTTTAATTTAAAGCTAAATTTCCAGTTTATTAGGTCTGCTACGCTGTTGTGCACAATAGGTTTAGTGTAAGAACTTAAGAAAACCCTTAAATCATCAGTTATATCAGTTACTGTTTCATCCCTTTAAGTTTCAGATTATTATATATGAAAAGTCAATAAAGGAAAACTTCATTTGCATATTAATATAGACTGGGTTTTAACTACATTGAACTCTTAAATTATAATTAACTTGAATCATAAAAGACCCCAACCCTAGTTTAATGCAAACACCATGCACCAGAATACAAATTAGGTCCATTAAAGCAGGCAATTTCAGTTTTATTGCTGTTCATAACTACAGTGTGTCTGATGTTACACAGAAAGCACACACAAGGAGAAAGAGAAGTTACAACTGAGGCACATGGTTTACAGACGTGAATTTGACAAAATTGTGGTTATTACGTAATAATCTTCACTCTGGCTTTTGAAAATAAAGAGCTGCAAGATGGATGCCCGCTGCTCCTCCGTTCAACCACGCGTGAATAATCCGGCTTTAAGTCGCTCTTCAGGCTCAGAGTAATTTATTTTGTACTTCCTGTTCTTGATGAGAAAATGGCAGTAATGGAGAAAAATAATGGTGGAAATAGCTGATAACAGCGTGAGACGGTTGTGAGTTGCCAGACTTGAACCTGCATTCGAATATTTCTGTTATTTTAACAGTACTGGTTCATGATTGACTACACTTTTTAATCAGCAGCTTTAGGATGGTCATGTTAGTACTTTTTCCATTTAACCAGGCAAAGCTGGTTGGACTTACGTACTTTACAGTCAGAAACTTTCCAAGGAGACAGACGACACACTGAGTGCTGATGTTTCCACTTAGTGAAGTGTCATTTTCACGTGTGTTTCTGTTTTACAAAACAAGGTTACTATAGCTTTTGGTTGCCTTAATTGTAGCTTGGGTTAGATGTTTTTCATAATCAAAACAGCTGAAATGGCACATCGGCAGGCACCAGGCTGAGCCTGGATGAGAGATATTCTGTAAACAGACACTTTTTATCTGATAGATGGTCTTTATATCATCTACTGGACTGTAAGACCTCCATCAGCAGCGCCTCAGCACAGCACCAGACACTAATGACTTAATTAACTGGTTTATTTAGTGGTTGATCAGTTAATTAAAAGTAGAGTAATTGGATTTTAAGGGCTCTTGAGAGAATCTGGCAGACGTCATTATAGAAGACCACAGAAAAGATCGTCCTTTGGAGGTCCAGTTCTTTTTACAGAGCTTTTAATAGCACAAAGTACTTCACAGAAAAAGAGGACAGAAAAACAGATAAGGAGCTGGAGTACGTACTACCTGTGTGAGCATGCATATCTGTAATATCCTGAGTGAAGTTTGAGTGACTGCAGTCAGGCTGTATGCATTCAGTGGTGTTGTGTACTTGATAGGAAATCTGGACTGAATTCTCTTCAGCAGGAAAGAAAGAGTTAGTTTCAACTTGGCCACAATAGCTAACTGCACCCTGCAGTCGCCCTCAAGTAGAATGTAGACTAAACCTCCAAAGACAGCTGTCAAATCATATTCAGCGATTCATGTTTATTCATGTTTCACACACTTAAGATTATTGTGGAAAAACCTTCCTCACAGGAAGAGAATAGTCCAGTCCTGTCTGAAACGCTGACTGTAAGCATATAAACATATATGTGACACTTAACTAAACTTAGTGATGCTAGCTACATGGCTCTGGAGATGGCATGTTGCTTTGTCTGTCCATCGCTTTGGCCCAGACTGAAATAGATGGATGGATGTACTATATACAGTATATACAGACCAGATACCATCTGGAGTTGATATAAGCAACTTATATGATAACCTTTCTACAGGTGCAGGTTTTCGTATTTGTTTGATTTAATTTAATTTTATTATTTTCCCCCTGTTAGCACCTTTGCATAATTGACCGGTCTCCAGTTACGCAGTCTCATACACAACAAACTGCGATACACTGAGTGTTCTGACACCTGACATCAGAACCAGCATTAACTTTTTCAGTAATTTGAGTTACAGTAGCTCTTCTGTTGGATCATACAACACAGGCCAGTCTACGCTCCCCACATGTATCAGTGAGCCTTGGCAACCCATCATCCTGTCGTAGGTTCACTGCCTTTCCCACCTTGGACCACTTTTGGTAGGTCCTGACCACTGCAGACCAGGAACATCCCACAAGACCTGCAGTTTTGGAGATGCTCTGACCCAGTCGTCTAGCCATTACTATTTGGCCCTTGTCAGTTGCTCACAGCCTTACGCTTGCCCATTTTTTCTGCTCATCAGCTTTAACGACAAAATGTTCACTTGCTGCCTAATATATCCCACCCACTGCCAGGTGCCATTGTAACGAGATTATCAGTATTATTCACTTCTCCTCTCAGTGGTCATAATGTTGTTAAAGTTATAGCTGATCATATATAAAATGTTTGTGTCCATGCCAAAGTAGAACTGATACACAACACATTATAACTACCATTACTTTATCCAGTGATAACTACTCTAATGTATCATGGTAGTATTGTAGTTTAACTAAACTAAGATGCTAATCATGGGAAATGCTGAACCTGCTAAATATGCAACAGAACAGCCTCACAGAGCTGCTAGCAGACTCTGGTCTTGTTAGAGTACATGTGACATAAAGACTGATGGCAGCTCGTTTTGGGAAGTCAAGTCAGCATGAAGTCAGTGACAGGAGGTTGGAGAAGGAGATGCATTTTGGCCAACTGAGCACATCCAAGCTGTTTGTCTAACTCAACGGCCATCTGCCAATCTTGTCCCGCCCTTAGCCGTCCTCCAATATTCCTGCCTAAAATGGCTGTAATGCGCTTTTGTCCGTCACTGACAAACCCATCCTTTCCTATCGGACTAAAGACAGACTCGGCATACATTTTTATTGTTTGCACTCTACAGAACTCTGATTAATTTTGATTAATTTTGCAGAGCTGCTGTTTAAGAGATTAGAATGAACTGCAGTGCAGTTACACTTTTATCAGTTTTTAATTACGCTGAATAATTCCTAATTTCTTAGACATAATAACATAGTGTTTGACTGAAGACAAATTAGTTTTAATAGATAACGACATCCTACAGCTGTGTGTGTGTGTGTATGTGTGTGCCTACCAATGCAATGTATAGAGGGTCATACACAGTGTGCACATTAGGCATGTATTTGTATAAATATGTTTGTGTGCTGCCTACTTTTGTGTATTTTTAATGTGTATGTTCAGTGCATGTGAGTGTGAGTGTGTGCACGTTTGTCTGCAACAAACAGTGACTCAGTTTGTTGCCACAGGCATTAATTAAGGCATCAATTAAAGGAGCTAACGAGTTTGTTTAATGAGATGAAAACTCTGGTTGTGCTTCTGACGTCAGACTCACCAGGCCTGAATGTCTCAACCAGTATAATGTCCTTAACTTCAAGTCTTTATGTATTGTGACATTTTGTCTCCTGTCTGTCCCTCAGTCTGACGTCCTGTCCAATATAATGCTTTTACTACATGTCCTCTGTGTCTCTCCTCTTTTTCACAGCAGCCATTATGACATGTCACAGCAGGGTAAACACAGGTGTAAGAAATAAGACTAATTGTGGCCCTGTTAGGTGTGCCCAGGTCCTGGTTGGTGTTGTGCATGCTGGCTCACTGGAATGGCTGTGACACTAAATAGTACAGGACCATAAATCATTTTAGCAGTTACACCTGTGTCGACCCAGCAGTTACATGTCAAAACTGCTGATAAAAAAAGAGTCCATTCAAAAGAATACTCCACCATTTTGGAAAATGTGCTTGTTTACTTTCTTACCTAGAGTTTGAAGACATGATTTGTATCAATAGACCTTTTCCTCAGCAGAAAGTTTGTAGCATGAAAAGCACAGGGGAAACACATTTTGTTAATGATGGCTCAGTTCCATCAGGTGTCTCAGTAAATCATGACAGTGAGCAACATGCACCATACCAGGACCCTGGATGTAGCTCACAAAAATGGAATTTAACTGTATAAAATTTTATCAATGATATTTGCTTTTTTGGGCAGCCCGGCGGTGCACTGTTAGCACTGTCGTGTCACAGCAAGAGGGTCGCAGTTTCAAATCTGGCATGAAGCCCTTCTGTGTGGAGTTTGCATATTCTCCCCGTGTTAATGTGGGTTTTCTCCAGGTTCTCCGGCTTCCTCCCACAGTCCAAAGACATGCAGGTTAATTGATGACTTTATATTGCTGATAGGTGTGAATGTGAGTGTGCAGGGTTGTCTGTCTCTATGTGTCAGTCCTGTGATGGACTGGCGACCTGTCCAGGATGAACCCTGCCTTCGCCCAATGCCAGCTGGGATCGGCTCCAGCCCCCTCACGACCCTTAACGGGATAAGTGGTTGCAGATGGATGGATAGATATTTTCTTTTCCTGCTATGACAAGCAAAGGTCTATTGCATTTGCATTCAGTTTAGAAGTAGCTCTAGAACGTCTTAGCTTAGCACAAAGACTAAAAGACTTCATCAGCGCTTGTCAAGGTATTGACAACCTGCTTTATGATCTATTTGACATTAAATGGGACCATAATTTACTGTTTAATTTACTTTATTTTACAGGTCCACAAATTTCATGGTAATTAGTTGATTAGCAAGTAACCTCTTGGATGTTTTTGGAATTAATGCCAAATTACCCCAATATTTCAAAATTGATTGAAAGTTACTTTTTTATAAAGATTATTTAATAATTACATTCCACTATTTCCCAGTAGCTGGTAATTTATTCAATACACTTACAGGAAAAGAATACAAAGTTATTTGACATGCTTTATTTCCATGTCTGAAATTTCTTTTAAAAAACTCCCTGAATCATTACATTGGCCACCTCCAATTAAAAGCAGTGCACAGCTGCCTCTCAAGCTAAAGGGCCCTATTTTAACCATATATATGATATTTTAGCATATAATTATTAGATAACGTTTATAAGAAAGTAATTTCGGTACGTTTTTTAGGTAAATATTGTGGTAATTTGGCAGTAATTCCTAAGAAATTTCAAATAGGTTACTTGGAAATTATCACCTAATTACCCTGAAAGGAACACCTGAAACTAGTAGTTGAGACCATAAACTCATGTTTACAATATTCACTGAGGTAATAAATCAAGTGAGAAGTAAGGTCATTTTCTCACAGACTTCTATACAATCAGATTTTTTTTTGCAACCAGGGGAGTCGCCCCCTGCTGGATGTTAGAAAGAAAACAAGTTTAAGGTGCTTCAGCATTGGCTTCACTTTTCAGACCCGAGAGTTGCCCATTGTTACACTGAAGAGGAACTGTATGAGTAGAATGCATTAGATTGTCAGGCTGAATTTGAGTACTTGCTCTGTCCTGTGTTGTGAAGCAGACGGCAGGACCATGAAGACTATGGTGGCTCTGCTGCTGCTCTGTCTCTGTGATCCTGGACAGAGTGACTGCCAGGCTGACTGCACGTCCTGCAGCAACATCCTGCCCAAACATCTCAGTTTCAACACTATGGTGAGGAGTCCACTCAATCACCCACACACACACACACACCCCTGCTGATTGTGGAGTTCCCGCCCAAATCAGAGGGAAAAGTCCATTGTGTTCATTAAAATAACAGGAACAAATCACGCTCTGAAATGTTACAACTGATGCAAATAAAATCCCTCCACTGGGCTCTTATAATTTGGTGATAAAATTAGTGTAAACCCCTCACCCCCACCTTCCTTTATTCATGCTGTCCTCCAGTCCTGACTCAACCAATAAGCCTTTTGACATTTGAGTTTTAATTTGTTGTTGATTCCTGGGGATAGAAGTGTGTTTCTCCTCTCGGCGCTTATGCCTGGTGGTTGTTTCTCTCTGATAATGATGCATGCGTCTTAGATGTTTTGGCAGAGAGAAACAAGTAGACATTTAAGAGTACATGGCTTAAAACATAAAACGTGGAACTGTGAGGCACTTAGGTCACAGTCATATTCAAAAGCCTATTGAATTGGACATGTATTGCTTTGTAAGACACAAAACTGACTTTCTGCTTTTTTCAGAATCTCTATCTTCTTCTGCTTTTTCTACTTTTCTCCTCTCCTTCATCTCCATCTCTTCTTCCTGGCTGAAAGGCATTTTACTTGTAAATGAACGAGCAGATACATATCTGTCAAACTAAAGATGATGCTCAAAGCAATGCCATTTTCAAAGCAAAGGTATTTGTGCATCTCAGTATTATTCTACTGTACATATATTCCCTGACATAATTACAAACAGACTCACACATATGCGCCCATTGAACCACTGACGTGGAAGATACAGGTGATAAAGGAGCTAGAAATCCAATCGATCTCCATCTGTCACATTGAATTTTGTAATCTCTTAGACTGAGTTAAGCACTTTCCACTCAAACAGCCCCAGCAAATCAGATGCTTACAGTAAATACAGTATGAGGGAGATACATACTGTTTTATACATAATCTCAATCTTTCTGTCGTGGCAAACATTTTTGAATACAGGTGTCATTGATAACACTAATAAATGACAGCAGTCTACTGTCTATGTACAGTAGGATCACCACTGAATGATGAGCTTTAGGTGTTTCTTTTAAAGGGTCAGCTCACCCAAATCCCATATTTATCTTCATTCCCCAGTGGTAGCTGTATATAGCTACAGGTAGCTTCAGTTTTAAAAGGTTGACATATCCACAACAGACACAACCCGAAAACAGTTTAATCTGAAGTTCCTAAAGCATTAAAAAAACAACAATCCGGGTGACTTAGAGTAATTCACGCACAAGTTTTCATCGATTTTACCTTCCAAAGATTGTTAGATCTTGTAAGAAGACCAAGAGTCTACAAGCAACTCTATGCTTTGAGCAAAAGGTTAACATGCTAATGTTCAGCAGGTAGCCTATAATGTTCACCATCTTAGTTTAACATGTCAGTATAAAGGTACAGTGTGTAGGATTTAGTGGCATCTTGTGGTATAGTTGCAGATTGCAACCGAGTGCCCCTTCGCTCACTCCTCCTTCCTTCCTTCGTGGTGACGCAAGCCGCCAGGCACAAAACCGTGGTAACGTGCATTCACCTTGCTCAGAAGCCATCCTTACCATAACAGCACTACTTTGGGATCAACGGAAGTCAGATGGCAGCTGGCGGTATCATGGTTTTGCCCTCTGCGACTCATGTTAACACAGTTTTCAGAAGGCTGTCAGAGAACTACAGTGGCCTTTAGGTAACATAAAAATGTGAAAGTCTCTCTAGAGCCAGTGTTTGGTTTATCCTTTCTGGGCTACTGTAGAAACATGGTGAAGCAACATGGAGGACTCCGGGGAGAGGACCTGCTCTCTATTTAGACAGGAAGAGCTGAGTTTAAGCAAACGAAAACACGATTCTTAGTTTCAGGTGAAAGCACAATTAATATTATATTCCATTTCCACAAATACATCACCGGAAATGCTCCGCATTGTTCCTTTAAAACAAAGTAGCCTTCACCTGAAGCTGATAAAACAGTCATTAGCTTTGCAGGTATTTGGTCATAAACGTACTGATGGCGCAAAGCCGATGTCATAACAATTCATCCTGAGGGGAACATGAGTGTGTACACAAAATTTCATGGGTATGCGTTCAATAGTTGTTACACCATTCTGATCAATGCAGTGAACCGACCAACCACCTGTCCGACAGACCTACATCCCTAGAGCTAGGCCGACAACTGTCCACGGTGAGGTTTGTGTATCTTATGATATGAATGAACTGACCTGTACAAAAATGAAGACGATCTCTTGTCTTTGTCTCTGTCAGGTGTGTCTCACTGAGTGCGAAGCCAGCGTCTCCCCAGTGTTCTTCTGGGACTTCTGTCGTAAAGTACTGTCATCACCAATTTCCTCCCTCACTGATATGATGCGGAAAAGATCTCAGGAGGAGGTGGAGGCCCTGTTTCCTGAGGAGGAGGAGCAGCTGGAGGGAGGTCTGCTGCTGCCCTTTCCATTACAGAGGTACGATCAGGTGATCCGGGCACTTGGGGTGGACGAGAGGGATCTGGGTGGCAAGGGCAGCCAGCTGAACACGGCTTACAATTCCCAGAATGCCCTGTCCCTTGAGGATGAGTATGAGGAGGAGGCGGGGCAGGAAGAGGGAGCTGCAGACATGGCAGCAAGAGGACAAGGTGACGTAGGGCTGAGCGTCTCCAAGAGGTTCGGCGGCTTTGTCAAAGGGAGGCACGGCTACCGGAAGCTGATGTCTCCAGCAAGATCGTACCAGAAGAGATACGGCGGCTTCATCGGCATTCGGAAGTCAGCCCGCAAGTGGAACAACCAAAAACGTTTCAGCGAGTTCCTGAAGCAGTATCTGGGGATGAGCACGAAGGCCACCGAGTTCAACAGCGTGTCCGAGGACCTCACCCAACAGAACGAAGTTTAACAGAGTGCACCTCTGACATAAAACAATTACCTGATGTATTTTCACTGATCTTGTTTTGTATTTCACCAACATGTCAAACTTTAACAGGTATCGCCAAAGCTGACCAACTGAATTACCAAAAAGTGAAAACTAAGCCCGTAATCTCAGACTCCCACTGGAGGCCTCTTTGTCTCAAGACATATGAATTGCTGATTCTGTTTTTCATCCCTTTTAATTATGATGCAAACAATTTGCCTTTAATTATCAGACCTTTGTACATTATCAAGTAGCTGGACACTGCAGTAGAAATTGTGGACCCCCTAAAAACAGTTCCTTCTGAGCTGTGATACCCTTGCACCCTAAAGACCCCTCCGGTACCCAGAGTCATTCGGACTCAGAGCCCTCATCCTCTTGAGCTCTGAAGGAAGCTCTCACGCTGGGAATTCTTGGTGGTCCTGCAGTGGTATGCAGTAAAATAAAGGCTATATTTTACTGTTTGATGTATTAACATTGTCAAAATTATTGCCTTTCTGATTCTCTATATCATATAGTATATTTTACAAATAATTGTTGCGCTGGATCATCTGTAAAAAGTGCTATATCTTCTCACATGGAGGCCTCTGGCTTTGGGGGGGTCATTACTGTGTAAAGTGTGTAAGAGCTCTAGCAGGGCTGCTCTCTTTATTATACTACCATCTTGTGGCAAAAACACATAACAGTCTCTTTAAAAAAGGACAATGACTGTTTTTTCATGTTTTGGCAGTATGGTTATGGTAATGTCAGCTGTAACGTCAAGTATATTGTATGTGATTTGTGGTAAATAAATGAAAACATGCAAAAATACAGCTAATCTTTATTTATCACTGTACAGCTGAGACATGGTTGACTGGCCCTTGTGTCCAGATGCCAGATTCCTGTACGTACAAATAGTTGTTTTTCTTCAAACTGTAATGGTGTGAAATGTTGCCCACTATGAGAACTTGTAAATAGCTGAATTTAAACATGTCATTAAAAATAGTTTACTATTTCCTTCATGGCTTGTTATGCAGCAACTGATTCTGTGTCTTGAGGTGTTTTGTTCTTAGTATTTACAATTTGGACAGTAATGGACTTTCATTTACTTTCAGATTTTTTTTGCTATGCTTTTGTGGATCAGTTATAAGCCGTTGATAAGAGACGTTAGGGTGCATTTAGTCTGCATTTATATAAATACCTTGCTCTTTTCCAGTAGGTCAGACATTAAATGATCTGTTGGAGTAGACCTGATGAACTGCATTCTTCACAATCCTGTAACACCAAAATGTGCTCTTATAAACAGATTTTAACTGCATCTACTTGGCACCAGCATATTATACATTATTAAAGCCATCAGTTACAACTTATAACACCATTTATATTGGAAAATAGTACAGATAGTTGTAGTTCTATAAATAACCACTGAAAAAAATGTGTCACTGCCTCACTTAAATTAAAAATTGCATTCATGTTAAATCCAGCTGTGCTTTGGCGCCCCATGGTGGTCAGTCCTGTATGTGCCCAGCTGCACATACTGTACTATATTTTATTGCTGACTATATTGTGTGGTATCCCCAACCTAATGTTAGGACACTGTTATTTTAAAGAATTTGATTCTTCTTTGACAGCATCCTTCAGTGGTGGAAAAAGTCTTCAGATATGTTACTCAAGTAAAAGTATCAATGCTGCAATGCAGCAATACTTTGTTATACACAAGTTTAGTAGAGCCAAGTCAGTTCAAGAAGTTCTACTATTGGTTTAATCCAGCTTCTGTTTTATACCCATTAAATTTACTAGTTCTGTGAGCTGATATTTATTTGTTTAAATAAATTGGAAGTTTAATGTAGAAAATTTCAGATGAGCCCAGTTATATTCAGTTTTAATCAGTGAAACTTTTTCTGTTAGAGACTCTCTAGTAGGGCAGCTAATAGTCACATCCTCACCTGGATCATTGGGTACGGTCTGAAAGGGGTTAAACTAATGATATTACCAGTGTCATCCTCAAACTGATGTTTGTAAATGATGACTATTAATATTTAGTATTCCTTCATGTTTAAATACTTGCAGTCATCACACAGCAGCAGGACTGATGTGTGCATCTCCACACTGAAAGAGGTACATTTTACACATGTGGCACAGCACCTGAAACTTCATTAATGAGGCTTATTTAAAGCTCATGACAGGACAACAGGATCAGCGAGGATCTAAGTGACCTTGGGAGATTCCTACATATCGCTCAGTTTTGCTTTTTCACACAGATTCCAGGTTGATTTAGTAAAAATGTTTGGCAGCCATCCTCAGGATGAGCCAGGACATTTTTTTTACTTAAAATCCAAACTGCATTTCCTCTGAAGACTCAACATATTTTCTTATGTCCTGTCAAGTTTTATTATTGCATGGACTTTGCTTACATGCAGAGTTGTGCATTGAATCGTACCCTCCATATCCACCATATCAATCTCTTATCACAAAAACAACAAATTATGACCAGCTGGCTACTACAATAATGAAAGTAATGGGACTATACAATGACTGTACAGTGATGATAAGACAGCTCATTAAGCAGAGACAGGAATGTTTTTGAAACACTGAAATTCAAAAAGAAATTCAACTGAAATTTAAAGAAAAAGTAAGTTGACACACTCCCAAATATATGAAGTGGCAGCAAAAACCGGACATTTATTTACAGGGCTGTTGCATTACATTTCATTGCATGTGTCTTTTTCTCTGGCTACTCAGTGTGTCTTACCCACAAACTGCATTCATGGTCCAGAAAAAAACTTGTTTAGTTTTGCTTCATGTTGGGGATTATATACTGTATATTAGACAAACAATCCAACGTAATGGGGATTCACTTGTTTACATCTTAGTCTTGTGAAAAGACGGATGTCACTTTCATCTCTGTGTGGAGTACAGAGTTAGTCTGGGATGTATTTAGCCCATCTCAGCATATGCAGGAAAAGAACTATATAGCCTAAAGCAGAAATGTACACCTGACAGAAGCTTGATAACCGTAATACATTTTTTTGCTCTAGTAATATTGATTTTGATAGACAAATTTGTCCATGCAAGCGTTCAGTTAAAACATCACCCAAAGAAAACACAGCACAGAGATCTCTCTGAATACTACAAGACTATTTCATTGTTTGACTCTGAAAACGTCAAAGGTCAAACACTATCTCATATGATCTCTTTTGTGAGACCTTGCTCTGTAAATGGAAAGGAAGGATTTTATTTTGAAGGTTTGTATCGGAAGTGGCAGTTGACATTGATGCGAATAGTTAGACATTGGCACTAACTGCTGTGGTGTACCCAAACAAGACTTTCTGTCATATCAGTCACAGGTATTCGCTTCTGTCCTCGGTGTATCACAACGTCTGGGCCTGGCTGATTCGGTGAGTTGTAAACAATGAAGGACGCACCCGGGAAAAGGTTTCTCGACACGGTTGACGTTTAGCTAGCTAGCTGCTGGAGTAAATAATCAACACTAGCTAGCTTCTCGATAGCCTAAACTATGTAACGTTACGCTAGCTACTAGTACCACTAATGCGACCTTTAACGCTAAACAACAAAACTTTATGAATGTACAGGTAGGTAAGCTAATACTCGTTGACGTTACCTCTTAGGTAAAGTTCCAGGATTATTTACAAAGACACTAGCCTACTGTAAGCTAAAGCTAGCTATGCTAACGTCAACGTTACACGATTAACGTTTGAGCTAACGTTAGTCTGGAATATAATTGTGACACCTGAAGGACTATTGTAAGTTAACCTTGCTGGTTTCCCGGGCCCCATTTGCGTCGCAAAGTGTTGAATATTTCATGTAAACGTTAGTCACTGAGCTAACACAGCTTCACAAATAGCACTTGTAACGCTAATCTTCAAAATACTACGACAGAACTAAGAACAGCATTAACTTTCATCTACATGTAACTTTAACCTTGTAGACATTACATAGAGACGTTTGCAGTGTCGACAATGTAACCTTGAATTATCATATACATAACCAGTCTGTGCGTCTGTCTGTGTGTTTGTGATTGCAGAAAGCACAGCTATGTGCAGCTGTGTGCGGAGCTCCAGGGCTCTGTCCCCTGTTATGCTCCCCAGGCTGCTGCTCCCTCAAACCGTGTATAGAATGGCCGGCAGGGGACTCTGGACCTCCCCGCACTGTATGGCTGTCAGTGGAGATTCGTCGCCGCTACCACTGCCCAGTCAGGCCCGTGTGGTGATCTGTGGAGGAGGTATTGTGGGAACATCCGTTGCCTTCCACCTTGCCAAACTGGGCTGGACTGATATAGTGCTACTGGAGCAGGGCAGGTGAGATAATGAGCGAATCATCTGATGTCAAAATCATGTCAGAGAAGAGATGAGGAGTTTTGTTTTGAAACAAAATTTTGAACTGAGCCATGCTGGTTTTGAAAAAGCTGACTCTTCAGATTGAAACGGATCGCATTTTAGCTCTGTAGGAATGTTAGTTTTTATTGGTTGTGGGGGGGGGGGGGGGGGGGGCTTTTTTTGGCTGGAGTGGCCCAAGTAAGGCACTGACTTATGCAGGGGTGACATTAAGTATTTGTGTGCCCTATAGAGTGTATATATAGATGGACCACGTGTCTACACAGAGGTGAAGCCAAAACAAAGGATGTATATTGCCAAGACGTGAAAGTCAATTATTCGTACATCAGCAAATCTAAGCTTCCTCCATTGTGGGCAAAAAGAGACTACCATACATTAAAATGTCCACCTAAAAGGTGACGTACAAAAGTAAAACAAAATTATTTCTGTTCCTTTGTCATATCCTTCCGAAATGGCCTGTGTTGAACAGTGAAATATTATAAATATAATAAGTGTTTCAGTCCAAAATGGCAGAAGCTTCTGTTGTAAAAAATACACTGCACTTTTGTTTCTTTCCTTCTATACTCTTTAGCCAAAACATGACATCATTTGGAGCCGGGGTCTGTGCCATAGTGATTGGTTGGTGGACCAGCATGATAAGAACTACCTGAAATGACAGAAAATGTATTTGACGTGTGCTTTGACTTTTTAGCTTGGCCCATGTCCCATCCACTAACATGGAGAGGGCAGGATTTATAACCTACGTATACTGCAGCCAGCCACCAGGGAGTGCTTGAGCTGTCATGTCACCTTATACTTAGACTGTAAACAGTCTATAGTGTATATACACACACACACACACACACACACACACACACAAATATATACTGTATAATATACAGATATAGAATATAGACAGTAAGTTTCTACATTAGGAGGCAATAGAAGAGAATTAAAAATAGTCGTTGATTGGATAATGTCCTGTTTACGCTGTGTTGCCTGTCCTGTTATCCCATTGGCAGACTTGGTGCAGGAACAACCAGACTGTGTGCTGGCATCGTCAGCGTGGCAAAGCCTATTTCCATTGAGTGTCAAATGGCTAACTACTCCAATAGTCTTTATCAGCAACTGGAGGAGGAGACAGGGGTCAAAACAGGTCAGCCACTTTGATATGTTGTGCTTTCACTTCTATTTAACTTATCCTGATACTATTCATGACGATAGAGGTTTACTATATGACAAATATTATTATCCTTACTGCTAATAAATTGCCATAAACATTTTCCAGATGCACGTGACCTGTTCTTTTTTTTTTGGTATTTGTTAATATTTTAATGACAGTTTTTGCTTGTATCTCTTTAGGGGATGTAGAGATTGTGTTGCATTGCAGTCATTTTTACAGTAATGCAGCTGAAACATTTGCATGCTTGGCATTCCTATAGAAGTTCAAGACATTGTTTGATGCGCCTCACTATAACACTTCCTGTATATTTTGGCCTTTTCCAAAGCTAGAATGATAATACCCTCTAGTTCTGAGGTTTATTATAATTTTGGCTTGACTTTGTGTGGAGTTTCTGAGTGCGGATCGGCTTTGAGTACTTTGAGACCTGCTGAGTCACGTAATATATGGTTTGGTGTGTTTGTGTGCTTCAGGTTATGTGAAGACAGGATCTCTGTGTCTGGCCCAAAATCAGGATCGCTTCCTCTCTCTGAAGCGCCTGGCATCCCGACTAAAGTGAGACCATAAAACCATTAGTTGAGAGACCTTTGGCAGCATCTACTCCTTCTTGTTAATGAGGCAGCTTTAAGCATGGGACACAGAAACCTTCATCACAATTAATTACAAAACTGCTCAAGCTCTTCCAAGTTCCACAGGGACTTTGAATGAATTTTCAAGTTTAACCTCAAAATTCTTGATTTAATGGGCTTCACTCTGACTTTGCCACTCCAGGAAATAAACTTTTTGCTGGTGCTGGCATAATGCTGCAAGATTACTTTTATTCTTTGACTGGACTGAATTTTTTGCTGGTGGAAAATCACATCTACACTTAGCACTTATCCTTTGAGCTGTCTTGAGTTGTCTTCACATCAAAAGGTGAAATAATGACAGCTGTTTTTTTATGATATTGCTGATGTTACACTGCCTAATCCTCAGATTAGATCAGATATTCAAATGATTCAGATGTCTGGAACCAGGTTAGAGATGGAGGGACTTTTTAAGTATAGTAACTGTAATAGTGTGAGGCCTTCATCTTCATCTTTTTTTACTTTATTCTTAGGGTAATGGGGATCAGCTGTAACATCATTAAGCCTAAAGAGGTGGCCAAACTCCACCCTCTTGTTAATATTCATGACCTGGTGGGGGCACTCCACCTCCCAGCAGACGCTGTGGTGTCTCCGCCGGATGTTAACCACGCCCTGGCTGTAGCTGCCGCTGGACAAGGTAAGAGACTGAAACTCACAACTTGCCTTTGGTAGAGCATTAATGGATAGTGCTAACATATGTTTAACAAGTAGAACTTATATTCTGCCTTTTAATTCTAACCCTTTTACTGATTCTCCCTCTGATTCTCCTCTTCATTGGCATCTCTTCTACTTTCTCACCCTGTCCAGGGGTTCAGATCCTGGATCGAACCACTGTTCAGCAGGTTCTGGTAGAGAAGGGTCAAGTGATGGCGGTGGAGACTGATCGTGGCTCCATCGAGTGTGAATATTTTGTCAACTGTGCTGGACAGGTAAACCTCGGAGTGGGATTGTGGGATACAAATGTGGGAGCATCAACAAGTCCCAGTGCCAGCTTAGATCGGGGAATTAATGAGGGAAAATCTTTGTAAGTTTTTAAGAAATTATTATTTATTTTTGGCTTAATTAAACATAATTTTGGTCTGATTCTCACCAACATTATGCTAATAGATAAACACAGTATGACTAAACAAATTGACTGACATGGCACATTGTAGTGTCTCTAATTTGGGGCACAACACACCTGTGGTCAGAGCAGCAGATAGATGTATTTATTCTGTTTGTCTCTGCTCTAGTGGGCTTACGAGCTGGGCCAGGCTAGTGAGATGAAGGTGTCGGTTCCTCTTCATGGCTGCGAACACTTCTACCTCCTCACCAAACCTCTCCAGCAGCCACTTCCACCCAGCACACCAGGTCTCACACAGGAAAATAAACACCGTCTTTCAGCAGGGACCGTTGCTAATGGTTCCAATCACGTTTTGCCAGCTAAATATGATGTCTAATAGAGAAGAACCTCCACATTTTTGATTGGTTTCTTGGCTAATTGGCTGGTAGAGTAACTCATTACACAGTATATTACTGCAACAAGCATCTCCTTATCTCCTAATTTTCTCTTGAAAGATCAAGTTCCTAGTTAACACCCAGTGACACAAGATGAAGCCTGCTCTGATTGTATGCCATTATACTTTGAACACTATTTTTATAGCCTACACCTCAATTTAATGAATAGTTTCACTATCATTACAGTGGAGCATACTGTATGTTAGTGTTCTACTGGTTGAATGAGTGTGTTTGTGCGAGATACGGAGCATAGAAGGCTGTTAAATAATTTGGCCCCTTCTATTGATTTGATAATATACTCTGAACATGGGAAGCCAAAATCATTGTTTACCATCAAATTTAATTTTTCTACATGTTGCACTACATGAGATTACAGAGGAGGTAGTGTCACTGAGCCTGTGTCTTGTCTCCAGTGGTGATCGATATGGACGGCAGGATATATGCACGGCCGTGGCAGGGAGGCCTTCTGTCAGGGGGATTTGAGAAGAACCCCAAACCCATCTTCACTGAGGGACGCAACCAGCTGGAGATCCAGAACATGCAGGAGGACTGGGACCACTTTGGTAAGGGAGAGAAGGACGGGAGGGAGGGAGGAAGATAGCTTTAAAGGAACATTGTTAAAATAACTGTTTGCTATGCATTGGCATTCCTGGGCAGAATTTGATATGTGATAGATTTTCTTTCACTGAAATGTAAATGAGATGTCACAGCCACACTGAATAGGAGATCTTATGATCAATTCATTTTAATATTTGGTGTCAGCCCTTCTGAAGGAAATGGCAATCTTCTGTGTATGCTCATTCAACTTACTATATTTAAGTTACTGAAAGGCAGGCACATCATTTGATCCACTCATCCGTCATTAATATAGCACAGACACAAGGTGTGTTTTGTTTTGCATAACGGCATGATGTCTCAGTTGTACTTAACTGATGTGAGTAAAGTCATTTACGGTACTCACACTGTGGTTACTTACTGTGGTTATATCCCAGAGTTTAAAGAACATTGTAGTTCCAGAGTATTTCGTAAATCTTTGTGAAGCACCAGGTCACGGTTTTACAGTAAGAATTCATTCATTCATTCATCGTCAACCGCTTATCCCGTTAGGGGTCGCGGGGGGCTGGAGCCGATCCCAGCTAGCATTGGGCGAAGGCGGGGGACACCCTGGACAGGTCGCCAGTCCATCGTGACTATCTCTATTTTAAGCTACTCTATTTTTATTTCCAATCATTTTGGGAGGGTTAAATTTGTGATGTTCAGTATATAGATAAGTGTCCTTCACTGATTGAAGGACAAAAAATGTCTCAGTCTGTTCAGATATCTTGGGAGAACTATTTATTTATTTATTTATTTATTTTTAGTGCAGGTGGGCTTTTGAAATGCAATTTCATGCTGTTGATTTAACTGTGAGCTATGTGTGTTCAAAGTACACGTCACACATGTTAACACACACACACACACACACACACACACACACACACACCTGTCTTTTGGCCTTGGCCTCATGTTAGTAATCTGAGATTCCTCATGCTGCATGACGGGTTGTCGTAAAGACAGCGGTATATCATTCACCAGCCAGCCCTGAAGTGGAGCAAGGCAGGGAGGCAAACGAGATCTGTTACCGGGCGTTCTCCATTTGTAATTTTTCACATTATCTAACATTGCATATTATATTTTAAATAATTATACAGTATATTGGATAGAAACACCAGCTCATCTCCTGTTAGCAGTTATTATCCCACTTGAAGATATGAATGGAAGGTTTAGTAATCTCTAGAGTTTGCCCTTTTATCATGCTGTGTCACAAATCTGTGATTTTTAATCTGATGTGTTTCATTTTGGTATCAAGTGATTACCAGCAAGAGTCGTCACATCTTTCACTTTCTACTGGCAATTCATTTTTACATTTTACTTCCTCATTTGACCCGCTGGGTCAGCTTTCATGTTGTAAAACCTGCTGGATTGTTTATTGCAAAACACGGGGAAAAGGGTGCAGTTTGTGCTGCGCAGTGGGAACTTTAGAGCTTGTTGAGTCTTTGCCAGGAAGCCAAGTAGCAGCCTCATTTTTATGGCAGGACAGAAGCAGTTGGTTTCATGGGAAATGTGGCTTTAAATGCTGAGAAATCTTCAGACTAACCATACAGCTGACATGACTTTAGGTTTACAGTTTAGGTTTATGTTATTTATATGAAAGCATTACTGATTTGAAAAATGCAATATATTGATGTGGTCTTCTTTTAGAGAGTGTCTTAATAGAGACTGTATAGAAACCTTATTGTCCACTACCTCCAGAGCCGATGCTCAGTGCCTTGCTGAGGAGAATGCCGAGTCTTGAATCAGCTGAGATCCATCAACTGGTCAACTGTCCGGAGTCCTTCACCCCCGATATGCGCTGTCTGATGGGGGAGACGCCGGGTGTCTCTGGGTACTACGTGCTGGCGGGGATGAACTCCTCTGGCCTGGCATTTGCTGGAGGAGCTGGCAAGTAAGCACGGGTACAGGTGTATTTGCTAGAGGATAGCCTAAGGTATTTGTGAGGGCAAACATTACTAAATAGTTTGGAAGACTTGACTGCAATTTATTCTACACCTGAATACATTATTGAATTGTGTATATACTCAGAAAATTCAGCCTTGGTTTACTAATGTATCAGCTTTGTGATCTGGATGTGCTTTGACTGAATTACAGTGATGCATAAATGGCATGCTGTGTGGTTTGGTATCCAGGTACCTGGCAGAGTGGATGACCTATGGCTACCCCACAGCCAATGTCTGGCCACTGGACATCAAACGCTTTGGCAACCTGCAGAGCAGCCGGACCTTCCTGCGACACAGAGTAATGGAGGTCATGCGTGAGTAGTGAACTCCTGTTACAGTTTATATGTTTGCTTACCCATGTGTACATGTAGACCATACTGGTAATGAATGGTGATGAAATCCATTCCTAGCAAGGTTCCAATGTAAGTGATGGGAGACAAAATCCACAGTCCGCGTTATGGGCAGAAATACTGGAAGTTCATATGAAGATAATATGTTGAGGTTAGACAAAACAAGAGGGTATCTTCCAAAGTTACAGTCTTTTTAATGCAAAATTCCCTTTTTGTTTTACTGTCCGCTGCAGTTCAGCTTGGACACACTGTCTCAGGAATTTTGTACTTCAAATTAGAAAAAACCCACCTGATTGCAGAAGCCTCTTATTATCTTGCGTCAAATGTCGTAATGCATTTTTGTGTGAAAAGAGGATTGTGGATTTTGAAAAGTGGAGTGATTGTAACAACTAATCTATTTCAATGCACATGCAGTATGTGACGAGAGAGATTCTTAAACCCAAGAGACAAAAAGTTACACATTGTATGATTGAGCTATTCTCTTGAGACGAGCAGCACCACCAGCACAATTAACACCTGGCAAGTCATAAATTCATAATATACAATTTCCAACCAGGGTTGGGTAATATGTTAAAATTTTCCAACTGGCTACCGTCAGCCCAACAACTGGCGCTTGTTGATATATTCGCCTCTGCTGCCATAGTTTCTGCTGGCTGATCAGCTGTTCTAACGGTGGAGCATTGTAAAATAACACAACAGACACAAAATAAAACTCACCCAAACCATCTGGCTTAGTGTTTCCAACAGGCACCAACTCTGATTTGGTTGAAATAAACTCTTATATCATCAAGTTGGATATGAATATGCCGGCTCGGCACTCCTTTCCCCCCACTGTCTCTCTGTCTGCCTGCAGAGCAGCAGCTGCACAGTTCTTGTTCTTCAGAGGAGGACCATTAAATTAGCAAAATGACAAACACTCTCCCTCCAAAAAACAACAACCGGCAATGTACTTGACATTTGTCCAAATGCACAACCCTATCTATAACATCTTAAAGGTAGTCAAGTATCATGATGATGTCAAATGTTTTTCAGCTCTGCTTTGGCATGATTATGCCATACTGTGCTTCCAACGTGTCTGTGTGTTTGTGTCCAGCCCTTCTGTACGAACTAAAGGTTCCTCGCTGGGACTTTCAGACTGGGCGCCAGCTGCGGACCAGCCCTCTGTATGACCGCCTGGATACCCAGGGCGCTCGCTGGATGGAGAAACATGGTTTTGAAAGGCCCAAATACTTTGTTCCTCCAGGAAAAGGTACAGAATGCTCACCACCAACACGCTACTTTATCTTCATCCTCAAGTCTTCAGTAAATTTCAGAGAATCCAGGTGGTGTTTAAAAAAAACTGTGTGTGTGTAGATTTGCTGTCTTTGGACCAGAGTAAGACCTTCTACAAGCCGGACTGGTTTGACATTGTTGGAGCAGAAGTGAAATGCTGCAAAGAGGCCGTCTGTGTCATTGACATGTCCTCCTTCACCAAGTTTGAACTAACTGTAAGTCATGATGCACTATGGACATCTTGTAACGGTTAATCAGCACTGGATCACATAATAGGGTACTAAACTGCTGCTGCACTTCCCTCTTTGTGGGTTCGGACATGTAACCATCCCTTGCTCATCTGGTCACACCCAGTTAGTGATGCTTTGTGTTTTACATCAGTGTTCATCTGTCCAAAATTATTTAAAAATGGTAGATTATGTAATTCTTTGTCAACTGGGAGCCACTGATGCAGCAGTTATGTACTCAGTCCATTAGTGGTGTGGTGAAGTAATTTAAGTTGAATCTTGTGGTTTGTCCTGATGCCCCAGTCCACGAAGGACCAGGCCCTGGACTTGCTGCAACATTTGTGTGCCAACGACCTGGATGTTCCCGTCGGACATATCGTTCACACCGGCATGCTGAATGAGAGGGGAGGCTACGAGAATGACTGCAGCGTGGTCCGCCTCAGCAGGAACAGGTTTGTAACACCTAGATAATAATACCATAGACATGTGGTTGACCATTAAAATAACTCCCATTTTTGTCCCCTCTCCAGCTTCTTCATTGTCTCTCCAACAGACCAGCAGGTCCACTGTTGGTCCTGGATAAAGAAACACATGCCCAGTGACCCACACCTCCACCTAGAGGACGTCAGCTGGAAGTACACTGGTAAGCACACAGCACCATTGTTGAGGTCCTGCAGTGACGTCTCTATCTAGCGCCCACACGATATTACAGAGTGGAAGCAATACACCGCTATCCCACATTCACTCTCTGCTCTTAACCCAGTTATTTAAGTGGCCTGATTTTGGGTTTGGTGTTGAAGTCAGACACTCAGGGGACCAAGAGGCTGGTTAATTAAATGTCCAAAACCTGATTTGTATTTTGTAATGTAATTATCTTAACTGTCTGAAATTTGAGCAACACTTGGCCTACATTCTATTTTTATACGCAAGATAAAAACACCAAACTAAAGAGCTTTATCCCAAAACGTACCCATGGACTTGATGAGTATGCCCCTACGCTAATGATCAGTATATTCATAGATGATGATGATGATGATGATATTAATTTCCCACAAAATTCCAAATAGAATTGTAAAAATGGTGAAATACTCGGGACACACCATTGTCTCTTTATTCTCAGACTCCTTAACAACTCCTTTCCATTTTTGAGGAGTATAGCTCGTGAACACACATGAAGCCATGCTTTGAACAGAGACTATAATCATTATTAATATTATAAGAATTAGTTTAATATTGTAGTTTTTGTATTAAAGTAACAGTGTTTATCAATTCGGGGATCTATTGGCAGAAGTAGTTAGAATGAGCTGTTTATATCTACATAGGGAGCAGGTCCCCTCTCCAGAGTTCATCATGTTTTACCGCCATGTTTCTACCGTAGCCCAGAATGGACAAACCAAACTCTGTTAACTTTAACTTTTAAGGCCATAATGTGGAGTGCCATTGCTGTTGCTTCACCACTCACTTCCCATGTACTCACACGCTGGCTCTCTCCAGATGACCTACGCTACTATTACAGCAGCTGACTCTAGAGAGGGCCGTTTGCGTTTTTGTGTCTGCTGCTGTAGTTCTTCTACGCACTTGGCACACAGGAGAGGCTTCAGTTGACTGCAGTCTGCAGCCTCATTGCTAGATACCGCCAGATCCTACACACTGGACCTTTAACATTAATTGTGAACTGGGTCAGGAAACCTGCAGGGTGAAGTACCTGACTTGAGTTGAGCTTTGTTAGTCTGAAGTGTTTATAACTTTGATTCTTTACTCACAGCTTTAAATCTGATTGGGCCTCGTGCAATGGATGTTCTGGCTGAGCTGTCATATGTTTCCATGACACCTGACCATTTCCCCTCCATGTTCTGTAAGGTAGGAAACTAAATCTAGTTTCAATAACATTAATAGAGTAATAATAACAATAATAGTGGTGAGAGCTGTAGGAAGAGTGGTAATATTAATTGTTAAAGTAGCTGAAATAATGCAGCTGCAGCACTTTAGGTTGCACCTGTGGTTGTATTAGTGTTGCTAACAACAGCACAAGTAAGTGTTTCTACTCCGTTATTAACCCCACACTGACAAGAACAGCATTTTGTGTATGTGTGTTTACAGGAGATGAGTGTCGGCTATGCCAACGGGATCAGAGTCATGAGTATGACTCATACTGGAGAACCAGGTTTCATGCTCTACATACCTATAGAGGTGTGTCCTGCTCACATCTGCACACACAAATCAATATATATCCAGTCACCGTCCCACAGGATGGTGGGTAAAGTTCAAGTGCTACTTACTGTTACTTACATAAAGTCTAACATCAGTATTTCCCTCTGCCCTCCACAGTATGCACTGCATGTGTACAACGAGGTGATGTCAGTGGGTCAGAAGTATGGGATTCGTAACGCCGGCTACTACGCACTGCGCAGCCTGCGCATTGAGAAATTCTTTGCCTTCTGGGGTCAGGACCTTGACGCCTTCACCACCCCGCTGGAGTGTGGACGAGAGTTCAGAGTCAAGTTTGACAAGGTCAGTTGACAGTTCAGCTGTGTAAGCACAACAAACTGTATGGTGTCAGCCAGTGAGGATTCTGCCCGCTGCTTTCTGGTTTTGGGTGACAAAAAGTCTTTTATCTGGCAGTATGGTAACTTTAACTCCTTGCTGTGTTACACTGTAATTTTACTAGGGTTGTCAAAGTTAACGTGATAATAACATTAACGCAAATTAGTTTGAACACCCATTATTACTTTAATGCAACTTGTGATTTTGAGGTTGTAGGTAGCTGACAGTTTTAAAGCTAAAATGAAGATGCTGACATCATATAAAACTAGAAATCCATTGGTACTAACCCTGTCATACTAGCTTGTCGTGAAGGAGGCTAAATAACGCTCTAAATTTATGCTAAATTTTGGTGAGGAAAAACTAGTATGGGGCTGTACGGTGATTAGCCCCGTTGCCTCACAGGTTCAAATCTGGGTTGGAGCTCGAGTTTGCATGTTCACCCCATGTTAGCGTGGGTTTTCTCCGGGTTCTCCGGCTTCCTCCCACAGTCTAAAGACATGCAGTTTAATTGATGACTCTAAATTACCTGAAGGTGTGATTGTGAGCATGAATGGTTGTCTGTCTCTGTGTCAGCCCTGCAATGGACTGGCGACCTGTCCAGGGTGTACCCTGCCTTCGCCCAATGCCAGCTGGGATCGGCTCCAGCCCCCCGCAACCCTTAATGGGATAAGCGGGTGATGATGGATGGATGGTTGGAAAAACTGGTCTAGCCATTTTCAGACGGGTCTCTTGACCTCTGAGATATGACCAAGATATGTGAATGACAATGGGTTCTATGGGTACCCACAAGTCCCCTTACAGACACTTTATGATAATCACACAAAGTTTCGGCGCAAATCATAGTCAAGTCAGCACACTGACATGATTTGAGCATATTTTTTATGTTAAATGCAGTACCTGTGAGGGATTCCATGTTGATAAGAGTATTAAATACTTGACAAATCTCCCTTTAAACTACATTTTGAACAGATAAAAAATGTGATTGATTTACATTAACTATGGACAAGCATACAGTTAATCACAATTAAATATTTTAATCGATTGGCAGCCATAAATTTTAATGAAGAAACTATTCAACAATAATTAATAAAGGTTCATCTTATCTTATCTTATCTTATAATGAGTATTGATGCATTGATTTTTGTCTATTACATTATTATGGCTTTGCCGACCTGATTTACAATGGAAGTTATCGCTTAAATTTTACACTTGTTTTTTTTTTAACTTTAAAGAACTTTGAAGAATAATAAAAGGTAGTATGCCATCTGCATTGTTATACCATCTGTGTTATAGTCTTTGCTGGGATGTAGAGATAAAACACCAAGCTGCACCTGCAGGCACAACAGGTGGCACTTTACACCAACAGTGCTAAAGTTTCTTATCACGCTCATTCTGAAAATAGTACAACATCAGGTGTGCTGCTGTCTGCTGCACACAGTAATAATGTCAGTTAACGACCTCACAGAGAACAGTTGGTTTCACAGTTGAGCAGTCATCAGCAGAATCAATGTCTTAACTGTAAAGTTTATCAAAGAAATGTATGTTTGTACATTTCCTGTTGCTCCCAACAGAACTGTGCAGTTTGTAGATTCATTGTTTGTAGACTTGTTTGTAACAGTGGTCCTTCCCTTATCTTACTATTTTCTCCTCTCCTCCACTTTGGCCTTTTTCCTCTCTTTGACTCTCACTTTCTTCTGTTTTTGGCCTCATTGTCCTTCTTACCTGTCTTTTCTCTGTGCCTTCAGGACACCAACTTCCTCGGTCGCGATGCTTTGCTGCAGCAGCGTCAGGACGGCGCGTCTCGCCGTTTCGTCATGCTGGTTCTAGAGGACCACGACACCGAGCTGGACCTGTGGCCCTGGTGGGGCGAGCCCATCTACCGCAACGGTCAGCTAGCCGGTACGACCACCAGTAGCGCCTACAGCTACACTCTGGAGCGCCACGTCTGCCTCGGCTTTGTATCCCCGCCGCCAGGCCCAGAGGGGCTCCCCACACCCATCACCCCAGACTTCATCAACCGTGGGGACTACGAGGTAGACATTGCTGGCCAGCGCTACCCAGCCAAAGCCAAACTCTACCCCTTCAGCTCCCTTTTCACCCAACAGAAACGGCGCAAAGAAGACATGGAGTTGAGCAACCTCCAGGGGAAGTGATGGGGAGTAGTAGAAGCTCCTTCAGTCCTTCAGTCCACTCCTGCACTCACCTGGCAGTGCTAGCCTGTCGTCCCTTTCCAAGCTCCTTATCGGAGGGCTGACGCACAATCACTCCTTGTGTCTCTAGTATTTAACTTTCACGCTGCATTGCCCTCTTTACAAGTGCAATATTTAAGAGGATCCAAATGCTTGAGCTGTATCAAATGCAGCAACACAAGAATACTCCTGTGTTGTTAAATTGTGCAGTTGTTCCTCAGCCCTGCTCTGCTTCACGCTCAAACACTGTCCACGGATTACTGGGACAGTCTGCGCCCACCGGTTAAGTGCCTTTGTTAAGGCAACATCAACAATATGTGTTGAGGACTCTGTTACTTCGTTCACTTTAACCCATTCAGAGGGGATTTAGACCGACAATCTTCTCCAGTAGTGTTCCAGTCACTGTGACGTTTCCACACCGCACAGTCTGGAAGAGGCTTCAAGAAATGTCACTCAGTGCTGATGTGCACATGCCTACACAGTCGATGCAGTTGTCATTTTACAAATCATAAATTTGCTGCTGTAAAGAATATGAGTGATGTGATGTAGTGAGTGATGTGGCCTAACTCAGATACTTTATACTGTCCACTACTATCATCCCCACTGCATTATCCTTCTCAATTGGGGGAAAGCCTGATTATAATCATTAGTAAACTGTTGTTTACTTCTCTTCCAGTCCGGTTGGAAAGGCTTCCCAGGCTCCTAAAAGCTTAGAAAGTAAAGCAAAGTGAGCTTTCCCCTCCTTTATTTTG
This sequence comes from Pterois miles, assembly GCA_947000775.1. Lineage (NCBI taxonomy): Eukaryota > Metazoa > Chordata > Actinopteri > Perciformes > Scorpaenidae > Pterois > Pterois miles. The sequence goes on along the minus strand of CAMQGK010000581.1, from coordinate 396,363 downwards.
TTGTCATCAACTTCCAGCTGTCCTGGTGTTCTTCTGCTGCACGTCGAGCTTGTGGTAATGTATTTACGCTAATATAATCCGCCCTGTTATTTATGTTTTGTGGTCGTTTTAAAGCAGCGTTGCTCTTTTGATGTTTCATTGAGGTGTTGTTGAATGATTGGCTGATGTTATGTGACCCACAGATATGAGGGAAGGCAGAATGGGAAAGCTGTAGTCTCAGACATGTTGGTTGGAGGCCACAATATCTTACATTAGTGATCTAAAGTTTGCCTGATCCAGAGTTAACAATGTTTGTGTAAAGAAAGGACTTCATTGCGATTTGAAATAAAGCAATGTATTTTTGTATAGCTAATGTGTATAAAATCTCTATTTTCAGTACTGCACTTTTTTCTAGTCAATCAGCTTTAAGTCATATCAGCCGTACGAATCATCTGTCGGTTGTTTCATTCTTGCAGTTGTCCCTTTGTTATTTCTGATGCTTTCCAAAATTATTTTATACATGTACATTTCATTTATCAGCGACAGCTTGATGTTGTCCTCCATGTGTACACCTTTAAAGCAATTTGGTCCTTTTGCTCCCTTCAGAGGTCAAAAGTCAGGGAGAGCTACAGATCAGCCGGCCTGGAGCTGGTAGAGATTCACTTCAGCCAGTCACATCACAGTGGGCAAAGAGTCGACACTTGAGTGTTCAATCAGTGTGTGAATACTGAGTGTTTCAACTGACAGGCTCAACAGTTGAGCTAAAACCAGTACAGGTGCTTCTGAGCTCTAACATGCTGCTTCCTGATATCGTCATATTCAAATCTGGATGCAGATTGTTTTACGCGATCTTATTTCCAGCATTTAGTGATGACGTGTGCTTGAGGGTAGGACATGCTAAACTACTGTACTAACTCCCAGTGATTGACAGTCCTTTAAGTAGAAAAAATAAAATCTAGACACCAACTAAATCTGTTATTATTGTTTTACAGTTTTGTTTGAAATTCTTATCAGTTGAGTAACAAAAGGCTTATTTACAGTGAATCTCCTGCTCTTTGTTTATACCTTTTATTTATATGGTTGAAAAATTACAGATTGGCCCTTTTAAGTCTTTGCTCAGTTTGAATACAAGATTTTTTTTTTCCTTAAAATGCCTCCTGATCTTAACTTAAGAGCGGGGAATTCTCAGCAGCACCAGTTTAATTAGTTTAGTGTCTGTTTGAAGCACTTTTACCTCCGAAAGGGGAGAACATTGCTGTCTCTTCGTTTGGATATCTGAAGATCGGATGCTAAGATGACAAAACAGGAATATTAATTTAATCTGACTTGCTTTTCTTTTACTTTGCTAACATCTCAGGCTTTTCCACCGCAAATGACGTACTATGTGAGAATGTATACATAAGGTCAACTGAAGTATAATATCCTCATTAGTTGCTGGTATGAACTCAGAATGGATCCAGAAAGAAATCGGAGGCAGATGTCGCTTTTAAAGGGCTAATTTCTCTGTAAGTGCGTTATGTTTGTAAAAAGGTGTTAATATGAAATGATGCATTTTTGCATGTGAGTGCACTGAAACATCATCATCAGTTTCAGTGCTGTGACCCGACCTCATGGTACTGTAGTAGCGACTTTCCCCTACATCAGCGGTACTCTGATCACCTTTTGGGTCCTCATTTATACACCAATCTAACACGTTTTAGACTGCATTTCTAAAAATATATATTAAGTTTGCTCATATCAACATTGTATAAAACCGGCCTCATTAACAACAGTTCAAGCGAATCATTAATCACTGTTTAACTACAGGAGCTTGTGATTCGTGGTGTCGGCAAGTCTCTAGTTTGTCGAGTGTATGATTTGAAGGGAAATCATCCCAAACATTTGCACTAAAGAAGAGCAGCTTGCTATTTTTTGTTACAGCACAGTATGTGGTCACAGGTTTTTTTTTTAAGATATTAGAGCTCTATGGCTGAATATAAAGTATAATGTATACTGTCCAAAAAGCTGAAGGCAAAAATAACATCAGTGGAGGTCTGGAAAAGTCTGTAATGATTACTAATATCGGTGAAGTGGTAGTTGTCCTTTTCAGTGCTGAAACACAATGACACTCCACACCTCTGGATGAGTTTGGTGCATGTTTGTCTCGTCTAATGTTTCCATTTTAACATCATGTGTACTCGACTGATCTGTAAATGCCAGCATTTTCTTCAGAGCTTTACTGTAATGTATTTATATCATGTTAAACAGATGTTTGGCTGTCTAATGTACTTTAAGTATAATATAAAGAGATCTTTGTTGATTTTGCTTCTTGTGTTCACTTCAGATATGTGTGGTCCAGTGGTGTAGTACAGGCTCTCTAATAACATAGTCAGGTTCAAGGGGTCCAGTCCCCATGGCGACCAGCTGTGTCCAAACAGAAGACGTGTGCAGCATTGATGCGGTTTCTCTTCCCACACAGAGCCATCAGTCTGTTTCTGCTAATGAACATCAGCAGCGAGGCTGAAGGTTTACTGGTGTGTCAACAGCGGCAGCAGAGGACTGCGACACCTGCTCTCTGCTCATTAATAAAACCATCTGCAATTATTTCCACTACCGAATTATGTAAGTTGAGCTCAGGGCCGGGAAAGTTATACAACAAAAACACTTTATTATTAGCATATTACAAGACAAGCGCTTCCTCCTGTTTGCAGCGCGCTGTGGTTCGGAGATCATGTCCTTCTGGCTTTGCGTGGGCGGCATCCGTTGTGCGGCACGGGGGTGTTGTCGGTGATCGATACCACCTCCAGGCCTCCCATCGTCAAGCCTTTGATCGCAGACTGCACAACGGAGGAGAGTGCATTCGTTCATTAACGAAAGCTAATGGGAACAGATCAACATGTCTGTGGCCCCTCAAACAGCCTTAAATTACCCTCATTATAAGAAAACTCAAATTAATTAGAGGTCTTCTTTCTTCATGCAGTGACAGCTTTATTTGAGCTGCACTCCCACTATTACATCAACATCTTATGAGCTCACATCTAATGATCCTAGTGTGCCTCTTAAACTTTTATGTGCTATCCTGTAACTTTGAATATGAAGCCAGTTTTGCTAATGAAGTAAGCATGAATAAAAGAGAATTCTGGTAGTTATCAATATTTTAACACATTAAGCAGAGTTGATGTTACTGATTAAGAGATTAACAGAAAATGTATGGCTAATAATTTAAGTCATTCTGGTTCCAGCTGTTCAACTGTGACGATTTGCTTTATACCATTGCTAATTTAAATCTGGAACTATTTTCTGATATTTTATAGACTAAACAATTAAATAATCAATGATGAAAATGATCTACTAGTACCAGCAACAACATTCAAGATTTCTAAAGGAATAATATGATTTACAGTAATTTAAAGGTGGCATATCATGCTCATGTCTCGGTTCATACTTCCCCTACAAACAAAGACAAAGAGACAAACTTCCCCTAAGGGAGACAATAAAGGCTAATCTACTCTAAATAACATGTTACATACAGCAGAAAAGCATTATTCGGTTTTAACTAATATTTACTTTAAAGAGGACCTAATAAACTCATTTTCAGGCTCATACTTGTATTTTGGGTTTCTACTAGGACATGTTTACAAGCTTTAATGTAAATGTAAATGTATTTTTCTCATACTGTCTGTCTGAACAGACCTGTATTCACCCTCCGTCTGAAACGCCCAGTCTGCTCTGATTGGCTTGTGAGAAAAATATGGTTCACCTTTGTAAACATAGTTCTCAAGCTGTGGGTGATATATTCTAAAGAGCCTGCATGTGACATAGGAAGGGGAACCAGATCTGAATGGCTTCTTGTTTTCTGATCCAGACAGCAAACAACATACTGACTATGTCTCTCTTATTTCACAGTTTGTGGGTTGGTGGACACTCCAAATACCCAAATGTTTGAGAACAAGCACTGAAAAAGTGAGTTTTTCATATGTCCCTTTTAAGACATTTGGGGGTCTACAGCTACTGTACACTGTAATAGGATCACAAGGTAATTTTGCACAATACAATACTTACCAGACGTCCAGGACCGAGACCTTTGACCACAACACGGACAAACGTCACTCCCTTCGCTGTGGCTTTCTGTTCAGAGGAGGAGACACACAGAGGATGTTTTTCTTTCTCTAATGTGATGGTAAACTGAATATCTTTTTGGTTTTGGACTCTCAATCACACAGAAGACCTCAGGCTTTTTGATTTAGGGCTGTCCTCGACTAACGCTCATACCATTTTGTCAACTAATCAATTGAATGATTTAATCAACAGATCTGTGAAAATTTCTCCACACTAAAGCACCACTCTAGATCCTGTGTTTACCAGAGTTCTGCACATAAGTTTCTTGGACCCAAGTCATTCAGCATGAAAAAAAAGCATAAAAAAATGACAAATCACCTTAAGAAATCTGAGACCAAAACAACCAATTAGTCGACTAATCGACTAAGAAGGAGCAGCCCAATTTTGATTGTCATTTTAGCTATATTTTCTGACCAGCACGACAGGCCAACCTCTAATCTATTTGGAGATGTTGGTCATTTTCCAATCACTACCAACAAGCGATAAAGCTCCTATTAGGTGCAGTTACCGTATTTCCATTTCACCTCTACATCTAAAAACAGCCGATCAGAGGTCAGAATAATCTCACTTATCTGCCTGTGATAAAAGACTATTGGAGCAGCAGTATGATAAAACACTTCATTTCTCTGGTGTGTTTACTGTGAATCAGTGTGACCTTAACCCTGTCAGCCAGCAGTCTTCATATATCAGGCTAATATAAGGTCTAAATGAGCACTTAACACCAACCGCTGCACTCTGTCACAGTCCTCAGGGAGGGAAGCTTATTTGCAACAAACATTTAACGTTAATAAATTATAGTTATAATGATGGCAGAGGCACTGATGATGCTCTAAACAACTCACTTTATTATAAAGCACCTTGAAAATCTGACAGCTTATTCAGCTCAACTAATGTTTATGTATTTTAGCTCAGCATTTAATACCAGATCCTGTTCAACAAGCTGAAACAGATGGAGGTGGTGAACCCCTATATGATCAGATGGTATCATGCATCTCTCATAGGAGGACAACAGCAGGTGAGAGTTAACTCATACAGCTTATACAGCAAGTACAGGAGCGCCCCTTCTTTTCACATTGTATACCAATGATTGTAGAAACCAGTTTTCTTTGCTCACTTTACTGACAAAAGATTCAGACATTGCTATGTAAGTCAGAGAAAGAAGACTATGAACAAATATAAATGTCTCCGTCAGTCTTAGTGAAAGGTGTAAGATATATGTTGTGTATATGGAGAGGCTGGGTGCTGCTGCATTATATGTGTTCTCTAAAATGACAGACAAACTTCCCCTATGGGAGAAAATAAAGGCTCATCAAATGTAAATTACCTTACATACAGTGGACAAGCACAATTTAGTCTTAACTGATATTCATTTATTTTAGAGAGGACCTATTAAACTCATTTTCAGGCTCATACTTGAATTTTAGGTGTCTACTAGAACATGTTTACATGTTTTAATGTTGAAAAAGCACTTTATTTTTCTCAATATGGCTGTGCTGCAGCACCTCTTTTCACCCTCTGGCCCAGAATAGCCCAGTCTGCTCTGATTGGTTAGCTCTGTTGTGATTGGTCAACCAAACCACACTCTTCAGACGGCGCTCTAACTAGCTTGGATAACATGATAGCCTAACAAATCCACAACAGTGACGTGTTCTTGAGCAGCATGCTGAACCTAACAGCAAACACTCACGGTGAGTTACTGTATGAGCGTCTTAGAGTAACACATGAGAACGTACCACAGCAGCAGAGATTCCTGCAGTCTGAGCAGCGACGGGTGTCGACTTCCTGATATTCTTGAAGCCTTCTGTTCCGCAGGACGTCCTGACCAGCGACTCTCCCGTGCTCTGCGTCAGCTGGATGTGTGTGCTGGTACAGAACAGAACAGTTCACTGGCTCACTTACTCACAACTGATTACTTTTAAATTGTCAGAAATATACATATCAGAACATGGTTCCCCATCACTGGTTTGACTGCATCACATATCAGCTACTAAATACTGCACTGGCAGTTCTTCTGCTTGTCTATAAATCTCTACATGGCTTGGGCCGTCCTACTCATCCAGTCTTCTCAACCCCTACACACCGACTCGCTGTCTGTGCTCCTCTGGTGCCCATCTACTCTCCACTCCCCCCTCCAGGCTCTACATTATGGGTGACAGGGCCTTCAGTGTGGTTGGCCCTAACCTCTGGAATGCTCTCCCTCAGGGTCTGTGCCAGCCCTCATCTGTTGCTTTGTTTAAATCAGAATTGAAAACACGTTTTTAGTTTAGCCTTTCAGGGTATGTTGTAATACGTTTATTATGAATATACCCATTTATCTGTATTTATTTTAAATTTCATTTTGTTGTTCTTTCCACTGTACTCTTGTATGGATTGTCTTATCTTAAGTGTCCTTGAGTGTCTTGAAAGGCGTGTATACATAAAATGTATGATTATTATAAATATTACTATTAACCCTAGAACACTAACGTCGGGTGATTTTCACCCACACAATTCTTGTTATGTGATTTTCATTGTGTTGCCATTGTCTGAGTTTCATGGGTCCTTGGGTAGCTTCAGGCTGCTTACTGATGTTATTAATTGTATTTTTGTTTCCCTCCTCCCATCTATGTTTTTTCAAGAGGCATGCGTTCGGGTGATTTTCACCCGACTTTAGTGATAGAGAGTAACATATTTTACGACTTTAAGACTGTGCCTTCACCAGACAAGGCCCACATGTCCTAGGAATAAGTGGACCGAAGAACAAGTTCCCAGCTCCATTTGTTTTTTTGTTCTAAAATGCATCGTTCAGGATTACCTGTTTTTTCAATAATTTTGCTGCCTTTTTAAAGGGTCCGCCATGGTACCTTTTTTTTAAATTTATGTGATATTGCATATTTTGAAATTAAAGAAGAGTACTACAATTTGGCATACAGTGTTGTACTTTTACATAAATTGATGAAAACTGCATTTTATCAAGGATATTGTATTGGGTAAAATATACCCAACGTTAGTGATGGTGTGACTTATTTTAACGTTAGTGTTCTAGGGTTAAGTAGCATAGCTAATGGTCATCAACTCTGTGAGGGTGAGTTTTACTTCATTCAAGATTCCTGTCCTACAAATCAAGACTCCACTAGACCATCAGGCACTTTTTCCACCAGAGTACATGTAATAATAACAACTAATAAAAATAAATATCTATATATGATTACTTGCATCTGCTTCAACTGAAGTGACAGATCGAAGTAACAATCTAATCTCCAACATCATCCACATGTCTCTTTTAAAAGCAAAACAGTCTAATTTTACATATAAAACATCTTCCCTATATAAACATTTTAACTAGATCTTTAATAACATCTAAAACTACTAACCATGCCTTAATATAATTAGGATTTGATACCTTTACTGAGGCATGAAGGTACAAAATGTATGTTGTTATTCACTCAGTCCATCAGGAAGCATTAACAAAGCTGAATTTCTGGATTGCAGAAATGTGAAGGTGGAAAAATATAATGTCAGTTTGAAAACTGCAAAAAATTTAGTTTTTCTTTTCTTGTCATATCAGAAAAAGGGTGAAACTAATAACATGAATGATGCCTCAGTTACAGCAATTATTGCAATGCATCAATCTGATATTATTAGTTGAACTTGTCTGACAGGTCAGTATTTCGACTGTAATAAAAAAAGGTCTACTTTTATTTTCACATTTTTCCTAGTAGTCCTATTTTTGCTACCGTAACCTAAACTAATCTAGCCTAAATAATGGGGATAAAAATGCTCTTTCCACTTACTTGTTGTATGTGGCTTTAATGTGAGCGACTGGTAACTCCTCAAACTTCTTTCCACCCCATCTAAGTGAACTCTCCTGACCAGGCAGGGGAGGAAAATGGCTGAAGGATTAAAACTGAGGTTAGTATCTCATCAACATTATTACACTACTGTACTGTGCGTTATTTAGTGAGCAAATAATACGTTAAAAGGGGAAAATACTGATACAGAATCATTGTGCCAGTAGACAGACATGCACAGGTGCCTGTATCTGACCTGAAATCTCTGGAAGTTTTCACAGGGTCTGTGGTGGATGCTGCGGTCTCCTTAAGTCTGACAGCACTCGTATACAGTGTTCGCTGCAACCCAGTACTTCCACACCTACTAACACAACATTACATTAGCATCACCGTCATATACCAGCGTGACTGGTCAATTAGCTTAAAACAAGTCTCTGCTACGATCATAACAAGTGTGATCTGGATATTATGTGCGATTTAACGCATGCTACATAACACTCAGCACACAGCTAACTGACTCCATCAGAACTAACTGTTAGCCACTAGCTAACACAGATGCTAGTAAACCATAGAACACTTACAGAGAGCTTCCATTTGCATTTAGGGAGGCAGCCAGCTGTCGACATACGTTACTCACAGAACTAACTAACATACAATTTAATTTAAACATGTTTAATACCTTTAGACACAACTTCGCTATCAGAAAATTGACTGATTTACACACAACAAATGTGACATTGAAGGTGCTGAGACTCCAGACCAGACAAGGAATATTTATATTTTTGAGGGGTGACACGGTTATTATCATATTATATATATTATTATTATTACCATTAAACATATATATATCGTTTGTAAAATGGAATTTAAAATGTAATTATTTTAGTATTATATTTCTGTTGTACGTACAATCAAATATTTTCTTTATAAATTTTAAATAAAACATCACTTTACCCCTACTTTTTTCTGAATAGATCGTTCGTCTTTCTGCACAGGATTGTGGGTAAACGTAGACACGTGCTGCTTTCAAGTACTACATAAACCGTCGTAAAAATAATTGTTTCAAGGTAAACACTCGCTTGCAGCCGTAAATTCTATACAATATGTGCTTGAAGCATTTACGTAACAATTAACTTGCCTTGTACTCTAGAGAAACAAAAATAAAATGCTTTATCTCGGGAACTGACGCTAATGTTTTTTTTAAATTCTTGTATCAGCAGAATTAACGGAATTAACGTGTTTAAACATCCATCCTACAACCTAGCATCAGGATTTTTTGCATGTAAAGCGAATGCGGCAGAAAAGATGGCTGCGCCCTGTGGAAGGATGGCGAGTCGGTGTCTCTCACAGTTTATATCTTGTTTTAGCAGGACAGCGGTCGGGAGCGCGGGGGTTCGACAGTTTTCCAGCACGTATGTTTGTCGGGCAACTTCGCAAACCCACAGTGTGACAGAAAGAGCCCGTTCTCCGTGGACTTTGATGGCAGCCGTGTGTCTGCAAAGGCTTCCGGTCATTTCAGCGGACTGCAGCCCGATAGAGCAGCAGTTCAAACAGATGATGCACCAGGTGCGTTTGTCCAGCACGAAAAAAGTGTAAACGGAAAAAAAACATTTGTTATCTGTACTGTACTACAGGTGACCCTCTAAAGACTGTGGAGGCACTAGTTCTATCGACAGTTATCCTTTATCCAAATACAGTATATGACCAGGATAAAAACTAATGCAGGTCTAATGGGTCACAGAATCCAGTGGAACACCTGGTAGCCCTTTTAAACTTGACATGCGCAAGTTGTTCGTCATTTATAACTAGTAAAATATGGTTTAACCCCCACTCCAATTAAGTGAAAAGGCTCTATACATTATGCACAATGTAAGTAATCAACCTAAGATTACTTAACAGCAGTGGCGGATTAAGGTGGTCAAGGGCCCCTAGGCTACTCTGTATGGGTCCCTACCCTTACTCATCATGCTTTTACATTACCAGAAAAATGTAATGTACGTGTTATTTACCAAAGATGTTATGAACCTGGTCACATCATGGGGTTCATAAGGTCAACTAATTGTGTAGACTTGTACCACATCTATCCAATCAGCTGCGTAATTTTTTAAAATCTTTTTTATGGGCCAATAGAGGTAAAGTTGTTTTTTTTCTGAAGTACATTAAAATTATTAAAATGAATGTGGCCATTTTGGGGCCCTTGCAAACATGAGGCCCTTATGCTGCAGCGTATAGGCCAGCCTGTGCATACATCATCCCAGTTTAACGGTATGTTCAGTTTATGGATTTGTGCAATAATCAGAATTGCAACTTCTAATTTCTGCTATGTAAATCTGGTCTGTGCTTGGATTCATCACTTACTCAGGACATAAGATTTGTGAAACTGCAGTCTAGAGAAAAAAAAAAACACAAGTTAAACCAGATACTTAAATTCAGGCTGGGCAGTCTTTCATATCACTGATATTTGATTCCCTTTAGTCGAGTCATAGCCTGAATTAAAATAATGCAATACTTCTGTTGCCTCAATGAATATCAAAATCAATTTTAACAGTCTGAGATGGAGACCTGCTCTGACTTCATTTCAGATGGAGCTGGAGAAAAGCTTGCTGTCGGACCACGAGCTGCGGCTGCTGGAGGACGCTGAAAGGATGAGTCGAAAGCAGGCAGATGACTACGATTCGGATGAAGAGGACGACCACGGGGGCGAGGAGATCATGTTGACTCAGGACCTTGAGGACTCCTGGGAGCAGAAGCTGAAGAGCTTCCAGCCAGCACTGAGGGTCACAGGTCAGTATGGGAAAGTAAACCAGAATCATTCACTCACTCCCACTCCTGCTCACTCCTCCTTTCCCAAGACTATTGTAACATGGGTACTGAGTGCAAAGACATAGTGATGCCGTTCTCCTCGCTCAGAGGCCGTCCGTATTATAATATCACTACTTTAGCAGCAGCAGATGTCAGACGGTGGCTGGCGGTGCGGTTTTCTCTCTGTGGCTCATGTTACCTACTATGGTGGCCTTCAGGTAATGTAAAAACTTGATAGGCTCTCTCGAGCTTAAGTGTTTAGTTTGTCTGTTCTGGGATACTGTAGAAACATGGTGGAGCAAAATGGCAGACTGTGTGACGAGGACGCGCTCCCTATGTAGATATGAAGGACTCATTCTAAGCTAATGAAAACAATTCTCATGGTGTCTTTAAATGGAGCTTGTGAAGTCGTGTTTATGAGATGGGAAGTCGTGTACACGACATGTGTTGCGTTCAAGTGGTTAAGTCGTGAAGAACACTGCTGCAAAGCAACAGCAATATTATCGTTACTGTCCAAGTCTAGAAGCCACAGAGGCTAACATTTTAGCAAGCTAGCATGTGGGTAACATAATGCAGGAAATGCAAAGACATAATGACAGAGGAGAAGGATGAGGTTGGTGAGAATAGCCTCAGGCATTATAGAATTACTAAGAAAAACAATATACGACTAAAATTACAATGTACTGTTCAATATTAACTTATTATGCACCAAGAAATTAACTTCCATGGGCTCCACCATTTCTGATGTCAGCAAACAAGTCCTGCCCTCAGAAATTTTCTATTTAGGAGATTGTGAATACGACATGAGGAGGGCGTTCACATGGGCCCAGCTTTTAGACACGGTAAACACCACCCCATCTGAAAGCACCATTGTCAAATTTTAAAATAGTATTTTTGCTTGTAATGCACATCCCTGTTATGAAAATTATATTCGGTTTCTGCTAACAGATCCTCCAACGTGTTACACACTGTTCCTTTAAATATTACAAATGTGCCCGATGAAGTAGAGGATTGTATTCAGCCTTTCGCCCGTCTCCAATCATTAATCAAGTGAAACAGAATGGAAAAGAAATGTAGGTAATCTGAAGGCGTCGCACACATCTGGGTTTAAAGTAAATTACCAGCGAGGAAAGAGACTTGTATTACTTTCAGTGTTGGATTCTAATGTTTTTCTGACATTCAGGGAATCTATTCGCTCCAGCACTCCCTATTTGCATTTTATTCCCCATGACATTTACAAAGTTTGTATAAATTTTACTCTACAGCCACAGAGAGACGTGGCTGTTGTGAGGCGGCTGACGGTCCTGTCTCTTGTTTAGCTGATGTAGATAAGGACTTGACCTCGCCGGAGCGCTGCCTGGCCGACTCGCTGCTTCTCCTGGCTCAGCAGCAGGTCGGCGGGGAGAAGCTGTGGCTGCTGCCTCAGACTCAGTGGCAGGAAGGAGAAACGCTGCGGCAGACGGCTGAGAGAGCCCTCGCCTCACTGCCAGGTAACAGGAGTTTCTGTTGAAATGAAGCGGCTGATATTCTGTTCTGATATTCAGTCCACTGTTGGTTTCCTATAAGTATTTTATGATCCATATTTAAGTGTTTCCCTTGAATTCTGTTGAATCATATAGCACTGAAACTCCACTGACACCACTTTCCTTTCAATTCCTTTCATTTTTAATGCAGCTCAACAACACCTACCATTAACTCACTATGAAATATATTCTATTTGTCATTAAAGGGCAGGTCCATCTGTTTAAAGTTTTCATGTAATTCTGTAGCTTCCCAGTGGTGTTGCTTATGTATTCAAATTTGAAAATTAAAATTTTAAATTATGTATGTTTTACCATCAAATTGCTTTTTTCCCCAGGCTCTTTGAAAAACTTTCCAACATGACCTGATGTAGGTTTCTGTACGATGATGCTGCTACATGTACAGTATATACTGTATAAATCCTTTTAGTGAGTGTATTAACTTTACATATAGTAACTTAAATGACAGTTGGCATGTTCCAGTTTGGAGAAGCAGACAGGAGCACCGGCATAGAAGCTAAACAATGTACTGCTGAGAGGACGCCACATTAGTTCAGAGCCCAAAGTAACACAATAACACAAACAAACTAACTGACCAGTGCAGCTGTAGACCAGCTACTCCCACGTTCTGCGAGGTAAAATTGTGTTTTTTTTTTTTAATGTAGTCTGGTGGCTTTGCAGACAGCGATAGACCCCCTTCAGTTCCCCATCGGAAAAGGCTGTCTGACGGCAAGGTAGAGCTGGGAAAATATTCTCAGCATAGCGTACACTAAACTGATACTGATTTTTTTTTTTTTCAAAGTGGCTAAAATATGTTTTCCTCCCACTTTTGTCCAATCAACCGTTTTACCTCCTTGTCAAACAGTCGTTTCTGACGGGAAACTGAATTCGTTATATCTCTGTCTTCAAAGCTGACAGAGTGCATTCATAAAACAATAATTATGTCTCAAAGAATGCAGTAGTATGCATACAAGCACTCTTCAAAGAATCATTTGCTTATTTTGGTAACTTACGACACTGCTTTTTACTATGACTGAATGGGCGTTTCCATTTAAAAAAAAAAAAAAGGAAATGAATGCAGATGGACCTGCCCTTTAAATTACTATATAGTGTATATGAAGTATTGACTATTGACACTATTAACATGGAGACAACACTGGCTCATATCATATTCTAGCATCTTTCAGATTGTTCTGATACGTTCTGTGACTAAAGTAGAAGTTTCACATGTGGGGGCTTTAATAAAGGCTCACTTTTATATGGATGTATCAGCAAACTGATCTGCTTCTCTAAATACAGTTTACAGAAATAGCAGATTGACCAGACTGCACTAAATGTATTCCCTAACAAAGTATATAATTTAACCACCCCCGCAGGTCTGTATGATATTGTTCGACGACATGTAATGTAGTTACCAAGATTATTATTGTACAATACAGTAGTAAACAGTAATCCATACTTTTATCCCAGAGGTATTTAGGATGAATATCCACAGCAGGGGTCATCTACTCCTAAAATATATCTAATATATTTGTTCTGCCAAGATATACTGTATAATTGTGTTCATATTGCTAATAAGCCCGTAACTTTCCATGTAAATTATGAATGCTACTTCCTGTATTTCTATACATTTATGTAACACTAGTGCTGTCAAAGTTAACATGGTAACACATGAACACACATTTGTTTCAACGCCACGAATTTCTTTAATGCATTAATGTAGCTTGTGATTTTGAGGTTGTAGCGGGCTCAGTTTTAGAGCTACTGGGATCACATGAAACCTAACCGAAGAAACCAAACCAAAGAAAACCTAAAGAATCCATTGGTACCAAACCATGTCGTACTATAGCTCCAAACGTAAAATTTTGGCGATGAAAACCTGTCATAGCCATTTTCAAAGGGGTCCCTTGACCTCTGACCTCTAGATATGTGAATGTAAATGGGTTCTCTGGGTACCCACGAGTCTGTCCTTTACAGACATGCCCACTTTATGATAATCACAGTCAGTCTGGATCAAGTCATTGTCAAGTCAGACACTGACACACTGACAGCTGTTGTTGTCTGTTGGGCTGCAGTTTCCCATGTTATGATTTGAGCATTTTTTAATGCTCAATGCAGTACCTGTGGATCCCTTCTGGATAATATTTGTCATTGTTTTGTGTTGTTAATTGTTTTCCAGTAACATATGCATAATTTGCATAAAGCAACATATTTTCCCACTCCCATGTTGATAAGAGTATTAAATACTTGACATTGTTTAAGGTACATTATGAACAGATAAAATGTGTTTTAATATTTAAACTGATTGAGAGCTCCAGTCAAGACATTATGATGAAATTGTTTATTTGGCTACAAAAAGAAGCTATATTATTAATCTACTAACACTACTTAAAATTACTGTTGCACTGATAGAGGCTCGATACTTTATGATAGATAATGTTTTATTCTCATCTTTACTAAAAGAGCCCTATTCTTAACTGCCTTACCTTTAACTAACCTCAAAGCCAGCGCTTACAGCAGGATATAAGGTACCATCAGCCTGAATATCAACTGTTAGGTTGTGTTATTGTCAACATGCTCCATTTGTTGCATTATTACTGTATGTACATCCTAATCTCTTTAGCTGTAATGACCCAGTTTTATCATCTCAAGATCATTAAAGTTTGATGTGATCTTATCTAAAATAGCTGCGTGGTGCTCGCTCGCAATACTTACATCCTTAAACGTCCAACCAATAGTTCATTTATATACGCAACATTTTCCCAGTCATAGTCCAAGTTGTCACATCCACTTAGACCTCGGCTGATGTTAGCTGTAGATTAAGATGGCAAATGACAGGGAGGAGGTTTGGGTTCACAGCTGGCAACACATGGAAGCAACGTACCAGTGACCCTGTAATGATCCTTCACACAAAATATTTAACATTTGCTCTAAAATTAGCTTTTTTTTTCTTGTTTTTTTTTTTTCCTTTCTGCATCCAACTGAAATCAAGCCTTTTAGCTCTTAAGCATTTAAACAAAACGCCAGTGGCGGAGCATGTTAAACTGTTTCACAACACCGCTTGTGAACTATTAATGTGCCAACTCCATCAATCACTCCCCATTAAGACTTTCCACTTGACATTACTATGTGCCATTTGGTGGAGGGTTTTATTTAAAGTGCCTCACAGTAACAGCAGTCAATCCATTTTTAATATAGCCAGACTCAGTGGGAGTTGAATCTCTAACATGGCTGTGTTGGTGCCTTTTACTCTGCATGTTGAGTCAACTGGGAGCATGATATTTAGATAACATGAGATTTGATTAAATTTAACGGCGAAAAGTGTCACAGCAGAGACTGAGGAACAGAGTAATACCACACTGAATTATTATACAGTAAAAACTAAATACAGCTGCAGCATCTGCATAAAACTTCCAAACATCTGCTTTCCAGCTCACCTTTTGTCTGCAGCTGAATGACTCCCTGTTCTCTTCCCGCAGCAGCTGGTTTCAAGGCGACTTTCCTCGGCAATGCCCCCTGCGGAGTGTACAAGTACAAACTGCCCAAAGCTGCTCGGACGGAGAGCTCGGTCGGAACAAAGGTGTTCTTCTTCAAAGCTATTCTGTCAGACAGCGGCCCCCCCGCGGCCCCAAGCGCTCCTTTTCTGTGGGTGAAGAAAAGTGAACTGCAGCGCTACCTGAAACCGGCGTACATGATGAAGGTCGAGCGCTTCATCCTCAGCCTGTGACACCTAAAAACACAGAGCAGGGACACTGACTTACACAGCAGTATTTATGAGGCCCAGTAAGTTACCCTTGTCACTTTTCTGTCATATCATACAATGTTCTTTCATTCAATTTATGTGTTGTATAAATAAATAGTTTTTCCACACACATTGTGTGGGTTTTAAGTTCGCAAGACCCTCAGATTTCACCTTACATTACCAAGTAATATAACTTTAAGATAACTTTTATGAATATATCTTAAAATTAGTCTTTAACTTTGATTTATAACAAATTCTCAGTAAAAAGTAGGTCTTCGAAGTTGTGTAAAAAAAAAAGAAACTAAATGTTGCTGATAGCAAAGTGGAAGTGTGATTCTTAAAGGTGCTAAAGGAGCATATAAAGTATATTTCCTCCACACAGCTCTCAAGAAGACGACAGCTGAGTCGGCGGCTCACAGCTAACGGCGCTAACAGTGAAAACAATGGCAACAGTGCTGACAGAGTTAACATTAACCTGAGGGGGAACCAGAGCTGTAACCGGCGTATGAGAGCAGTGCAGAGTGGTGGCCGTGGGCTAGCCGGTGGGTCGCGCTCGCATGCACGAACATGCACTAAAAGCACACTCAACTGACGCGGCTATGTCAACAAAGCATAGAGAAGCACAGATTACACCACACACAGAGGGAGAGTGACTTGGTTCTCTGCTAAGGTAGACATTACTCCCCTTTCTTATACAGCTTTGTTGAATACTCAATTGTGATTGGTCAATCACTGTTATTTCTTTATAGCAGCGTTGTTATGAATGCAGTTCTGCTCTCAGAAACTGCGGGACCATTTTTGTGTCAAATTACTGATAGCCTTTAAAAAAACGGGATAATGTACAGCGAGCTGGGCATAGTTGTGAAATAATCAATAATAATAATGACCAGCTTGCTGTACATTATCCCTTAGATATCTTTACAAAGCAAATAGTTGTTTGGTGCTATATTAATGCTCTGAATATCATATAAAGAACCTTTAAATAGTAAGTAGACTGCAATTATGCGTACCCACAATGCCCTCCTTCAAGCACGGAATCACCTCAAAGCAAACCTCATGCATCATTCACACCTTGTCATGGTTAAGGCTACCCATCGTGCATTGTGTCACATAATTTAACACACTGAACCATGTAAGAGGAAAGCTTACATTAGACATTTCTCCTGCAGTTATGTAGACAATGTACGCACTAACATTTGGTGTGAGAAACGATCATGTTTCACTGACTTTCTGAAACAGAGGGGTAAAACTTAATTTATGATTGCTAGGTTTTGCTAAACTCGCCACAAATGGCTAATATGTGATTACATATCATTATTGCCGTATTAACTCAGACCAGCAGCAGGTGTCTTGCTGAAAGTGCTTTGGTTTTTTTTAGAACTGCAGCAGTTAATGATATCACATCAAGTGCTGAAAACTGAAAACCAAATGTTGTTTTTGCTGTTGAGTGCTCACTTGATCCTGAACTGTGTGGGCCTGGCAGGCCTGCTGGAGGTGAACTGCCGAGCTCCAGCAGCCAGCAGGTTGTCATCGTCCAGCAGTAGATGGCAGTGTTTGCACACCGGCAACAGAGGAAGCACTGTGAGAGCTGTGTAATTACGCCTGTGTGGTGACCTCAGAGGGGGACTGCAGAGAGAGCTTTTCTGATCAACTTTGCTTCCTCTTACTCATACTGAAAATATCCATCATATCAGGCAAATGTTCCTGTGGAATAGCAATGATAATTCGTCTTAGGTAAGGGCATTGTGATGTTCTCGACTCAGCCTCTGCGATCAGCCTGTTGTTTCTATTTCTGTCTGCTGGGACAAGGAGTTATTCATGTTGTGGACACGGGCATTAGATTTTTCCACCTGTATTTCCAGGGCTTGTTGAAAGGACGTGGACGGAGCTGCTTCGGAGACTGGCTGAGTGCAACACAGCCTCGCTCTGTCGTTGGAGATGTGAAGGTCAGAGCGAGCTAATAAAGGCCATTTCTAACTGTTAGACTGTTTGATTTGCCCACATAACCGGAGCTTACGGTTCTGCTGGCTGACAGTGGCCTCTTGCTGTCCTCCCTCCGGTTCTGGTCCCTGACGTCAAATCAATGTGTAATCGCAGGTACAAAAAGAGCAACAGCAGCTGCTTTCATCTCCAGGGGGAGTCTGATGAAAGCGTCTTTGCCCAGTTTCTAGTGAAAGGGCCTAAGAGAGTGGAGAAATTGGCTGTGATCGGAAGGTTGCCAGTCTGAATCCTGAAACCATCAGGGAGAGTAAGCGACTAAATGTCTCTCTACCCACTTTCCATGGAAAACCAGTTAAACCAGTTAAGGTGCCCTTGAGCAAGGCACTTAACCAATATTTACTCGTAAAGTCTCTTAAACTCTTAAAACAAGAGGACTGGTTGTTGGGAAGCTCATGGTGTGAAATAACTTGAGATAGATTAAAAAAAAAGATCATTCTACCAGTATCTACATGTCAAAGTCAATTTAATAGTCACAGGGAGTTTGTGAAAACAATTATTACATGTTCTCCATGCTTTTGGAGGAGCTGTATCTCAGAAAATGATCTTGACAAGGCCATCAGGGAGGGTCTAAATAAAACATACTATCGAGTCCTCCCAACTTTATGGAAGTGTAATAATAAGCCCCTTGAGTACTCTTTCAAAGTGTTAAAAAGGAGAGGAGTTCTTTGCCCAAATCCTCTATTATAATCTTTCACTAGCAGCTAAAGGAACAGTATGTAGGATCTGGTGGTATCTTGCGGTGAGATTGCAGAATAAAACTTCTCCCATGTGCCAAGCGTGTAGGATTGCTGCAGTGGCTGACGTGAAAACGTGAATGGCACTCTGTAGAGCCGTCTGGATCAGAGCTGGTGCATGGGGTGTGTGTATGGGGGAAGTGAGTGGTGAAGTGAGAGAGAGGTGGAGGTGATGAGAGCAGACTTTGTGGCGAGGGTACCCAGTCCCTATGTAGAT
>CAMQGK010000581.1:0-372500 GCA_947000775.1 Pterois miles | reverse complement strand
ATTCAATCATCAAACTAAATGTTTCAGATTTCACTTTTGGCTGTTCCTGTTTAGTCCAGCTCGAGTGAATCTGCATCTAATAGGAAAGAGTGAGAGATTGTGTGTGATGTTGCTGGGATGGAACAGTTGGAGATGGCAGACACCCCTCCTGTTTCCTCCTGCTTCCTCCTGTCCCAGTCTCCACTCTGCAGGAGAGGAAGCTTTAGTCCTCCACACCTCCGTCTATCCTTCCCTCTCGCCTTCCTCCTTCCCATCCCTTCTTCCATCCCTCCATCCAAAGCTGTGTCTCGTTCGATCAGTTTCATTATGATTATAGCATCGATTTTCACATTTATTTCTCCTCTTGTGATTTTGCTTATGTGATGTAATATATAGTTTGTCATTTGTACAATTGATACACTGCATGGTTGAGTATGTGTATATAATGTCATTTTCTTGTCTTTTTCTCTTTTTTATTCCTTGCTTGTCTTAAATTTTTCTCTCTTCCTCTTCATCCCTCTGTGCCTCCCCATTTCCAATATACACACTGACACACACACACACACACACACACACACCCTACACACACATGCAAATCCGTTCATACTGTGTCTGGCAGGCAGACCTCCGGCCTGCAGGGTGAGTCCTCCCCTCCTCTGACTGTCTGGATCTGCCACCTCCTTCGTGTCCTTCCCCCTTTTCCCTGGGAGCTGTCAATCCAAAGCAGACTGTTGAGCAGGAAGCGTGGGGGGGGGGACGGATAGATGACAAATGTGGTGTTGGGGTTGGAGGCGGGGTGAGGAGAAGGAGAGTGTGAATGGACAGCGGGAGGGTTAAGGTCATATCCTACTGTGCTGTTAGATGGCATCATGTCAGGACGGACGACCCCTTCTTTGACCTCGACTTCCTCCATCACTGTCACCCCCTCCTCCTCTCCTTCCAGCCTACAGGCCGCCTGATTGGCTGCTGGGGTTAGCGGTTCACTGCCAACCACCAGGGGGACTGGATCGTCATCACACCTCCAGGTCACTGGTAGCATATGGAAGGAAAGCTGGAACAAGTTCACCAGTTCATTACTGTGTGTTAATGTATAAATTGAGTAGGTGTTTGATTTGAATGTGATTACAAATGTGAGCTACAAATGTACAACACAAAATCAAATGAAACCGAATCAGATGAGTGGCCTTTAAATATGAAAAGGGAACCTTCACATGCAGTCTGTTCATTGATTGGTGTGGATAATTTGTTGGCAGCAGCCCGTGAAGGGGTGAGTCCCCTTCCAAAGACCTTTCTGATGACGATCAATGGTCCCTGAGGGATGCCTGAATGGCTCTGCTTTGGCAGCAGCTCTCGTCCGACGTCCCCAGGGAGCAGAGGGACAACAGCTGCTGCAGCAGGGCCAAACATCTGGCAGAAAGGTAGGAAAGTCAAAGTCTTGTCTGGAAGGTTGTTAGTAGAGCCAGTGGCACCAAGGATCATGTAAGACGCCGCTGTCATCGTTAACAGAGACTGCAAACAGCACGGCACACAACTCCCCAGACATAGTCATCATCTGTATCCTTCCTTCAAAGTGCTGCTGGGGCGCTGTTGTAGCTCACTTGGTAGATCAGGCGCCCCATGTACCAAGACTTAGTCCTGCAGCAGCTCCAGATTTGGATTCCCCCTTTCACTGCTGTCAATAAAATGGCAAGACACTCCGAAAAATAATATTAAAAAAAGTGCTACTGAACATTTCGGCAATGATAAAAGACACAGCAGTGTTGATAGGAAGGCCTGAGGGACTATGTTAGACTGTATTGCATGGTGGCAGCTGGTGTAGGAGTCCCATTTTTTCTTACTGTCTGCCTGTTGAACTACTGCTGCACTCCAGCTTCTGTCCTGTGAGGAACCAGTCAAGAACACTTAGACTCGATTCATGTATTTTAATCCCTGTGGCTTGTTTATGCCGTTAGGGTCACATCTGAGTCAATAAGGTCAAGTGGGGTCATTGGAGTCACGAAAAGAAAGATGTGATTTGTTGTGAATAAAACCTGTGATGGCATGAAAGAGGACTTTTATGATGCACCTGAAAGAGGTGAATCACAGACTGTAAGTCAACCTCGGAGACTTTGTGACCACGAAGAAACAAATTCAACCAGTTCTGGTAATATTTGCCTGGATCTTGCTATTATTTCATAACCCTGCCATTTTTCCACAACATAAAATTGTCAAATATATGGTGGCTAAGTGAGCTAAATGCCATATTTTTGTGATTTAACCAAGCGGCAACCTTCTGGCGCTGAGAAATGAAGGCCACTTGAGGCTGGTTCCAAAAGTGAGTCAATCCCCCATTAACCCTCGTATTCAAATGTTCAAATTACTCATCCGTTTAGCTTTGCCACCCCGGCCTCAGCCCCACCAACAATCCATGTCTTTACACATTTTCAATTAGTCAGGAGTTAGGCTGTGTCGTCAAGACGACGACAGCCGGAGCCACTCACTGAGATGTACAACGGCTCTTCAGAAATCTATGGGTGACGTCATAGAGATTATGTCCATATTTTATACAGTCTACGGTTTTAACACAAGCAAATTCAGAAAAGATCTTCACCAATATGACAGCACATACACAACATTAACACCTTAGCTCTTACATCCATCCATCTACAACCGCTTATCCCATTAGAGGTCACGGGGGGCTGGACCAGCCGGCACTGGGCAGAGGCACAGTACAGGACAGGTCCCCAGTCCATCACAGGGCACATAGAGACAGACAACCATTCATGCTCACATTCACACCTATGGGCAATTTTGAGTCAGTTAACCTCCTGTCTTTGAACTGTGGGAGGAAGCTGGAGCACAGGGAGAAAACGGGGAGAAAACCATGGAAAACCAGAGAAAACCCACGCTAACAGGGAGAACATGCAAACTCCACACAGAAGAGCCCCGAGCCGGATTCGAACCTGCAACTCACTTGCTGTGAGGAGACAGTGCTAACCACTGCACACTGTGAAAATACAGAAAGTAAAAGCAAGCAGAAAAAACACTGCATTACACATCGAAAACCGAAAAAAACAATACAATATACTGTCAAAACAAGGAAAAGTGTTTTATTATTATAATTATTTGCCAATGAGTCGTCACACCGGTGAAGATGTACAGGTGAGAGGATTGCTCACCCGTTTTACCAATCAATGCAGTTCAACGCTTGAAAAGTATCAAAGTCAGAAGCACTTTCAAAAGCCAAAGTCCAATAAAAATCAAGCCTACATCTGTCTCCTCAGGCACATGTTCTTGTTATGGAAAGGACTTAGGTTGTGATGCATCGCTTCGATCAAGCTCATGCATCAAGCTCATGCAAATTTTACATTACCACAACTGCACCAGTTCCAAACTTAATACCTTAAAGGGAACTTCAGTGCTTGTGCCATGGATGTATTGAGAGAAGTGTGTACAGCGTTTGAGGCAGGGCCCCGTTCATTCTTATGAAAGCTGCTTAGTGGTACATGAAGTCAAAATGGCTCGACTTCCATCTGGAAAAGTACCAGGATCTTCAGCCGATCTTCCGCATCCATTGTGCCCGTGGAGCAGGCGCAGCAGCAGCTGCTCAGTCACATGACTCTGTCCCGGGGTCACAAATACCACGCTGTCATCACGACTTGCCATCTCCACCTCCCAGCTTCGGTCTGCATCGAATTCACATGACCTGGATTCATCGCTTGCATGTTACAAGTTTTAGGACCTAATGATACAAATAAGGGCTATTAGAGTGTTTGTCCTGGGATGTTGATAACCTAAAAAGAAAAATGTAGGTCTATGGGGAAAAGTCTTTTTGAGCCCAATGGCATCAAACGACTGGCACAGACATTGTAGTACCACCGTTTGGCAACTATGAAAATTGGGATCAACGACCGGCGCTCTTCCTGGGGGCTTGCTTGTGCACATACAGTATATTTCTTGCAGTCAGAGCAGACTGGGCTTTTTCAGGAGGCGTTCTTAAAGAGACAGGTGCTAAAACGGAGAGCTTCAGAGAGTGAATACAGGTATATTCAGAGTATGAGGGAAAAAAAAACGTTTTTTGAACATTAAAGCACATAGACGTATAAACTTGAAAATGAGCATATGTCCCCTTTAAACTGGATGGCATGATACGAAGCTCTCAAGTTACCAATAGAAACTAAATTCAGGGGGAAAGACATAGCAGAGATCCTAAGAGATTACAAAACTTAACTGGAACTCATTTTGTGAGTAAGATCTTTGCATTTTTTACAGCTCAGTTGCATTTTTTAAATGTTACTGCAATTTATTTATCTATCAACTCAGCAGAACTGTAAATGCTCCAAGGTGAAGCAACACCTCTTGCAAGACGTCTGCAGGCGAAGACAGCCTGGCAACAAAAAAAGATAAACTCCAGGCATTTACTCAGCCCTTGATAATGATTTCAAATACAGTTTCTGGCGATGTCAGTGTCTTGTAGCTTTCATCCCATCATGCACTATGCATTATTATAGCTAGTCAATGCTCTTCCAGCCATTTTTATTTCATTTGCCCTTGTCAGTACTTACCCCTCTTCACTCTGATGGAGAAGTTCCACAGGAGGTTGCTGAGCATACATTCTTAACAGAATCCCTTTTCAAATTAAATTTAAATGACCCCCTCAGCTCATAAGCAGAGGCTCTCCTGACAACTTAATTCATAATTCAGTGCTGAGCCAGGGCCTTGAGGGCCATAATGACGGCCTAAATGGAGGAGAGATGCTACTAAATGGGCTGTTTGTTTGCACCTAAACCTCTTTACAGGCCACAAGTCCACAGCTCAGCAGTGTGGTGGTGAGGAGGCGAGAGGAGGTGGAGGGCCCAGACAATTTGCTGACCATGCTGCTTTCACGTCTCGGGTCGCCGTGTGCTGCTTGACCACAGTGAGGTTAGGGTAGGTTGTGCGTGTTTTAAAGAGCATCTCCACTTGTACGTTACACTTGACTTAATGGCTGTGTTTTTTGTCGGCATTGGCAGCAGGAAAAGACAGAAACACACAAATGAGATATTTATGTGGAGGAGTGGATGGTGTTAATGGTGACACACTAAAGCCACCAAACTAGGCCGATGGTAACAGTATCAACAAATTGGTCTGTTATGCAGCCGCCAACCTGTGATGGTGAAGGATGAAACGGAAAACACTGTAGAAGAGGAGAGTCAAAAAAATGAGAGTGGTCTTCTATGGACTAGTGTCTGAATAAAGTAACACAAAAAATGTGTGATTGCAAACCATCTGATAACAGTAACCCCAAATTATCATCACTATAAAATATGGCAACGAGATAAAATTGTGAAATGCAGAGGAATGTGATTTGCATAAGCTGACGGTCATATTTTGCCAGGAACACTGGAGGCACACAGAGAGTTAGCCAATGCTACAAGCATTCAGCATTTTAGCACTTGCTAAAATGTGGAATTAATATTGTTTCCACGGTCAGTTTTAAGATTTTATTTTTGAATCCTTATTGCTGAAGACTGATGACCCTCTGGTAAGTTAAAATATTCAAAATACCCAAAGTTACTGGTATTTATTGAGTGAAGCTAACAAGCAAGCTAGCTGGCAATCACTATCTAGTTTATTTACTATCCAACAAGCTAGCTGTCAGTCATTATGCAGTTTGTTAGCTGGCAATAGTTAACTAGTTTGTAAGCTATCTAACACACTAGCCAGCTGATGATCATTATCTAGTATGTTAGCTATCTAACAAGCCAGCTGGTTGGCAATCATTATTTATAGTTTAAAGTCTGGTCAACCTGCTGAGCAGTTTAACTTGTTTGTCAAGGCTGTAGGTCTGAAATAGTTCATATACAGTATCAAGAAACATTTAGTGTGTTACCATTCAGAGAACAGCTTGAATAGACAAACGGTACACAACACATTAAGAGCAATGAAGAATGTGCACAAACGAAGAGGATGTCAGTATGCATGGTTGAAAATGAAGGATTAACAAGCTGTTGACATTAATTGAGCCAAAATATGAGCTCTTTGGCCTGAAAATTTTGATAAGACACTTATTCTCCACCATCTCTAATCTGCGGTCAGCCATACATGAACCTCAGCCAGTACTCTTCCAAATGAATGCCTACATAGAGCTCCTTTCTCTGAAGACCACACAGTTGAGGTTGCTGCCCAAAGCCTTATGCAAGCATTACAACTGACAGGCGGACAAATATAGTGAAGGGCGCTTAACTAAACAACTGGCGCCCACTTTGCTTTGGGCAGAGTAACTGTGGTAATGGTAATACAATCCGAAAGAATGAATCAGTACAGAAAAACATATAGCCTAACAGTGTTTGATAGCTAAATACAATTCAGAAGGCAAATTATGTTTTATTCAATGCTACATCATCTCTAAGAACAGGCAAAGACGAGAGGATGAAATGAACTGTTTGTATCTGGAAAAAAGAAGTTAACCATCTTACTTACTCTTGGAAAAACAAGAGACCTGGCTGCTGCTCAGGAAGCACATCACCCACCAGTACTCAATCTGGTGGTAGAGTCACCATCCAGGTGGCGCTCACAAGGTCATCTGACTCAGTGTTGACAAGAAGATCACGCACTTGATGTGCAGCTAGAGACTATGAAGGAGGCCTTGAATCCACTCACTGAATCACTTTCTGCTGGCTGTGTGTCCTGCCTCAAGAACTCAACGTGTCTTTAGTGCACCAATTCTTAGAAACCTCTATGCACCACTCAAAAGCACAAAGACATCGGCCGTGGTATATCTTTACGAAGAATGGGCTGATCAGACAAAGGGCGACCCTCTCAGTGTTGCGGCGTTGAGCAATCCACAATTTAACACATAATGAATCAGCCCAAGCAAGACTGGAGGCCACCAAAATAGGAGTAGTCGTTGGAAATATGGAGGCAAAGGGAGACACTTTCACCCCACAGTGTTCAATCAGAGATGGGGAGACAGTAGAAGAGCAGTGCCGCTGCAGCGTATCGAAGAAGGAGATGAAGTCACTGTGCAGTTTGCTGGACCTCAGGACTTGGCTAATGGTGACACACAGACAACAGCTTGAGACGTAGTCACAGGAAACAGACACTGAAACTCTCCAAATGGAAGTTGTTTGTCTTTGTTTTTGGCTCTGTTTATTTTGCTGTAACAACTGACAGCAAAAATAAGCTTCAACCGGTGACAGAAGGCAGGTGATTTGTGCTGACAAAATCTGAGAATTCAATTTCAGATATCTTATAACTGATGTACAAAATGCTGCCCAGAAGGCAAATATCAGATATTTTATTTTAAACCTGTGAGTTAGAAAACTTTTTTGGCGTATGCGCCAGCTGAGCAATTGTCATTAGAATGAATAGGTGCCATCTTGGGGTCCAGTATCCAGTTCTTATAATTCATCCGTGTCATTGACAAATAGCATATTTTGTCATTTAATTTGGAGGACTTGTTGTAAAATACAGATGTGTCCGCTCTTAAGCTCTTAATCTCCCATCCAGTTCTTCATTCGTAGCTGCACATATCTAGAGCTGAGCACTGTGCCTTATATAGAAGAGAGATTTAGCCCTCTGGTTTTCTGTCTTAAAACCCTTTTCTACCAAACATATACTCAATAATGAAGCTGCAGATAATAACGCAGAATTTGGAAACACTGCTTTTAATTTCATTTTATAAAGTCCTTTAATACAGGGGTTCTCTTTCTTGTTTGTACATCAATTAAGCATATGTTTACTACTATTTGTACTCTTAAATACCACAACTACTACTTGTATTCTAAACTTTTCAACCTAAAAACTTCAGACTGGTTTCATAGTGATAAACAGAAACACGCTTTTTATTGAATGTTAATACCACTTATTTATCTTTTCCACTTTTTAAACAGTGGATGGTGTTATTTAAATTGCTTTGGACTCAACTTTACGGCATTTATAGCTGAAATATCAAGTTATTCTTAAAAGCTTTCAGAAAATGAACAGTAGCAAGACTGGTTTAGTTCTAATAAATCCAGATATTTAAACTTATCGGTCTAAAGCTGACTTTCAGTAAGTGCTTCAGTTTCAAAATGATGAACTTATTTCTGTGTCACAATCATATCACAGTTTCTATTGGCCAAAAACTAACATGGGTGGGAGTAATGGCAATGTGCTTGTTTCATTGGTGCAAATGACTCCAAATGTAGATATGCACTTTTCAAGGATACATCACAGTTTTATCATTTATAGCAAATTATTTTGTGACCCCTAATGACCCCTGGGGGTCCTCGGACCCCACTTTGAGAATCAAGTCAAGTCAACTTTATTGTCAGTTTTTGCTACATATACATGACATATAGCACAGTTGAAATTTTGAATCACTGCTTTTAATAGATTTGTCTATATAAGCTCTTCAGGCTTCCATCCATCTACAAACAGTTATGGGTCACGGGGGGCTAGAGCTGATCCCAGCTGGCGTTAGGTGAAGGCGGGGTACACACTGGACAGGTTGCCAGTCCATCACAGGGCATATAGAAACAGACAACCATTCACACTTACATTCACACCATAGTTCACAGCACAGTTGACATGCATGTCTTTGGACTGTGGGAGGAAACCGGAGAACCTGGAGAAAACCCACACTAACACAGGGAGAGCATGCAAACTCCACACAGAGGAGCCCAAGTTCAAACCTGCGACAGTGCCACAGTGCTAACCATTACACCGCCGTGCGGGCCGTGCTTTTCAGGCAAAGTATTGTAAAGTTGAGAAGTCCAACAAGTGTGGACCCAGTAAAGGGGAGCCCGACACACATCTACGGAGAGCTACTGTTACCTAAGGGGGCAGCTGTTTTTAAAGAGCCCGGACCAACTGTGATGTCCTGCTGTGCCATTACCTGCTTTAACAGCAGCGATTCGGCGGTGACTCTCACTGGCACTCAGTGATGTAGGTTTGGGAGTGAGCTCTATTAAAAAGTCATTAAAGCTGAGAGAAAGCATGGTGGGTTCAACCCTCTTGGCGAAAGGCGCCTCTGGAAATTACTCCATCCATCATAATTACACCAACCGGACACTGCCTCGTGGAGGCCAAGGGACACAGATCCCTTCATGACCTCGCTGAACCAGACTTATAGGGAGGAAGGAGGGAAGGAAGGCATGGATAAAGAGAGGTAAAGAAAACTAAAAGAAAGAAAGAGGGAACCGACTTGGAATGAAGCATTAGGAGGATAAATGGAGCGAAAGGAGCAGGAGGAAGGTTTCAGGCAGTGATGGAAGAAATAAAGGAAGGGAGGAGGAAAGTAAGAACGCATGACCCTGTTTGAGCACAGTTTAACTGTGAAGAAAGACTGCTGTCATAAAACAGATGATAAAAAGAGGAACCCATTTCCTCAGCATGTCACTGTGGGCTCTGTTTCTTTGAATCAGTGCCACGGGATGTGAGTGCACAGGGTGCGGCGACTGAGTTTTGGTAATTTGGTGGCCAGAGGCAAACAGCACAGCTGGAAATTAGGTTGGATTTAGAGAAATACATTATCTGTGCGTCTGGCTTCAGTCACGACCAATCAGATAAGCACTTTCCTTCCTTTTAAAGTTAGAACATTTCGTGATGTAATAGTCCAGAGCATCACAAAAATCCTCTTGAAAGGAAACTAATGTCCTTGTGTGGGAGGCACAGAATTGCCACAAGTGAATATATGGTACCTTAAATAAACTATTTAAGGCTGTTGATTGTATTTGTTGCCGTGGCCGTAAGGGAACAGTTGCCCAGCGCAGGAAATTACATTAGACAAAAAGACAATCAAAGGTTGGCAGCAAATCGCAGTGTTAGCCCACACTATTGAGTCCATACTGTCCCAGCGTACATTATTTAGAGAAAATAGAAACAACCCCGATGACCTGTCGGTCCATTATGGCCTATCACCAGGGGAGAATTTCATCGGCCTCTCTAGAATTGGAGTTTGATTTTATTATCCAATATCCAATCCCTAATTGAATTTAATTAATTCAAGTAACTAAAGTTGAAATAACTAAAACTCAATTATCTGTAATCAGCTTGTGTTGGCTGAGAATTTCAGGAGTATAATCTTTAGCTGGTGATGCTTGTCACTTTAAAGCGGTCAGCACCAGTCAATAATTACAAGCCTGCTAATTTTACCCAAATGTGTGCTAATAAAAAGAGTGCCGAGACATAAAAGGTCTCCAAAGATGTTTGTTAGCATTGAAGCCTAAGCTCCTTTCAGGCATGTTTTAAGACAACACTGTAATACTAAATATACTAAATAATAAAACTATTTTTCTCTTCACAAGTTTAACTGCTGAACACAAGATGTCTCCTTTTCTCAAAAGAGACCATTCTCAGTGTATATGGGTTTCCACGGCTTTCGCAGTAACTCGCCACCTCCAGTCATTTCACTGAGGGGAAGCAGCGCTGGTTACGACAGCAGGGGTATGAAACGGTTGCCGCCCACATGAACGTGCAGATTTTGTGAGTTCACCGTGCTCAACTTCTGGTGGAACCGCCTGGCTTTGGTCAATCACATATAGTGGGGAGGGCGGGCATTGCAGAAATAGAAAAATTACATTATTTTAAAATTATTCTTATTAATTATTAAAATTACTTTGTTTTTACAGTGCAAATGTGACTTGAGGTTGTGAACACAGGACATGAACAATCAGCTGATTTTAAAGTAAAAGTAAATCATAACTCACGGGACACGAACAGCGGCCTTCTGCATGAAAGCCCTGTGTTGTTGTTGGACCCATCCACCTCATGTGTGGCTCTTTTGCTCTTTAATCTACGTCACCACAGCACTTTCCCTGGGTGTTTAGCGTTGCCACGGATAGGTTTACATCGTAGTTAAATTGTGGAGAGCCTGGCGTGTCTCAAGGTGCCTTGTGAGGCATTTTCCAACGTTGGCGGCTGTGACAAAGCATTGGTATTTGATGCCCAGGAAAGAACGGGCTAGATAATGTTGTTGTCTGAATACCCGCAACTTTACAACACACCACTAGCTACTAGGACAACCAGAATGCTATTTTCTTGGGGAATAATTTACACAGCTCCAAGCTAGCTCGCACTTCCGCCAGAGATCCTTTATGACGTTCACCTGAAGCAGCTGCCTGCCTGTCGTTGCAGCCGTTGACCATAGTGGCAGCAGGCACTTTTAAAAACGCTTCGCTATTTTGGGGAATGCTCTTGCAGGTAGGGAGTTGTCAGGGCGGCTGCGGCGTAGTTTGTAAGTAGATGTCTTAAACTGACATTTAAGGTGAGCACAAAGAAACTTCCTCCCGTCAGCAGATGCATGTGAAAACAGCCTTCTTGTGTCAGACTCTGCACATACAGTATGCCATTCTGCACAGTGAAGCTCAAACATCCAAATGAAGTCCCCCTTTTCCAAAATGAAACCGGCTGCCCAACTGTAGCCCTATCCACCTTCCTGACAGTAAGAAACCCAAGAGAACATGGACATGAGATGACTGTGTAAGACCGACACAGACAAGACCCTTAAAGTAACCCACCTCCTGCATGCATTAAAGCCGCAATGCTAGCCGCTAAGCCAATGTGTCCAATGACATCAGAATATTAGGGGTGTAACTTTTGACAAAATGTAAAAATTGATTTGTAATGCAACACAATGTCACAATCTAATGTTACAATACAGAAATACAAGGAATGCTGCTCTGAAAGCATTTATTTTTTTCATACCTTTCAGTTTCATTAAAGTATAAAAAATGTACTTCTAAATAAACCAATGAAGTTTTGCTCGACCTATTAAGTCTGGTTTATCAGTAGCAGCCTATTATAACTCACATAATGAATTCAACAACCTTTCGTAGAACGATGTAATGCAATAGAGTTTATTGTTACACCCCGACATTATACATATTCCCTAATTCATGGTGTACTCTATGTGAGGCCATCATCATATCCTTTAGTATTCTGAGAGCACACTTTGCTCTTTGTGTTGCTGTGTGCATTTTGCTGTCTGGATGTTGCTACCTGTGTGTCTGGTCTGATCTAACTCCTCCATCTCTCTTTGTGTGCACCGGAGGCTCTGAGCCTGGCAGCGCTGCCAACGGGCTGGAGGAAACATCAGCCCGGAGACACAGAAACACACGGCAAGAGGGACTGGGGTTATTAATGATGACCGCAGGAGCTCGGTAGAATGACAAAACAGGGAAACAAATAGCGTGTGAAATGCACACCTGTCCGTCGAGTCTCGGAGGAGGAGTGAGGGGAAAGGTGAATTCTATGAAGATGGACGAGGAGGTGCGGGGCACTGTAGAGAAAGAGGACAAAGTGGTGGTGGTGGTGGTGCAGGGAAGGAGGAGAGTGCTGTAGAGGCCAAAGAAGGAGGAGGTGAACACTGTAGAAACAAAACAGTTGAAGAGCTGGAGGGAGGAAGTGTAAGTCTCTGTAGAGGAGGAAGGGGTGTAGAACACTACAGAGAAAGAGGAGAGGGAGGTACAGAATACAGAAGAAAGAGGAGGCGTATAATGCTGTTGCAGAGAAGGAGTAGGTGGAGGAAGAGAAAGCTGCAGCGGAGGCTCTGTTCGGCTGTTTTTCAGTCTGGAATAGAGTCACGTCTGCTGGGTCTGACAGAAAAAATAGGGAGAGGGAGAGACGAGAGAAAGGAAAGGGAGAGAGTGAGATGTTAACCCATATTTCTATTACTATGTGGTGTCAGTGGTCAGTGTGTGAGGCTTCCTGTTGCTTAGTTACTGTATTGCAACAGCAGCGTCAGTGTCTGTGTTTGTATGTGTCATCCTCGCAGTGGTGGGTGTCTGCACGACTCTCCCACTGCTGCCGCCATGTCTGCTGCCTTGAAACTACAGTATACTGACAAGAATCGCTCTTCTGACAGAGAACTCTCACCCCCGGCCGCTCCTATAGGCCGCCTAGCTGCATCTCCTGCTCCAGCCTGTCGGTATACAGTAGAGGGAATAGCAGTGCCCAGCTGGTGTTGGGGAGCCAACATGTTCCCAGGATGAGCTGTGTGCATTGGCCCAGGTGCCCTGTCGTAACCCCGCCCATCAATCACCATAGTCTGACAGCCCCCAGCAATGGCTGCCGCCCTAAGGAAACGTGAATCTCCCTTTCCCCCCCTTCAGGATGATGGATGAGGATGGAGCGCTGGGCCCTAAGGGCTGGGGCTCTATGGAGTGTGAAGCTGCATGGAGGTAGGGGGGGCAGAGAGGAAGAAACAACCAAGGGAGAAGTTACTGAAGAATCTTATTGTAAGTCTTGAAAATCATATTTCTTTCTCAAAATAAGTGAAAAATGAGCCTTGGAGTGTGATGATTCCACCTTCCTCCAGAGTCAGGCTTGTTTCATATACCATCCATAGCTATACCTACGAAAAGTGAATGCACTTTAATTTGTGTAATATCTCACAAAATAAATCTGTTTGTAATCCACGTAATGGTGAACCAGGAAGTATAAAGAGTGACAAATGAAGCGGAGAGAGGTGGTTGTGGTGGATGGGTGGGTAAGAAACACCAGACTTTTGCCCAGGAGGCCTGTGTTCATGTACTACATAAAACCAGGGGTTAAAGTTGATTTAG
The DNA here is from genome assembly GCA_947000775.1 of Pterois miles. NCBI lineage: Eukaryota > Metazoa > Chordata > Actinopteri > Perciformes > Scorpaenidae > Pterois > Pterois miles. Next base: position 359,013 of record CAMQGK010000581.1, on the reverse strand, counting down.
TTGTTATAAAATAAATTCCATTTTTCAACCTGCAGCAGGCAAAATGTCCTTGGCATCACTGGGCGTAAATCCCATAATAACCTTTCAGCAAATTCTAATTCAAGCGTTAGAGGAAAAACTAGACATCTGCACCTCCTCATGGCTCTGTTTTCAGGCTTTAAAAAAATCTAGCCTGTGACGGGAGACTCTGGCCAATCACAGGTCATTTCAGAGAGAGAGAGCGTTCTATTGGTTGTTTATTCAACAGAGGCAGCTGTCAATCACTCGCAAACTCCGATCAAATGGTCAAATTAAGCAGCGCAGATCAAATATGAGTAATATTCTGTAACTGTAATGCCTATTTGCTCCCATAAAATGTTTTCAGAAACATCTTGTAGTTACTGTTAGCTGGAGAATGAGAAAGTTTGCTCTGGCTGGTGGGCGGTGCTTGGCATTTTCTCAGATCTCAACATGGCTGCTGGGTCACAAACTTTCGCATTTTTCAGCTAAACAGTAACTGCAAGATGTTTCTGGAAACATTTTTACACAAGAAACAGTCATTGTTGCCTAAACCTAACAAACTGCTTCCTGTGAAGACGGAAGTTTATCTTGAAAAGAATGTAAGCGCGTACGTAGTGGAAATTAATACGTGTGTCATGTGTTACTGGGTGTTCAGAGGAAAAACTTGATAGGATTAGTTGTGTGAGGGTACGTTGCCAGACTAGCCAACATAAACCCATTTTGAATTTTCTGACATAGAAATCTCACACAATTGTCTCTTGACCCAGACTTTCTTGATAAAAGTTACTGAGCTAGAAAGAAGAACAACCATCACAACTCATGTCAGGGTCGGGTTATTTCACTTGCTTGAGGAAAAATCAAATGAGAGGAAACAATATGAGCTGAAATGACTTTTTTCAGTTGGACAGTTTTTACATCATGAGGCTCAGTAAGTCAGGATGAATATGATGAAATGTGTCTCTGACAATATGTCTGCTGTTTGGCTTCCAACAAGGTGGTGATAACAGTACAGCAGTATCCCCTGTAGTCCACCATTATGTACTGCCAAAGTCAAACTTTATTTGTAAAGCACATTTTGACCAAAATGCTGAGCATGTACAGAATAAAATGAACACAATGCAAACTACAATAAGAACATTGCAAAATCAATAACCATAATGTGCACATAACAGAAGTAAAAGAGCAGCAACAAAAAATAAACTTAATCAAACGCCAGCAAGAAGAGGTGAGTCTTCAGCAGCGACTTAAATCATTCTACGGTCTGAGCAGTTTTAATATTCAGAGGTAAACTGTTTCACAGATTAGGAGCAGCAACCACAAAGGCTCGGTCACCTCTGTTACTGAGTCTGGATCTGGAGACGTCCAGGAGCATCTGATTGAGTATGAAGGCGCAATAGTTCTGAAAGATAGGGTGGTGCCAGCCCATTTAAAACCTTAAAAACAAGCAATAAAACCTTAAAATCAATCTGGAAACGGATAGGAAGCCAGTGAAGGAGGGCCAGAACTGGTGATATGTGATCACATCATGCTCATTTAATTTAATTTTTCATTTATTTATGTGGCCTGGGACCATGATCTCATGGTACGGAGAACAAACAGAACATAAAATAATAAAATGATGGCACACGACATGGATAATGTACAACAGATGTTATTTAAACAAAGGAAAGACATTCTTCAAAAAGACGCCTAGTTTTCACATAACTTTTGGCTGATATTCTTACATTAAAACAAAATTTGAAACTCATCTCCCTAATCACTGTCATTACAAAGGTTGCAAACCCTCTGGTTTCTGTTCAGCCCTTTGTATCTTCCAATGACCTTAGGAAATCCAGTGTTCCCTCTACCGTTACAAATAGCCTGCCTGTATTTGTGACACGACACTTTTTTAACTTGACACGTTAGTGGGTCGTTTCTTGTTTGACTTCCAATAAGAGAAGCAGATAAAAAAAAACATCTTGTATGAACGAAAAATCTCGAAACTTTTTATAAATCTTTTAAATTGACTCCAGTGATGTTATGGTACATGTGAGGGGAAACATTATGGTTCACTACTAAAAACTCTTGCAAGGTTAAACATGTGGTGCACTGTGTCCATGTGACCCCTGCTTTAGCCAATGTGCCATAGCCTTGATTAAAGCCAGTAGGAGGCAGCAATGCGACTTAAAGAGGAGGAAGATGTCACATGGGTAACCCTGGTCAGGTGATCTGTTTCCTCCAGTATCACAGGTGTGAGGGGGCGTGGCCTGGAGAACAAGGAAGAGAACTGTTTGGGTGGTGAGAAAGGAAATGTTTGTGGAGGTACATGGAGGTGTAATGGAGGAGCCGTGCAGGCTTCAGTGGAAAGGAGAAAAAGCATTTAGCTCCTTTGTATGGCTGCACTTCATCCATCTGAAGTGAACAAGGAAATCAGCATGATTGGAGGACCTCAACTATTGAGTAGAGGACTGGAAATCAAGGCCGGATTACCGTGAGTTTGATTCTTTGTTGGGCTTCCATAGCAATGTATCACTACATTTTTAAAGGAGATACCTTTTTTTTTTTTGTTTTGTTTTTTTTGGCACATTTTGGTTGGATTATGCAGTCATGTTTTAAGTTGGACAAATCTTTTTGACATTCAAGTGGACAATACAGTTATTTTTTGTGGACTTATTTGAGGAGGGGGTTGTTATTTAATAAATATATTTAAAGGTACTATATGTAATAATTTACATGTATTAATTGCTTTGTATTGCCATTGTGTGACTATATTGTAATGTAGCTTAAAAACTGAGAGCTTCCACGACTTTCTCAGTTGCCTATAACAGCCTGTGGACTGATTACTATGGAAAGGACTCGGGATGGTTTCTCTTCGTAACGTTAGCTCATGAAGTAATTAATTGGTATCATGGAGTTTGGACATTACAGGTAGTATCTGTGATATACTGTATGGTTGTAATGTAATGTCACATCGCTACAGTTCACTTAACGGCCAGCAATGTAATAACCAGGATTTTCTGAAAGTTACCTTTAAATTTCCTTGTAGTGCATTCCTTTGTTGTTGTTGGCTTTTTTTTTTTTTTTTTTTCTAGTCTTCGTATCACAGTACCTGTCAGATTCTAACTGCAGTGGGCTTAAAACGCAAGCTGATTGTTATAATGGTGTCTCTGCTTGAGGCTACTAGCATGGCACACCTGAATCTCCAACCCAACTGTAAGCGGTCGAATTGCATTGTGGGTAATGTAGGCATCATGTTTTGACAAGGAAGAAGAATGAGTGGAATAATATCTCTGTTTCTGTGGCATCGATTGTGAGCCGTTGTTAAATCTGTTCATCATGAGTCTGTTTGCTAATACTATTGTTAATACTTTGAATGCAGCACTTTCACTGACTGAGTATTGCTGTGGTATTCCTTCTTTTAACACTAACATTTCGGTGGATCTGTAATGGAATATAATAATCATAATGTTTTCAAGTGTATAATCACCTGAAACTAAGAATCGTTGTGTTTTCATTACCTTAGAATGAGCCCTTTATATCTACATAGGGAGCTGGTCCTCTTCACAGAGTCCACTATGTTGCTCCACCATGTTTCTACAGTAGCCCAGAACTGACAAACCAAACACTGACTCTAGGCAGAGCCCTCCATGTTTTTACATTACCTGAAGACCACAGTTTTTCTACGACATGGTATAAAAAACGGTGGAGATGTGACCTGCAGAGTGTAAAACCGCTGCCGTCTGACGTCCGTTGCTCTTAAAGTAGAGTTATTAAGGTAAGGATGACCTCTGAGTGAGGCGGTAACGGTGTTACCACGGTTGGGGGTTGGGGGCAGCAGTAGCTCAGTCTGTAGGGAGTTGGCTTGGGAACCAGAGGGTTACCGGTTCAAGTCCCGCCATGGACCAAGAACTGAGTGTGAACTGGTAGCTGGAGAGGTGCCAGTTTACCTCTTGGGCACTGCCGACGTGCCCCTGAGCAAGGCACCAAACCCCCAACTGCTCGGGGCGCTTGTCAGGAGCAGCCCCATCACTCTGACATCTCTCCATTGTTGCATGTTTGTACATGTGTGTGTTCGGGTCTGCATGTACCGTGTATAAGTTAACAACAGAGTGAAAAAATTGAATTTCCCCTCGTGGGACTAATAAAGGACTATCTTCTTCTTCTTCTTCTTACACCCGGCGGCTCACATTACCTCAGTCTTGGAAACTGAGGATTGAGCAGAGGGTTACTCAGCTGCAATCTGCAACCACACCACTAGATGCTGCCAAATCCTACAAACTGTACCTTTACGTAAAAGATTGAGTCCTTCTCCCGCCTCTGACAAATAAACAGCACGTCTCTGCCAGATCATTGCTGTTTTCGATGAACCTATTCTGACAGAAATAAAACACGCAGTCCTGCGGTCACCAAGATCCTTCTCTTTTTAGCCCCTGTACGCCTTGTATCAATGTGTCTCATATCTGGAAGATGCTGTTTTACGTCTTCATGACATTAGGACCCCTCTGTGAAAACACAAGCACTCCTGAGGGCCTTGTCTCACCTTATCTTAAAGGTTGCCTCCACAGCATGTCTTTGGTTTTTCATGGCCTCTGGTTTTTAACACACTCATAAAACAACATATGATATCTCTCCCAGAAGACACGCTCTCTAAATGAACAGTGGCAGCTGAGAGACTCAGTGGATGCAGTCATGCTAATAAATATAAAAGGGATGAATAGTTGATTTTTGCTGCTCCTCTTTCAGCAGGGAAATGATAAGAGTGAAATTAGGTCCATATGAGTTGATGTTGTTGCGGGCCAGCTGCAGCACTGCTCAGATTATGCAAATGTGTTTAATGCCTTATCCTCCAAATAAATAGTTGCCGCCAATATTTTCCCCAACTCGTGTTGAGATGTGCTCAGAGCCGCAGCTCCACTTTATTCCACAGACTCCAGCTAACAGCAGTGAAGAGGATTTTCCCTGTAGCGTGTTGAAAAATGAGAACATTGTCTTGAATAGCATAATGGCCATAAACACAGGCCTACTGGAGTTCTGCTCAACACATTAACTGCTTCATAAATGGGCTGACTTTATTTGGACCCTATTAGACGCGTCAGCCGCATGATTTAGATGGAGCGAAACTCTTAGTAGCGTAATGAGATCCTCATACAATGGCCTGCTTTGCATCTCCCCCGTCCCAGACAATGTAAAATATGAAGCTAATTGCTGTAGAGTCATATGTAATATTTTATGCTTTTATGGAAGACATTCTCTGGCTCAGTATTGTTTTGTGTAAAAGGGTAAAAATGTCAAATAGAGAGGGTTTTAGAGAGTTTAAACATTCAATCAGTGGTGAACAAAATGACTGTAACACTGTGGGGCAGGATGAAACTGCAGCAGTATTGTGCGTTTTTTGAGTGGACAGCATGTAAAATGAACTTTAAAATGAATGTTTAAATATATAGAAATGGCTTACTGATGCTCACAAAACAAACATTCATCATAGATAAGATATAATAATACAAATATGGTAATTGTAAACATCTGTGTATGTTTCCTCCCAAGCTGGCAGTGATGATAATAGTTCTCTAAAATGCATGGTTTTTTGAATGAAAGCATTTCTCAGTAGTATCAGTCTAATAGTATAGTATAGTATAATTATAATTTTGCCAACCAAAGACCTTAGAAACAACAGAAAAGCAGTTTATTGTTGCTTTATTTTACATGTAATTAACTTTGAAATAAACTCTTGAACAATTCCCCGGGCCTGAACTGTCCACCTCCCGACTCTAATGCTTGGTGCCAGCAGATAAGGCCCCTTTATTTATATTCAGATAGAGAAACATGCTCTCTTGCACACGCCACTGCTCTCCACAGAGAGAGGAATGCAGAAAAATTGGAAATGACAACGCCCTCCTAGACAGAAAGCATGTTGGATAGGATTTTATACCGCTTTGCCTTAGTGTGCCAGCTCCGCGGATTCTCGGGTGAACAGCATCGGTGTGACGTGTAGGGAGGATTCATTGTTTTGATTTTAAGCATTGGCCGTGTTAATTATAAATCAACTTCAATTATTCAGGTTTTAAAGGGGACGTCTTGCCACAGTGCTCTTTTTAGACTTCTTATTTGTACTACTGAGCGGCATGACTGTTGAACACACATTTAAAGCAGGGGAACAGTCTGCCATGTTGAAGAACAGCTGTAGGAGGATAAGATCCAGAATGCATGTTATGAGTAAAGCATTTAATAATGTGCACCTAGCATTGCAACAGGAAAGCTGTCTTTGAAGCATCGGCTGTAGGGATGTTTAGACAGACTGCAACGTTTGCTGCATTAAAGGCGTAAGAGCAAGGCCACGGCTGCGGTCAAAAAGTCGTTTTTGCTTAGAAACAAAGTGAAATGACCTGGAAGAATATCAGTAGCAACGTGACAAGAGCTGTTTGAACTCTGAATACTGAGGGAATCTGCATCAGTGCTTCCTTTGTATTATCTCCTGTAGCGTAGGACACACTGGACCATCCTTTGCCATAGGAAAGGAGGTAATGCTGCCCCACAATTCGGCCGTTCATGATAAACAATATGCTTAACTTGCATATTATTGACATGCAGTCATTATACTATTTGGGATTCATTTTTAATGTGAGTGGAACATGTAACAGATACCTAAGTAAAATAAAGAAACAAAACAAGAATAACAAATAAAACTGTAATCATATAGTAAACTGTCAAAACACAAATAATCAATATAAATAAATATTACCTGTCCGAAAAGAAGTACAAGAAGTACAGCCTGCACATATGGTTGTATCCCTTCTTTGTTGTTAGGGAAAAATTGTCAGGAGAGGAGCTTTAGCTTTTTTTCTGTGTCATATACACTGTATTAAAAATAACCCGGTGTCACTGCTCTGTCAAAGTTAAATTTTCGTTCAGAGATCTCCCTTCAGCTTCAGCTGTGTTTCTCCCCTGGTACACGTTGAAGGCCTAATGTAATAATCGGCCAGCCAAGGTTGGTGCAAGGGTTACCGAGCAAAACATCTTCACTCACACATAGACTTAAAGCATTTACTGTATGCCATACACATTGTCAGTTGTTTCTGTCTCATTGATATCTGAGAATGTGTTGCTTTTTGGGTTATCGCTGCCTGTACACATTGAGCCAGGTAAAAAGTCCCCGCTGGCCAGCGCCGTGTTCAGAATTGAGCGAGCGACACACTTGTTGACCTGCATTTGCTGACTCGATTCTCCTTAAATTCAAGACATAAATAAACCTCCAATGTAAGACGTTCCTGGGTCTCCGGCCCACTTCTTCAGTCTCCATTTAATTGCTCTAAAAATGATCCTTCACATCTATTCAGCATTTATCAGATTCCTTGTTTTTATTTCCATTCCAGCCTTGGTAATGAAGTAGTATTTTTCACCGGTTTTCCACAGATAATCCTTTTTTTGTATGCTGACGTTGATGTTGAGTGTTACAGCAGCAGAAGGACCTGTGATGTCTGTCTTTCACACACCACGGGTGAAGCAGCCTGTCAGTGAAAGACCTATTTAATACTGTACAGGACGAATATGCGCTTTTTCTAGTCCATCTTCAGAACATTGTAGTTTTACCACAGCAGACCCGCATCACTAACAGCCATTGTCGTCTTAACACCTTGGTTGGTTTTGTAAGTCCTTGAATTCTGCTTCACATCTTTCCTTGACTACGTAATATTTTCCATCGAGGTAAAAAAAAAAAGTGGTGAGGAAAAGACATTAGGACATATTTTAAAGTACAGGTCGCACCAAGAGGTATAGTGAAGTTCATCTGCGGGTTCTCACGAAATAGGAGCTAAAAGCTTGGTGATTTATATCTACTCACGTAGCTGAACTGCTGTAACTGGAGAGGTACCAACTAACATGCTGAAATAATGTGGGCAGGGTCACGTATTGTTGGCTGGATGTAGCATGCTAACATTCCACACCTTGTAAATTATACAGCGTCTTAAAGACAGGTCAGAGTGAATTAAATCCTGAAGTTTTTCAGACTTTTGCACATTGAACATTTTCCTTGCTAAACTTAATTGTCTCATCGCTTGGCAATTCTGTGAGATGAGAAGTTATGATGAAAGTGATGCCAGTGTTTTGTAATAGAAAGATGTCTCCCTTTACTCAAAGTCTTAACCTCTTCTAATTTGAAGCAGAGAATTGTCACTTACAGCCAATTAGCCAACAAAGATCTGGTTTTTAAAGCTGCTGTCAGGGTGAAGTTGAACACAAGTTAAAAGCTCTGTATCGTCGAGAGAAAAAGAAATCTAAACTACTTTTTCTCCATGGTGGCAATGCTAATGTTCAAGATTTCATATGCAGACAAAACTTAAACCATTATTACATTATCTTACATGTCCAGAGGATGTTTATTATAATATTTTTGCCCCTTTCTTGTTTTGAGCCCATTGGAAGAAAAATAACCTTTTAACTCTGTTCATCCCTTTTATAAATCTACAATCAAACTATATTGATATCCTGCATGTAGTATCACTAATTTTTGCTCATATTAAAAGCTTTATTCATAACCCTATGCGCTACGACTCATCCATCCTACATCTGATTGCTCTGTCTGCGGATGCACAGAAATCTTTACATTGGTTTAATATCTCATCCATCTTCAGCATCTGTCAGTTACAGTTTAGGCATGACAGAGTGCTCCTTTACAGAGAAATGGACATGAATGAAGAGGAAGGGGATCTGTTTGTAGCTCAGGGTTACACTGATAGAAGTGATTGATTGATTGATTTCATGTCACGATAAAAAAACAAAACAAAAGAAAGAATATGGACACCATGGACATTTTTCCAGAAATTGTCAAGGATAACACAATTAAGCAGGTATGCATATTTCCATTGGGGTCCTTGATATGATGGGGTACAGAGATAGTCAGCAAATGACAAACTTGACAGCTCATACATTCAAAAACATTAAAAACTACTCACCGAACAGGCTTGTCTCACACTGTTCATAGCTATACCTAAGAGAAGTAATGCACTGTAATTATATATATATATATATATATATATATATCATATATATATATATATATATATATATATACCATAAAATCAAATTGTATGTCATCCTCGTAATCGTGTACCAGGAAGTATGAAGAGCAACAAACACTGTGTAGGGAAGAGGTTGAGGTGGATGGTTGGGTCAAAAACCACCAGACTTTCACCCAGGAGACCAGTATTTGTGTCCCATATGAAACCAGATGTCAACGCTGATTTATTTTTCACATAACTTCCATACTTAAGTCTGAAGATATTTTGACCCAAACCAGGTTCTTTTCCTAAACATGACTAAGTAGTTTTGTTGCCTAAACCTAAACAAGTTGTTTCCTCTGAAGTTTATGTTACAATGCATGTAATAAGCAGAAATTGTTCATGTGTTCATGGGCATTGGTCACGTGATTCTGGGCATTGGTCATGTGTTACTGGACATTGGTCATGTGATTCTGGGCATTGGTCAAGTGATGCTGGACATTGGTCAAGTGATGCTGGACATTGGTCATGTGTTGCTGGACATTGGTCATGTGATGCTGGACATTGGTCAAGTGATGCTGGACATTGGTCATGTGATGCTGGGCATTGGTCACATGATTCTGGACATTGGTCACGTGATTCTGGGCATTGGTCACGTGTTACTGGACATTGGTCATGTGTTGCTGGACATTGGTCATGTGATGCTGGACATTGGTCAAGTGATGCTGGACATTGGTCACGTGATTCTGGGCATTGGTCATGTGATGCTGGACATTGGTCATGTGTTGCTGGACATTGGTCACGTGATTCTGGGCATTGGTCATGTGATTCTGGGCATTGGTCACGTGATGCTGGACATTGGTCATGTGATGCTGGACATTGGTCACGTGATTCTGGGCATTGGTCATGTGATGTTGGACATTGGTCACGTGTTGCTGGATATTTGTCACGTGTTGCAGTAATGGCTGTCAATTGATGAAAATATTTAATTGCATGATTGTCTATGATCAATCGTCACTAATCCCAAATTAACTGCACATTTTGTATCTGTTCAAAATGTACCTAAAAGGGATATTTAATACTCTTACCAACATGGGAGTGGGCAAATATCCTTCTGTATACAAATGTATGTGCAGTATATACCGTATTTGTTATAGTAAATAAATTAACAATACAAAACAATCACAAATATTGTCCAGAAATCCTCACAGGTACTGCATTTAGCATAAAAATGTGCTCAGATAATAACATGGCAAACTGCAGCCCAACAGGCAACAACAGCTGTCAGTGTGTCAGTGTGCTGACTTGACTATGACTTGCCCCAAACAGCATGTGATTATCATAAAGTTTTTCCTCTGCAAAATTTAGCAAACAACCTAGTATGATGTGGGTGGTACCAGCGGATTCTTTAGGTTTTCTAGTTTCATATGTTGCCTTTGTCTTTAAACTGAGCGTGCTATTGTGTTAACTTTGACAGCCCTAGTAAGATAATAAAAATAATCTAATCAAATCTTACTTAATCTTTACAGCAGCTTTGAACCTGCCCTCTTCAGTTTCCTTCATGACTTTGGGTAGCCTGTTCCATAGAATAACTATAAAAAGGTTGTCAAGTCAGCAGATGTTTTGAATCTATATGGTACCAAGTCAGTCGAGCTCCTCCTAATGGCATAACTAGTGTTTGACGTCACAGTTCTGATGTTTTTATCCAGCTGGTCATCCTGTTGCCTAATATGAAGAGATCTGCACTCTGCACTGACAGAGCTGATTTGTTCTAGCTGGCGCAGCAACGTATTTTGGAACGTCCACCTAACACAGACGACTCAATCGTAGAGTGCCGGCTATGCTTCATTGCCTCATCTCATATCTCATCCCAACCAGCCCCTCCATTGCTCTTTTTCCCCCTCTGCTAGTTTTCTCATTACATTCCTGGCACTCCTAAGGAAATAATACAGAGCTTTTCGATTGGTCTCCGTGGAAAAATGCATTTCCTTTCATCTAGCCCTATGTGTGTGTGCAGAATCCACATACAGTACCTGTCCTATCAAAATGTGTATGCAGCCCTCTCCCCCACTCTTCAGGCTCCTTAAATAGGCTATTTTCTCCTCTAATGTTGTTTCCCCTCTTCCCTTCTCTTGTATTGATTGGACAAGCTTGCTGGATCAATAGATTGCTGTAGATCAGAGCGATTGCTGCTCGGGCGGGCTACCGCATCTCCCAGCATTCAACACGGCTTCCATATAAACCAGTCAGAGGAGCTCTCATTTCTGCGCCAAGGTTATGAAATAAAGGCCTGATAAAAGCTGACGGTGAGGCTTGTTTGTTTTGACCGATGAACAGGTTAACTGCTCTGGCATTGTAGCAAGCCTTCCGCGAGTGCTGTGGGTCTCACCTCATTGTGGAGCAAATTACCTTGAATCTGTGGTCTCTTTATTGCACTCACAAATCCTGAAAGTTGTTAGTGCCACAGGGCTGAAGAACAGAAGGGAAGATTGTATACTAATGGCCCCATGATGCCTGTGTTTTTTTTTTTTTTTGATTCAGTTGAGATATCAAACCATCAATCATTGTGCTGTACTATTGAAGCAGAAGTTCTGACGTTTTACTTCCTTTTCTTTTCACGTTTTTTGACATTTGGCTGACACTACATTCTCATTGGTTCAAACCCGGTAACTCCACTTTAATTTCCCCTGCATTTGTCCTGTATAAATCAGCAAACTATTCCTTTACATATCGCACACAGAGAGCATCCTTCAAATAAAATCCTCATTATTTCCTCTAGACTTTATCCCCATTAACTTCCGAGAAGAGACCATACAGTTGCCCTACATTAAAAACCACAAACAGCTCCTTCATAACGGCCAATGTCCAATACATTTTTAGCTGTAATAGTGGCACTGCACTGGGGACGTTGTCCTCAGACGACCCGATCTCATGGAAGGCGATAAATTGCATAATATTTTCAGGACAATTTGCGTGTCGTGATAACACATTTTAAAGCAGCAGTAGGCAGAATGCTTTTTGCACCATTGGGGGAAAAATCCACAATAACATTTCAGCATATTGTAGATTAAGTGTTCTGAAAGAAAACTAGACTTCTGCACCTCTTCATGGCTCCTTTTTTCAGGCTTTAAATAATCTAGTGAGTCTGTGATGGGAGACTTTGGCCAATCACAGGTCATTTCAGAGAAAGAGTGTTTGTATTGGCTGTTCATTCAATGGAGGCAGCTGCCAATCACTCGCTAACTCTGATTTAATGGTCAAACTAGGCAGCGCTGATCACAGTAGTGTACTGTTTAGCTGTAAAAAGAAAGTTTCTGACCTGGCAACGATGTTGTGAAAATGTGGTTAAATGTGAATGTGAAAATATTTGAGGTGAGAAATAGGCATTACAGTCACAATGTTGATTTATATTTGATCAGCACTGTTTAATTTTACTGTTTGATCGAGTTATTCTATGTCACTAGTTTTAAGCCAAACTACAAACCTAAAGTGGTTCAGAGGAAAGAGGTAAAGTTCAGAGGATGGATCCTAATAAATTCAGTGAACCACTGACTTTAACTGTAGAGCCACCGACACGTTAAAGTTTTCAGTAATCCAGTGAAACATCTCAGCATCCACTAGATGGTTTAGACATTCATGGTTCCCAGACGACGTATCCCAGTGACTTTGGTGACCCCTCTAGAGCCACCGTGAGGTTGAAATGTCTTTACAACTATTGGATGGATTGCCATAAAATGTGGTTCACACGTTCACAGCGCCATCATCACGTCAAAGTTTCACTTTGTCCAAACACAACCAATGTTGATAGCGTTTAACTCAAAGCAACAGTATGTCTGAGTGGAGCCTCACAGAGCTGCTAGCATGGCTGTAGGCTCTATGTCTTCTTCGTCCTGTCAGACTTGCAAAGATTTCCTTGCACTTGAAGGCCGTAGCTTAACCTTTTTTAAAGGTTAGGAGAAAATGGCAGTATTTCCTGTTATTCAGCATAGCTCCTCCTATTCATCTTTAGCATCTAACGTTAATTCCCAGAGAAATATTAATGGCCTCATTTCTGTAGAACATGCTTCCTCCTCTCATGCTTTGCAGTGGACGTATAGCAAGTACTTTAAAATTTGCAACACAACAAGCTATGTTTGTTTGCTCTCTTGTGGACACAGTAAACCCTATGCTAAGCTGGTTGATAAAAACACATCCAAGTGCTATTTCAAGTAAATAGGGCTCTTCAGGCTTGTTTTCTGCAGATGAAAAGCATTGATAAAAGAATGCCCTTTTTATCTTTTGCAGACCTTGAGACTGCAATCCCATCTTTTATCCCATCTTGTTTATACCACTGCAACAAACCACACTCCGGGTTAAATCAAAGGTGCTTTCCGTGTTGCGGCTTGTCCAAAATGTTGGCAAGATGCAAGGCTTCTAACAAGCTGTACAGAGATTGCGAACATATTCACTTTCTCCAGCAGTTGACAGCTTCATAGTTGAATTTTCTTTTTTTTTTGTTTTCAATTGAAAACAGGTTCTTCTTAATGTTTAGATTTTTGAAAGTTTTATTTTCTATTTGAGTATTAATTTAATGCTATTCCTGATGACCAGAGTCCTCTTTTATGATTATGTACATTGATTGAAACATAGCATGTACCAACACAGTCTCACGGCAGTTCATGAAATAGTCATGAAATTTAATTTATTTGTGTACATAGACACGATTTTCCACTTTTTTTTGTGACACTCTGCATGACTTTTAATGACTTTGAACAACATATTTTTTTGTGCTTTTACTTATGAATGTCCAGTAGCTGGTTATGCACGTCTTTTCAAAATAAAATAACTATTTACCTGGTTAGGTTTAGGCAACAAACGACTTAGTTAGGTTTAGGAAAAGATTGCGTTTTTTTTTGTCAAGGTAACACCAGAAGTGCCGTAACTTAAGACACCAGCCTAATGGGTGAAAGTTTTATGTTTTTGAACCTAACAACTCCCTCGGCTGCATTCCCCAGTCTTTATACTTCCAGCTTCACAGTCACATACAAATTGATTTTGTGTTGACCATCACAGGAAAAAAGTGAAATTTGTGTCTATGTACACGTCAATACATTTAATTTTGTAACTATTCTGCTAACTACTGTGCAACTGGGATGCATGTACTGAACATACATTAGCTGTGTTTACATGGACACAAATACTCAGAATAAAGGCCCAATCAGATTAAAAATGCGCCACGTAAACGCATCAATCTGAAGATTTTGATCCGATACGGCCCAATCGGAAAGAAATTTCACTCCAAATGAGAGAGGTGGTTTATGCTGATTGTTGTTTCAATCGGCGTCCTTGTACACACCCATTCTGATCATGTCTTCCTGGCTGGGGTAAAATTATCTCCACTGAGCATGTGTGCTACGCCAGCGTAACGCCAGACAGACAACGCTGCGTTTGTTGACAACACAGGCGGAAGTACAGCTTCTTCTTCTTCTACTATTTCCAGAAAATTAGATAACTCTGCACATGCCCAAAGGATTTATTTTGATTAGATGTTCAGTGTATGTATACGCACTTCATGATCGGATCATTGTATTTAGTGTCCACTGAAACAGTGGATTTGGAATTTCCGATCAACCAAGGTTCAGATCGAATTGGAGAAATCTGGCGCATGTGAACGTGGCTATTGTGTCCTAGTAGAAAAATTCTCCCTCTACCATTGCACCTTGCATTGCAGCTGATCATAACACAAAGATGGTCCTCTACACACTCGTCATCAAACATGTTTTGTGTTTTGCTGTTGGCGTATAATGATGTATTAAAATCTTATTCCATAGTGGAGTTATTTCACCACTACCAGCTGGAACTTTTTCTTCCTAGAGAGATACTCCAAAGCCAACTCTGAAACAAGGGGGAGGGTTTAAGGGGGAGAATTGGGACAAAGCATTATTATTTGTATTGTGACAGAAAAATGGTTCATTTATTGTGGTAGCCAGCGTATAACAGGCGAGGTCTTAATGAAGCCTCATCCATCTTTCTGGCTACATACACAGCCTGCAGCCGCAGTATCCGGCAGCACTCCAAAGGCATGAACTGCAGCTCTGTCCATTTTAAATGACTGGCTTCTTCACCTGTGCTACATGCTCTGGGACATTATGCAAATGTACCATTCCCTCGCTTGCAGCCCCAACTGCTCCCTGCCTGTAATCAGACGTGATTATGCACTGCTGGCCCCAAACGCTTCTTCAGCAAATACATTCACAATGACCATTATCATATTCAGACCTGGTGGGACGAGGTGAGGGCAGAGAGGTGGACAGGTGTAGTGTATCCAGGGATACAGAACATCCCGTTACAATAGATGTGTGTTTGGTGGTGTTTTGGTCGTGGTGGGGAAATGTCAAGTGAAGTGAATAAAGCTAGTGAGTGGGTTTGATCTTAATCATGAATAAATAATGATAAAAAAATGTTTTCCATTTTGGAAAGAAACTTGGGTGCACAAAGTTGGCAGCAAGACCCTGGAGTGAACACACCTGCAAAGAGCTACAGCGGACTACCGTACAGCACACCAAACCACCACGGTTGGTGTAGCTTTATCCTCCTCGTGTTTCTGTCTTCATGGCACCACGGAGGACTAACTCTGGCCTCATTACAGGGAACAGATTCTGCACTACTGAAAGCCTGTTGGCTATGCAAAATATCTGGTTCAATATTTCATCATGCCCTCACGGCAGAGAGTAAACAGCGCTCTGCAATTCCCCTGAACTCCCTTCTCTTTTTCTGTGCTAACATTTCTGTATTTTGTCTCATTTGGTCCATTCTCATCGTTCTATTGTCCTTATTGTTTCTTTCCTCCCTCCATTTATTTCCCTCTCTTCTGTATGCTTTCTTCCTCTCTGTCTGGATCAAATAATGTGTGCAGTACAGAGCGCAAAGTGGGTAGTTTGAAGGTCCTCAGAGAGCGGAGCTTTTCCAGAAAATACCCACAGCTGTGCCTTTCAGAAAGTTTGAAATCTGAAACATTATGTTTATCTTGAAACATCACTGGCTGAAGCTTTAAGGTCCTCAACATGTACAGTATTTGTTCATGAGCTGATCTTCTGCTAAATCCTCTCACTCACTAAAGACGTGGTTCCCTCCGATTACAGAGACCGATTTATCAGGAAACTGGAAGTATTCATTGGCGGCTTGTGCTTGCTACCTAATGTCTACTCCTGACAATCATTTAAACAAAATACTCGTTCACCTTTTGATTAGACCCTCGTTTTTGTCATTTTTCCGGGCTGGACACGGAGATGTGGGACTTTGATCTGGCGGCCTCAGAACCACTTCTGTACTCTGTTCACCTGGGCACTGTGTCACCCCTCGTTTCTAGTGACATGTTACGCACCTAGGAGGTTACTTTGCATCCAGACAGCAGTGATTGTTTTCAAGCAATCTTGTGAGGTAGAAAGTTGCAGCAAGCACAGCTCGAAACAACAACAAACAAACCACCAGCACTCACAGATAAAGGGTCTTTCTTAGCTTGGCACCTGGTGGTACATTCAAAGATGAATATTTTTGTGGAATTATATATTTTTTATAGTCATCTTTCCCGACTGTTGTCTGTGACTCACCTGTAAAACTGGCATTACTGTTTGAGTGATTACGCTGATGATGGCTTATAGATGAAACTCTTTTTGTCCAGAGTAGACTGAGAAACACCCTTTATCTGTGAGTGCCAGTGAATTATTTTCCGTAGTTTTACTGCTTAATTTTTCGTTGAACGTAACTTACAGTGTAATATTCCTACATGGCCGACTTTTCCTTTCACTTTTACCTGTAAACAAACCACATTTTTCGCACGGCACCCGGCGTCAAGTCATGTCCAGCCTATGGCTTCTTCTCTGAATCAGCAGCTGGTTGTTATTGTCCAAGACTGACCACAGATAACCTACACAACATTTAGCCGGCGCAAAATTGATGCAACACAACAGATCTGCCAATGGTGAAAGTCATTTTATTTGCCAACAGACCGATGGAGCCAACAAGGCAAATATCGTCTGATTCCAGTGTTCACCCAACAAATCAGTGCATCCCTAATTTAAACACTGCCTATGTTCTGCTGCTATGTACATAACAATTTTGTACACTATGCTGTTTTGACCCCCAAAAATCTTTTGGGATGAATGAATTTGCGTCTTTCAGGTTGTAGCTGTAGCGTGCACTAGACAGCTGTGTCATTTATGCATATGTAAGCACTGAACAAGTAATCAGCAGATACTCAGTGTTAAAGGACTCGTATGGGGTCAAAACAACTTGACATCTCTAGCAACGTATTTGCTGGATAGACGCCGAGCTAGAGGTGTCTCTATGTTACAAAAATTCCACCACAACCTATTTAATGAGGACATGTGAATGCATCTCACGGTGCCAGTCTGACCCGGGCTTCATACTCACCATCATATAGACTTTAAAGCAGCAGCTCTGGACAGGAGGGAGGGAGTAACCCCGCTAACCGGTGTGTAGTTGTAGTTGAGTTGATGACCAGTAGAGCCAAACACCATCAGCAACATTCAGCTCTTGTGCTGTGTTGCTGCCGCAGCACACAGCATGACTTTTAAAAATAATCCTTCTTGGACTGGCAACACTGATACTGACTGGAAACTGGACTTTTAAGCACACAACTCTTTGTGTGTGTGTGTGTGTGTGTGTGTGTGTGTGTGTGTGTGTGTGTGTGTGTGTGTGTTTGTGTGCCAAAACCTAGCCTTGCTCCATCCATCACAACCCAGAGACAGAGAACATTATTACACTCGCAGTCCTGTCAGCCAAACTCTACAGTATGACCAGTTTGGAGCTGGTCATATTGTTGGTTGTCAGGGTGAATTGTTGAAACACATGCTGAAGTTCTTCCAAACTGGGTCAGCGAACCAGTGAATCACCGCGCTGCATCTCAAACCCCCACCCACATCTTCCTGCTTGTTCTAACTCACTGAAGAAATAGCCTAACTACCTTTCTCATTTGCTCTGTTTCTTTATGTATTCATAGAACATCTGTCCAAGGAATATTGTCAGGCTGCTTAATGTTTTCTTACTACTTGCAGTGTTGGTGATCTTAAATTTGAAGCTTATCCTCTTTTGCACTAGTGCAATCTAAATGCATAAACTTTGAATACCAACTTGTGTCTTTAATAATAAGACTTTAAATCGGGATTAAGTAAGCATCGACTGATCCCTCCTCTGAAGGTTTTCGTATTTCAAACACCCCACGGGCTGGAAATGTCGATCCCTGAGTTTGTTACAAAGAAAGCTTAACTAAACCTGAATCAAAATCAATCATTTCCGATTCTCAGTCAAATGCGAGCTGCCTGTGGGGGGCCCCCAAAAACAGGTGTGTAATCTACATAACCCAATCACCACATAATCACAGCAATTACATGCATACTAAATTGTGGCTTGCATTAAAATCCACTGAGCAGGATGTCGCTTGTTGTGGTACCAAGCCCCTCCGTGCCAAGACTGAACTCTCATTTTTTACCATCACATTTCATTTAGCTGAATCCCTTATCCTGAGCAGCATCCCTTAAGTGGAATAAACTTGTGGATCCTCAACAGTACAAGCAAGATGGTCTGGGCTCCTGGTAACTGAGCGCAGTGACAGTGATTTAGCATTCATGGGTATCAAAAGTGACAAACGTGAGTGTTAGATCAAAGTAATTGATTATATGAATTAGCAGGAGCCACATGATGACACTGTGCAGCCCAGAGGACAGGGAGGAGGTTTTAATTAATTAGCTTAATAGTTTTGATGCCAATTTCCTCTGCGATGGCTTATTTGAATCTATGTTGTTTACTTTTCTTTCTTAAGCCTGGACTTTTTTACTGTGATGTATTTACGTTGAGATTTCGGTTTTGCTATGTTTTTTACAATTACCTAATCGGTTATTTTACCTTGATTTGCAACAGAGGGGAGTTGAAAATAGACATGTATTATAGTAACAATCCCTTTGTGTTTTTATCTTTTGTACAAGTGAAAAATATCTCCTCTCACAGAATACTGTATGTCTGGTGATATTCTTCCAAAAACTATTAAAGAAGATCATGAGCCGCACCGCTGCACTGGATGACACATTTCTTTATTACTGTGAATGTGGACACTGTAGTTTATCTTGAGTCAGTCCCATGTATACCATTCTGGTGCCGTAAATACTGACATATTAACTAACTACAAATGTACAGTATATTAATCCGCAGCTGAAATCAGTGGGCTACTTCCGGGTCTGAAAAGTGACGCAGATGCTGAAGTGCCTTAAACTTGCATTCTTTCTAATAGCCAGCAGGGGGCGACTCCTCTGGTTGCAAAAAGAAGTCTGATTGTATAGAAGTCTATGAGAAAATGAGCCTATTTCTGCTTTATGCTTCAGGGCGTGGCTAACGTGATTGACAGACGCTACCATGGCCTTGTCTGGTCTGGGAGCTGTCTGTGTTTTCGTCATAGAACTTCAACTCTTTCACGGTGTGTTTTCACTTCATGAAAGTTAATTATAACATTTATGGTAACATTTCTTATTAAGCATTTGGTTGAACATACCTCCAGGCTGTCGTGTCAACTCTGGTCGCAAACAAAAGAACATGGCGACAGCCAAAGACCAAACTTGACGGCAGTCCACAAACCAACGGGTAACATCACGGTGACTACAACCACTTCTTTTATCGAGTCTGTGTTGAAAACATACCCCAACAAATACATGATTTACTCTTGTTTGAGTAACATTTGCTAAAAACTACAGCACCCAGAAGTTTTGGGAAACTTGTTTGATTTGTGTAAAATGTAGGCAGCACACAGTGCCTTTAAAAGTTCCCACAATGGCATGGACACGCCTTTTTGCTAATAATCCCACAGTGCAATGCGTCACATTTTTGGATGTGAAAATTTGCAGTGGCTGGCCACTACAACAGTGATGTCAAAAAATTATGATGATTTGTAAATGTCCAAAATCTCAATTTACTGTTTACTTCAAAATAAAGTACTGAGTGTGTATTATACAAGAGATAGTGATTGAGGGAGGGATTTCTTCAACAGCCTTTTGTTTATTCATGTGGTTTGCCAAAGTAGCCTGTCCTCATATGGTGGTTGATATGATGTATGAAATATATGAAACTATATAATGAAAATATGAATAAATGAAAAGTTAATCCTCATTTTTCATGTGTCTTCCTACAAATATCCAGAAACACAAGTCAGTTTCAGCACGTTACAGGCATACAAGGGCTGTAAAAATTGGCTAAAATTAACGTATGAATATTTGTTCTGAAAAAAATACATAGGTTCAAACTATTCAAATATCTATGCACCCCCACCCATAGCTAAATAAAATGACAAACATTGCCCCAAAAAAACAACCGCCGATGTACTCTGTCAATTGCCAATTGTCTGTTGCCTGAAAGTCATTTCAAGTAAATATCACAATACAAAATATGTTTTCTGTTGAAAAAGTGCATGTTGGACGATCGCAAGTATTATTCTCACCCATCTTGTAAGTGGTTGCGTCTCCAGACTGACGTAACGTAATGCTTTCTGTTAGGATACGCCGTTCTCTGCATCATTGCTTGTCGTTGTTGAATTATTCCTCCTTCATACCTAACATTACATTTCATTTTCAGTTAATGATATGTATGTTTTTTTCCCCACAATCGAATAATAATTTTCATATTTGAATATCCAAATTTTTTCTGTATTTGAATATATATTCAAATGTAAAATATTCATTGACAGCCCTAATGCATACAGTCTTTTCAATAACTTTCATCTTCACAGGAAACAACTTGGTTAGGTAACAAAACTACTTAGGTTTATGAAAACATTGTGGTTTGGGTTAAAACATCAAATTATAAGACAAATAATTCACCTTTTGTGTTTACATAGCTACAGAAGTGGCGTAACTTGTCTTGCATGGAAAGTCCAGTGTTTTTTGACCCACCCATCTATCCATGACTTCACTCTTTATACTTCTTGGTTCACGATTACATGGATTACATACAAATTGACTGTGTGAGATATACCAATTACAGCGCGTTACTTTTCGTAGGTATAGCTATAAACAGTATCAGAGAACAGCCTGGGTTTGGTGACAATAACAAATTATAGAATACTGCCAGCTTTATCCTTTAATAGAGGTTTGAGGAAGTGAAGGTTTGGTGAAACAGGAGGAAGATGGGTGAAGTAGAAGAAGAAGAAGTGGCAGTCAGGGCTGCTAATTACGTCCGCTCAAGGTTTTTAACAGCAGGTCTGCAGGTTAAACGGCAGCTTCACTCTGGAGGCTGTCAGGACAGTCAGGTAGGGTTGCAGATGATAGATGAACCAGCATATGGCTGTTGGTGGACCATTAAAGGACGCTCATCAGCAGCACATACATGGCTGGCTCATACTCGTCCCCTTGCTCGTACAGAGGACTTGGCTTCCGGGGACGGACAATGCCCTCAAACATTAGTCGTCATTAGTGCGGCTAAAATGTCGACTAACTGCTGCGGGATGATTTTCTTTTTGGCGACGATCACGCCAATTTAAAAGCTGTTCTCATTTCAATTTTCATTGAGGAGCACAATATCAAACAATCCATCAATGAACGCTGATGGGTGATTGGTTATCACAATTTATTACTTAGTCATCATCGGCAGCCTCCAATCAGCCAGATGGTTCTTGAAGCAGCATCCTCTTTTATTCAGTGTGAAAGGAAGAGACTGTGTCCTTTTTTGTTTACAGCTTCAAGCCATCTGTGTTAATCTGTAAGTATGAGCAGAGTTCCACATGGATAGATATTGCACCATCACTGTAAAGGGCGCGGGCTTGTTATATAGAATAAATTACAGGGAGGTTAAGAAGAAACCAAACAGATGGCTACAGCAGAGCCCGCTGGCCCAGAGCAACACCTGTAGTAGCATACAGCAAAGGTATGACTGATCTACAAAGGGGGTTAAGAAATGTGTGTTAGGAGACAGGACAGTTCTATAAAGCTGCACTAAATAATGGCAGAAAATCTTCCCATATGGGCTGAATCTCTTGGTGTCTCCACACTAATGTGGGTATTTGGAGGTCTTTGACATGACAGCGTGTAGGTCGGAATGTGGTACCATAGCAGCATGCTTTGTTGTGCAGATGGGAGTCTTTTATCATGCTAATGTTCTTCGTATTGCTGATAGGGGTGGCGGGGTACTCAAGTACTGGGAGAGACAGACATCCGTCACTGCAGCCTGTTCTTTATCAGACTTTGTGGGCTGAATTAAATTTTGGAACATTAAATTCAAATATCTCAAACTGCTTCTTGTAAGACCCGGCTGTAAGCAACTTTCCACAGCTAAAAAATGACACGCATTAAACACTTTGAAACAGATTTTCTCAAAGGCAGTGCAAGAAGTTTGCCATGAAATGCAGGACTCCTTCATTAGTCATTCCTGTCATTACCAAACATGTCATGGGAGAGTAAATAGGCTAGTCATATCACACTTACAATTTGTACGTAAGCATATGGAAGTCATAAAAAAGGCCTCTGGTGAAACACATGAAAGCTCTTCATTTTAACCCGAAGGAAAAACAGAAGATAAAGGCAACATATCATGCTCATTTTCAGGTTCATACTTGTTTTTTGGATTTCTACTAGAACATGTTTACATGCTTTCATGTTCAGAAAAACATTATTTTTTAATCATACTGTCTATCTGAATACCTGTTTTCACCCTCTACCTGAAACCCTCCATTTTAGCACCTGTTTCTTTAAGAAAAAGACCAGTCTTCTCTGAATGGCTGAAAAATGTGGTGCATCTTTGCAAAGGTAGTTCTCAAGCTGTGGGTGGAGATGCACAGATGGGGGGCATCATATACTAATGAGCCAGCATGTGACCAGCCGATTAGACTGTTGTCATTATCAGTCGCTATAAGCCCCATAGATATGTGTCAATAGGGGCCTACTACACCCACTAGTAGGTTTTATCTAAGTTATTTGCCTAAACCTAAACATTACACACACATTACCTTCCATCCATCCATCTGCTGCGGGGGGCGGCGGCGGCGGCTGGAGCCGATCCCAGCTGGCATTGGGTGAAGGTGGGGTACACCCTGAACAGGTCGCCAGTCCCTCACAGGGCACATAGACAAACATTCACGCTCACATTCACACCTACGGGCAATTTAGCGTCATCAGTTAACCTGCATGCCTTTGGACTGTGGGAGGATGCTGGAGAACGTGGAGTACAACCCACGCAAACATGGGGAGAACACGCAAACTCCACACAGAAGGGCCCCAAGTCAGATTCAAACCTGTGACCCTGTTGCTGTGGTAACCACTACACCAAATTAAGTTTCACTTTCAGTTTTACAGTGTAGTAGGCCCCCAATGTCCCACATCTATGGTGCTTATAGTGACTGATCATGGCTATTTAATTACCTGATAACAGTCAAATTGGGTACAGCGACATAAAAGGGGGAACCAAATCTGAAGAGCTTGTTGAATTACCTGTTTTCTGATCTACCCCCCCCCAAAAAGAAAAAAAAAAACTGACTGGGTTGTCTTATTTCATAATTTGTGGGTTGATAGGCACTCTAGATACTCAAATGTATGTGCACAAGCACTGAAAAACGTGAATTTTTCATGACGTGTCCCCTTTAAAGTCACAGCGAGTGAATGTGACATCTAATCCCTCATTTTAATCCCAGCCTGAAGAGAGCATCAGAATGCTGACAAACTAATGATGTGGTGAGAGAATTGCTTGGAATAAATATGCAGCATTGACAGTGACGGTGATGTGAGGTGGCTGTTAGCAGAGATAATCCAACAGGCACCATGCTAGGGGATGGAGAGTACAGGGTATGTTTTCTCACGTGATATCACACCCCTAACCTCTACTGACTGAACCAACCACTGCCTGCTCTGTGAGGAAAAACCATTCTGATAATTCCCTGACAGAGAGAAGTTACTGTAGTAATTAGTGGGTTTTTTAACCATGGCTGCAGTCTTGGCCTAACCTTGACCAAGTAGTTTTTCTTTTATCCATGACTGGTATTGTTTCCTAACCTTCGCACAGTTAGTTTCGTGTCTGAATACACAGTAAACTAGAGTAGTACTCAGAGAGTACAGACCTCCGCCAAAGTGTCCGAGTACTGTTGCCTCCCCACCCTCCGTTCAGCTCGCTCCATCATCCACGCATATTTCTCTTTATGTTGAGATCAGCTGTACGTAGTAGAAAATCATAAAGCACTTCATTCAAACTGGACAGAAACAAAATAAAAGTTGTCTAAACCATTGTTGTTACTCTTTCCAACAATCTTCAAGTGGGCTTTGGTTGAACTCAACTCTAATTTCACTGAGTTTGATGTGAACATATGGCGAGAAACATACTTCTAATGCATTATAATCTGCTTATAACACTGTAGCACTGTTGTAGTTATAACTTTAAATCTCTTTTAAAAATCCTTTTTTCTTATATTGTCCTCTTTTGGCTTATGTGTTGCCTCTTTCACATATTGTTTGATACCACTGGTTACAGGTTTTAGTATTCTCATTATTTTGTCTGTTTTCTTATCTTATTGTTGTTTCATTTTGTCTTTATTGCATTTTATCAGTACAAGCACTTTGTAACTATGTTTAGAAAGGTGCTATACAAATAAAAGTTATTATTATTATAGTCACTCATGATTATTCAGAATGCTTTAAATGCTGCTTTGCACATGCTCCCAAAAATACCTGCATTGACAGCATACTGGACACAGACGTGGTAAAATACAGTATCTCAGTGTATAACACTGGAACAGTAGTATAAACCATATGAGGTATTTTCACAATAAATGTACTTAAATGGGGCTGCACGGTGGTGTAGTGGTTAGCGCTGTCGCCTCACAGCAAGAGGGTCGCAGGTTCGATTCCAGCTTGCGGCTCTTCTGTGTGGAGTTTGCATGTTCTCCCCGTGTAAGCGTGGGTTTTCTCCGGGTACTCCGGCTTCCTCCCACCATCCAAAGACATGCTGTTTAGGTTAATTGATTACTCTAAATTGCCCGTAGGTGTGGATGTGCGCGTGAATGGTTGTCTGTCTATATGTTGTCTGTCTCTATGTGCCCTGCGATGGACTGGCGACCTGTCCAGGGTGTACCCTGCCTTCGCCCTATGCCAGCTGGGATCGGCTCCAGCCCCCCCGCGACCCCTAACGGGATAAGCGGTTGACAATGGATGGATGGATGGATGGATGTACTTAAATGAAGCTAAATGCAGGTTAAAATAAAAGGTTAAATGAGAGGTGAGGGAGCATTTAGTTGGTAGTAAACAAATCATTCATCATTCCACCTCCTCACAGGATCCTCATATACACTGTAAGAAATTAATCCGTTTCTTTATTTTCCAGCTGTGAGAATATCAACACACATTTATCAGATAAGATGTTACAGGTTCTAGTATTGGGTCTAATTAGACCAATCACCCTTCATCTGAGTTTCCCATTTGATAGGTTTAATGGCAAACCTGTCTCCATTGTTTCTCAACTGACATCCACTCTAGTTTTGAAGTAAAGTGAATACATTGCTCCTTGTAGATTAGTAAACCGAATGTTTTCACAGAAACCGTCTTGAATGTGAGCACTCAGAAAAAAATTATAAATCAAAAACTAAGAACCTGTCTTTTCCTCCCAGAGGTCCCGTAGAGACTTGATGCAAATTGAGAACAGGTTGCCAATTATTGTGGAATATGAAGAGAATATATTTCTAAGAAATCTGGAAAAATGACGATTTTAAAATAAAACGATAGATAAACAGGAGGCCTGGCTGTTTTCTCAGGGTCATCTAGGAAGAACGATGGCCTGCGCAGGCCGTTCTCCATTAAGAGCGGCTGATCTTCATTTCTCGGCCAAACTAATGGCACAGGCGAGTGTGTGAGGAAAAACAGGAACGTCATTAACATATGAATGTGCTATGTTTACTGTCAGGAATAATTAATGGTGGCCACATCTGAAACGCAAAATGTTCCTGAAACATGCTGAGACTCTTTGATGCATCAACGTGAAGACTGAGCCACGCTGACAGAGAGGACCGATAATTCACTATTCACAGACAGCCGCTCGACTCCATCAGACAAGGTGGGAAATAAACACTTTATTTTGATATTCATAAAAGCCGTTTCTGTACTAATAGTCACTAACGACTGCTTTACTTCCAACTTCTGCATTCATGATTAAATTTCAAGGCAATCCAATGAAAAACACTAAAATAAACTAGATGAATGCGTTAATTAGATTAATTAATTACGCTGCAAATTAACGCGCTATAAAAATTAACGCAATTAATCATGAGTGGCAAGTCAATGCGCAAGCATTTTAAATTTGGCCCATTGAGTGACCCGTAGGCTGCAGTGGCGTCACTTCGTACCTCCGCCACTAGTCAAAAGCAGGGTGACTGACAGAGATGGACGCGACACAGGAGAGTGAGGCGAGCCCACTCGGACCTGTCACTCGGACTCTGACTCAGACAAGGAGGAGCAGGGGCCTCTAGCCCGCTACAAAGCTGAGCCGTGCATTGAATGCATGAGTGTCCACTGGAGTGGTGGCAGCTCATGCAGGAGCTTATGAACAGCTGTCCTCTCCTCCTACCTGGCTACCGCTGCCACGTCTGGGCCATGTGAGAGACTCTTTTCACTCGCAGGTAACATCATTGAAAAGAAGAGGGCAGCCTCACACTCAGACATTGTAAACAAGCTTGTTTGTCTGAGCAACTGGCTCAAGGAGTTGTCTGTTGTCAGTTCCTGTGACGTTAGCTGACCCTTTTAAAGGAAATGCCTGTTGGCATCTTGCCATTGATGTTGCCTTATTTAGAGGCATGTTATACTATTCATTTTGAATTGCTGTATTGAGTCAGCTTTAGTATTCATTTTGATTGAGAGTCTGCTAATGTGCCTATTTGAGACTCAGCCTTATTTTATTTCTGAATTTTATTTATTTTATTTAACTGTATTTGTATTGCATTTTTGAGAAATGCACCTGACCTAATTGGTTTGCTGATGTGCTTGACCTTTTTTCTTCTGAATTTCATTTATAAAGCACACTTAACCAATAAAAATGTGGATTTCAAATCTTCTCTTCTTGGTGTATTCTATTGATTAGTCATGCACTACAATTTTGTAATGTCCTAGAATTCAAATTCTTTATTTGGGGGCCTTTAGCAGGTATGAGATTAAAATGCGATTAAGTAGATTAATTAATTACAAATCCTGTAATTAATTGGATTAATTTTCTTAATCGCCTGACAGCACTAAAATAAACATGTAACTTCCCGTAGTGGTCAAACTTCCCTTCACAGGATGCAATAGATCTGTACTTTAGTTTATACTGGCTATGGTGCAGTTGCCTCAAAGGGATAGTTCGGGTGTTTTTGAAGTGGGGTTATATAAGGTACTTATACACTTATAGTCAGTGTATTACTTATAGTACATGACTGTTGGCACGGCCGTTTGGAGAAGCAGAGGAGCACCGGAGCAAAGCAATCCAGTGCTGTGGACGGGGACGGCAGTAAAACCATATTTTAGCTGCCTAAATGATGTTTAGTTCTGTTTAAGTGTATGTCGTATTTAGAATAATTTCCAATGGCGAACTGAACCGAAAGTGAAACGTGTTTGTCATCTGAGCCTGCTGCCTTCGATGTTTCACTTTCAGTTCAGTTTCCTGTCGGAAAGGAGAAGGAATGATGGCAAGATAAAGCAAAATATTCTAAATATAGCGTACACATAAACTGATATTGATTTTATTTATTTATTTTTTAAGGTGGAAACTAAAACATGGGGGCTGCACGGTGGTGCCTCACAGCGAGAGGGTCACAGGTTCGGATCCGGCTTGGGGCTCTTCCGTGTGGAGTTTGCATGTTCTCCCCGTGTTAGTGTGGGTTTCCTCCAGCTTCCTCCCACAGTCCAAAGACATGCACGTTAATGGATGACTCTAAATTGCCCGTAGGTGTGAATGTGAGCGTGAATGGTTGTCTGTCTCTATGTGCCCTGCGATGGACTGGCGACCTTCGCCCATTGCCAGCTGGGATCAGCTCCAGCCCCCTGCGACCCCTAACAGGATCGCTAAAATATGCCGTTTCTGTCCACAGCATCTTGTTGTTTTGCTCCAGGGTCTGTTTCTCCGAGCTAGGGGTGTGGCAAACGTCATCTACTGTAAGTGATACACTTACTTTGTATAAGTATCTTATACAATTATATATGTATAAAGAGAACTAGATACAGCGTTAAAGGTTCGGCTCCATTCATTCCTATTAAAGTTGCTCAGTTCTGCATAAAGTCAATGAGTAGACGTCCCGGTCTGGAAAAGCATCCAGATCTTCGAGGTTTTACTGGGCCCTTGTGCACATGTCTAATCTATTTCTATTATTAATCTGAGCATGCAGATTAATTAAAGTTATGAGATAAATGTAGTAAACAAGTACAATATTTGCCTCTTAATTGTAGTGGAGCAGAAGTTAAGTAAAGAAAATGGCAATACTCAAGTTAAGTTCAAGTACCTCAAAATTGTACTTAAGTAGAATACTTGAGTAAATGTACTTGGTTACTTTCCACCACTGCCCAGTCATCACGTTCTCAGACTGAAGCTCAGTTTAAGCCTCAGTTTTGCCTGTACTGTGATCTTTGTAGGCGTCAACGCAGCGTTTTCTGCTGTCTCTATTAGCATTAAGCAACTTTCCCATTCTTCCCATTTTTTTCTCCTTTTTATGAAACAAGTTAGATCTTGTCATTTCTTTGATTCATTTTGTCTTTGTAACAAGAAAACAACACCATTCACTGTTTACATGCTCTTAAGTAACCTGCCTATTATTGGCTCTCTGCAGTTTTCTGCTGTAAATAAAACCTGGTTTTCTTAAAGGCCCTCCACACCTATGGTCCACCCACACGGCTGATGTTAATTATCCTGGCTATGTGAACACTGAAATCTGTCTGACCAGCCTATTAGCTTTTTGGCACCTTGATCATTTTATGCAGTTTGGTATACTCGGATAGTACCAAAATAAACTCGGGGGGGGGAAAAAAGTTTGGTAGTTTGTGTTTGGTGGATTATTCTGTCGTTACAATGCCAATTGTCATTGTATTTGGTGTTGTTGTGATGTCCAACTTGTAAGGATCTTGCATTTGTGGGATGAGCAGCACAGCTCATTATGTGGGTAGCGTCCGAGTGAAATTTGCCTAAATTTCTCTGCAAGTGCTGAACAGTGTGTTCTCCTGTTGGTACAGGCATCACAGTAACAGAATATTGATCCATATTTGATCAGCGCTGCCTGGTTTGACCGTTTGATCAAAGTTTGTGAATGATTGACTTCCCGCTAATAGACAGAAGCTCAACGGCAGACTCCAGATCAGCTCAGATTTGTGCCATTTTTATAAAAATAACTTTTTAAAATCATATTTGCTCCATTTCTGCTCACTGCTGTTTTAACGCAAATACTTTCCTGCTGCAGAAACCTGATTTCTTGACCATGTGGACACTTCACAGTGCTTCTAACTGGGTTTTTACATGTGCAGGACAAAGAGGAGGCGACAGTAGTGTGGTGGGATACAAATAATGTACTCAGTTGTAGCAGTGTGTTTTCTAATACATCCAAAATAATCAAATCCAAAGTCTGATAAAACTGAAATAAATCAATCAAAATGAGCCAGTTTCTGCGTCTGAACAGTTTAGCATTTGTGAAATCCAGACGCTGCATGCTGAAAGGAAAAACTGTGCTGTCACACTACACAGCCTGTCCTCTCGCTGCACCATCAGTCCAACTGTTCCAACAAAAAGGCTGCAGACTAGATCACTAATTCACTTAAAATGAGACGGTAAAAGGATATAAGAGGAATCTGATTACTAGAATGTGTAAACACCTTTTTCTGATTTCTTCTTATAATCTGGTGTCCTTTGTGCACGCAAACATAATATTTTTTCTTTCTGTCTGAATTTATTGTGTCTTCTGGGCTAGTCCTCTTTGCTCCCTGCCCCCCATTATTACTATTATTACATCAGTCTGGTTCACACTACAGACATTGCAATTCTGTTGCTAGGGCAACAGCTTCGGTCCAATTTTACTTCCCGTCAGCTGCTTTATTTTAAAACATTGCAACAGGAAATACAAAATTGCCCATTTTGAATGTTTATGTTGTCAAGTTTGAAAAGGTCTTCATCAAGTAAGGCTTACAGCAAGATATGATTAATTAGCAATTATCTTAATGAACCAAATTAACTGCTCCTGGTGTTGATATCCAAACACCAGCTTTAAGATGTCAAATATTAAGACTCCGACTGCTGGTACTTTTATGTTCCCAGGCTCATGTGCTCTATATCCTCTGAATTTGACACATTAAGGAGACCTTGCCAAGGGTTTTATGTTCTCAGCAAAGTTTTTTTTTTTTCCCACAAAGTCAAATATTCAATGTATGGTCACTATGTTGAAATCTCCCACCCACAGCCTACTGAAGTTTGGACGTATTCACTGTAACATCACCCACTGGTTTGTAGACTTCTATCTTGAAGCTCTGATGTATTTTTGCAACCATAAGTGACCCAAGAGGGTGGAGTTAAGCACAACGAACCCTGAATAAGACATTTTAGGCATCCAAAATGTTAGAATTAACTTTCATGAACTGAAAAAAACATTATGAGTTGTAAGACAAAAAAACACTGCTATGTTCAGTGTATTCTTTGTCCCAAATGGGCAGTTTGTTTGCAACAGGATGACACACATACCACACAAGAACAGGCAAAACACGATACAGACAGAGCTGCACAAGAAGCATAATAGTAATTCAGTTGTGATAAATAAATATTGTCAGTGCAATAAAAACAGAGTCATTAGAAATCAAGATAAATTTCAGTAACTATAAGGTAGATATAAAAGGACATGGTGGATGGGGGTTGGGTGGGGTCACTAAACGGACAAGGCTATCTTTTCTTGTTGTGTGCATTCAGTACTTGGATAGAAAGAAGGATGAAGGAATTTTTGTACCACTGTTTTAAGACAATGGGAGTTTAAAAACAGAAGCCAGATGGCAACAACACATATTCTGAATACAGGAGATGACTTGTGTCTTGATAAATATTTATGGCTTTGTTGAACACCTGCTTGTTAAAATATTCAGTGAGACTATTAAACTTCACACCCACTATCTTACTGGCCACATTCACAATTTTGGAAAGTGCGTTTTTCTCTCTGATCAGTGATCAGTGATATTTCCATACCAGTAGATAATGGAGAACGTCAGGAAAGGCTCAATAAAAGCTCTGTAAAACAGTGTCATCAGTGTTTTGTCCACTTGAAACTTAGCAAGTTTCCTAGTGGCAGAGTCTTTGTTGCCCTCTCTTGTGCACAAAAATGGTGTTCAAGTCAAACTTAAGCCAGTCATCAATTGAGGTGCCTAGATACTTGTAACATACCATTTCAACATCCTGAGCCTTTATTACACTATGCTCTGGAGTAGTGGGGAGGCGTCTGAAGTCTATAGACATGTCCTTAGCTTTACTGATGTTTAGATGCAAAAAAGTATCTTCACACCAGGACACAAAGTCATCGATGACAGGGCCATGCTCATTCTCATGAGTATTCAAGAGACTGACAATGACAGAGTCATCTGCAAATTTTAAAATGTGCTTGTTGTCATGCTGGCTACAGCAGTCATTGGTTTACAGTATGTACAATGGGGGGAAAGGACACACCCCTGAGGTGAGCCGATGGACGATGTTAGGCCACTGGACACCACTTTATTTACCCTCACCCTCTGAAATATCTGGATAAGGAACTCAAGTAGCCAACCAGTCAGGCTTGGATCAATGCTAAAGTTGCTTGGTAATTTCTCAGTTAGCAGGTGGGGTTGGATGGTATTAAATGCTGAAGAGAAATCAACAAAGAGCAACCTAGCATGATTCCCGCTCTTCTCCAGGTGCTTATAGAGAAGATTAAGTAAAGTGATGGTAGCATCCTGCACCCCCCTCTTGGCCCTGTAGGCAAACTGAGAAGGCTCCAAGAGCGGTTCAACCTTGGCTAGGCACTCAGCTTTAATCAGCTTCTCAAAAGACTTTGCAATAAGGGATGTTAAGGCAACCGGCCTGAAATCATTTAGGGTTTGGGGGTGACTAACCTTGGCAACAGGCACCACTACAGACTGCTTTCATAGATGGCACCCTCTGCTACGAGAGTGACAAACTGAATATGTAATGAAAGATGCGGCCTAAATGTTCAGCATCCGCTGGGCCGAGGCTTTTCTTCAGCCTGCAGTGTTTAAAACACCTCACAACACTATGCTCATTGAAACTAGGGATAATTGGGGAGATGCCAGGAGACTCGTCTTGAGTTCAGAATGTCTGTTACTGAAGTCGTGTGTCAGATCTGACATAGAGCCTGTTAAGATCCTCTGCCAGTGCTTATTCGGATTTGCTGTTAAGTTCTAACTTTCTCTTTCCTTAAACCCTACTGCTGTCTTCATACTATCCCAGGCTGAGTCCAGCTTGTTCATTTTGAGTTGTGTTTCTAATTTATCTTTATACTTACGTTTGCCTGCCCTGATTTCCCGTTTTATGTCTTTTTGATGTTTGTGCAGTACCAGCAAGTTTCCCTCCTTAAAGGCTCTATTCTTCTCACGCAAAAGACCCATGAGAGACTTGGAAACTCATGGTTTACTGTTGGGGAAAACTTTTAAGGCCTTAGTTGGAATGACAATATCCTCACAGTAAGACACCCAGCTACTGGTAACATCCGTCAATTCATCGGTATCGGAACCCGAGTCCTTAAATATATCCCAATCTGTGCAGACCAGACACCCCTGAAGAGACAGACAAGCATCCTCTGACCAGTCCTTAATATATACAGTCTGTACCTTGCCTCTCTTGAGAGCAGTTCGATATGAGGGGATGAGGTGTACATCATTGCGATCAGATGAGCCCAAAGGTGGGAAGGGGATGGACTTGAATGCATTTTTAACTGAACAATAACATAAGCCCAGTCCAGTGTTTTGTTTTGTTTGTTTTTTTGTCTAGTGGGCACGTAACGTACTGGTGGAAGTCTCTGAGTGTTTTAGACAAAGAGCAATTGTTCATATCCCCAAGAATAATGATCGGGGCATCAGGGGATCACATTTGGAGTGAGTGGGTTGCTTGAGCGATAACTGTACAGGCGTTGTTACTGTTCACCTTGGGGTGAATGTACACAAGAGTGATGAACAGCTGGGGAAACTCGCGAAGGAGACAGTGACGACGTAATGCCACCGTGAGTAATTCGACATTGGCCGTGTGGGTTCTCTCCCACACACTGACCGATTTGCACCGGTGCTCATTCACATAGAGACACACCCCTGGACTTAACTGGCGATCCGAAACTGTATAGGCCCAAGTCACTGTCCGTGTCCCTGTTAGACAGCCATGTCTCCATAAGCACCAGGATGCAGCCCTCTCTGAATTCGTGGGAATATCGAGCCTTTTCCTGTAGCTCTTCAGATTTATTCCGAAGTGATTGATGGTAGAGGGATGCATGAGTGACGAACACCTCCTCTGCACCCCCTTCCTGGTCTTGGCTCTACAGGCCGAACCCGATCCTTGGTTTTGTTGTCTGACTGGCTGTGATATGGTGAGTTTGAGAGTTTGAGTTTGAGGTGAGATGGCAAATTTGTAACTTGACTCCAGCGTAGGAGAAACTCCCTGGAGTATTGGATCCTTGTTAAAGGGTGTGAAGACGAGTCGCCAAAACTCCAAACCAGCCGAAACGCCAAAGTTCCATTATAGTTTGCCGATCGACCGCGATGTCAGTAGATTTAAAGCTTACAGTTGTTTGCCGGTACTTACTTATCCAGATGATAAATTACTAAGTTAGAAAGACAAAAAAATTGACAAAAACAAACGTCAAACAACGCTTAGACATAACCTGATGCTGGTCGCTGCATGAGCATGTGCCCTGATTCTTCAGAGCAGCAACAGTAAACTGAGAGCATCCGGGGAAAGACTTGAGGAAGACTTATTTTGCAACCAGAGGAGTCGCCACCTGCTGGCTGTTAGAAAGAATAAAAGTTTAAAACACTTCCATATTGGCTTCACCTCTCACCCAGAGCTAGCCGCTTTGAATCCTTCGCCCTCAAAATTTTGACACTTTTCTTGATTTTAGACATTGATACCTCCACAGTGGCTGAATGGATTTTTCCATTCAAACTGCATTTGAAACATTCATTTCCCTTCGCTCTTTTGCAATTTGAACTGCCAAGACAACCCTTACCAATCTTCTCTTAAACTGAGGACTCTGGGAACACAGGGATAAGCCCGTTTTGTTCACCAACTGTGGTGAACAACTGGTCATTATCCCCAGATGGGAGCCTGTGTCAGAATCTAATCTCCATTTTATCAACATCACTTGATACAAATAGATAATCTCTCCTGATTGAGCCGTCTTTTAAAGCCTCCACGCTCTCAGTGTGACAAACTGGTACTGGCTGACTTGGTGCATATAAACAATGACAGATAGGCGGCAAGTCTTCCTGCGCCCACTCCACATAAAATGAATTATATATGACTGCCCGTGAACTTTACAACTATTCTTTAAATAACAGGAGCAGTTAACTGCAAATCATCTCATAACAGGGTTCACTGCTTTCAAGAAACACAGGGCAATATCTTGAAACAGGTTGAGTAGTGTGAGTTATGTAAAAATTGTGCCTCCAGTACCTAAAAAAAACATCGTGAAACTGCATTGAGAAAAGGGCAAAACTCAAAAAGAAATTGTGACTTCATTAGCACTTTTTCACATTTAAATGCTTTCAGAAGGAATAACATTTGGCATCTAGCACAATAATAAATAGTTAAGAGTGCTCTTTTGCTGCGTTGCCCATTACAAAGTTTGCAGCTTACTGCGTTTCCAAAAGGCTTCTGGTAAACCAGCTACTAGCCATATGGACTGTGATTTATCCAACCACAAAATGTCTACATTGGCGCTAACTTGATCAAATTATCTCATTAATATTGAACTGTAACAGCACCTCAAGGCTTTAAACATCTCCTCATACGACTGGACTGCATTTTAGCTTCCCAAATGACTCTGTAATTGGACAAAACATGCTGATAGGCATTTTTTTTGGGGGGAGTGGGGGTAGCATTAGTGGTTTGGTATAGCCAGAGGGGGGAAGAGATTGGTTATTTGCAATAATTACATTAAGAAAGTGATACTGGCTGACTTAAAATGGAATAAACATGAGTGCTTAATGGAGCCCTATATTATGCTTCCCATCCCCCTTGCATTGTTCTTAAGAAATTGGGCTTCTGAGAATTCATAATTACTTGTTTTATTCTTGGCCTAGCTTATGAAAGATTAAAATTGCGTTTAAGGCAGGCCTCTGCCTGTGTTGTTGCAGAAATGCTTCTGTGTGCCAATATCTGGGGTAGTTATCACAGAAACGGATATCTCGTGAACGGCCGCTCATGGATACTCACGGTTACTCTGCCAAATTTGTCAGCGTC
Source organism: Pterois miles (assembly GCA_947000775.1). Classification (NCBI taxonomy): domain Eukaryota; kingdom Metazoa; phylum Chordata; class Actinopteri; order Perciformes; family Scorpaenidae; genus Pterois; species Pterois miles. Next base: position 323,602 of record CAMQGK010000581.1, on the reverse strand, counting down.
AAATGTAACATCTAAACTCTGCTCAGACATGCTGGGTGAGTGAAGCCCAGAGGACCCCCTTAAAAGGAGATCGAAGGGACCAAACGACAGAAAATAAATGGCGTGGAAAAACATGGGCTTATGATAAGTCTGCAGAGAAATGGCTTGCTGGCCATGTGCCTTTTAATATCAGTTTGAATTAGAATGATATTATTGATTTTTTTTTTGCAGGAGAGGCCTTACAATACGCCTGCAGCCAGTCCTCGGAGAGTGAGGAGACAGAGGCAGAAAAAGGCGAAGGGGACAGAGGGAGGCAGGGAGGGAGATAAAGAGGAGCAGGCAGGGGAAGACAGATAGAGGGAGCGGCGGGATAAAGGAAGAGCGAGAGGCAGAAGCATGAGTGAGGGTCTGCTTGCAGAAATAGAACGACTCCCCAATCAATTGTGCATCGGTGGCCCTGCTGTGAGACTGCAGGGGATCCCTCAGCAGGAACACATAAAGGAGAGGTCGTAATAGGCCAATACGTTAGATAAATGGCATTTACTGCTATGGAAACGACTCCGACCTGGCTGGAGGTTGCCCACCGTGCTGGCAGCAGGTTTGTATTTATAGTGCTCTCCTGAACCTCGCTGTGCAATTTCTCTGGCACCCTACCACCATGATCACATACACACATGCATAACCCATCCCCTCCTCCTCTCCCTCTTCAGCCCTGTCTTCTCTATCCTCCTTCACCTCCCTTGGTCTCAGTGATTCTACATCTGATATCCTGCCACCCACGTAGGCACCTGCCCCTCCTTTCCTACAACCGATTCCTGGCGTCCGCGGCGTTCCAGGATGACGCTGTTGGCGACTCAACACTTCCTGTTGCAAGAGATGGCCTACTGGTGCGTTAAGTGTTGCCCAGGAAGCACCAGAGGGGAGGAGCAGTCATGGGGGGCAAAGATCAGACAAGTCAAGAAATTCAGCAGTGAGGCAGATTTGTGGCAATGACGACATAATTACTGAGCATTTCCTTTATTCATAATCAGTTTATTTATTTGTCACAATATCACATTGTGATCTCATTTGGCTCCAGTTGTGATTGACTGCCTTTAAGGCTGTTTAAATCAGTAATTTTATACTAACAATGGAAAGGAATCACTTGTAGTGACCAGTGAGCTACCTTCAAGTCTGAAAAGTCAAGCCAATGCTGAAGTGTCTTAAACCTGCATTCTCTCTAACAGCCAGCAGAGGGCGACTGCTCTGGTTGCAAAAACAACTCTGACTGTATAGAAGTCTATGAGAAAATGAGCCTACATCTCACTTGATTTACTACCTTCGTAAAATTGTAAACATGAGTTAATGCTCTCAATCGCTAATTTCGAGTCTTCTTCAACACAGTATGATGTTCAGTTAGTAAATTATGATGCCATTTAGCGTAAATTAGACCATAAAGCAGGGGATGCTTTACGGCTTGTCGTGGACAGGTCGTTACCACAGCGGCGTCCGGTCTGCGACTTTTCAGTTCAGGAAAGTAAATTACGACATTTTTTTTTTTTGCCTAAAAATTTCTTGTTCAGCGTTTGGTTGTACTTAGCTCCACCCTCTCACTCTGTCACTTCTGGTTGCAAAAAAAAAAAACAGGACTCGAGGCTTCAAAATAGCAGTCGACAAACTAATGGGTGATGTCACGTTGACAACGTCCGCTTCTTATATACAGTCTATCAGTGAAAAATATTTAATAAACCCACTGTACTCGCCCAGCACCAAATGGCTAGCTGCTAAAGCATTTAGCCGCTAAAGAGCCAGATAGTTTTCTCGGGAGTTGGTGGAGACCAAAAATTGAGCTAAAATAAAGTGAACATTGCACTTACATACGTTTAAATAAACAGCTGTGTGCTATTATGTTCCCCTGTTTTAACGTTATCGGGTGATAATACGTCAAAGTTATGTCATGGTTGTGTATGGAGCTTGTTGCAACGCCTCCAAGTGGCCCAAAAAAGTATTTACTGCATGTTTAGGTTATTGAGAATATATTATAATTAGCTAACATAGCTAGCAAATTGCACAGGTCATACAACAATGTCAAGTCCTAAACTAAGACAAAAAGAAGTGTTTTTTTTTTTTTTTTTTTTTCTGATTACAACGCAGGTGAGATAAGGCAGCATTTCTAAACTCAAATTATCTGACATCTCGCTTTGGGAAACAAGTGGGGAAACAATGAGATCTTGCTCCATCCCGACACAATTATTGCCACCCCATAAAGACCGGCATTTTAATTTGTTCTAGATAAGTGAAGAGCATTTTAAATTAAATTGTGGTGATTTAGGATTCAAGTTGTGAGTCAAGTGTCTCTGAGCATTGACGTCACTTGGACAGGGTGATGATGTGTTTTAACACTGAACAGATTTAGAGAGATAAATGGTCTTACAGTCTGACCCCTTAAATGGCTCTGTGGTGCCATAGTGAAAAAATCACAAAAATTAGAGGCCTGCAGGTGGTTTCTGAAGCTTGTAGAGAAATAAATCATGCGGTACACAGCCAATAGGTGACTGATCTGATACTGATTATCAGTACAGAAGGGTGATTGGGGAAATGATGGCATGAATGATACACTCTGCATTTTTAATTTCTGTCGCTGACTTTGATGAGGTTCCCGGAGTCTGTAATACAAGGACATTTTCATTTAGAATAAAGACGCTCCTCTCTCTGTTTCCACCACTCCCGTTTATCCAAATGCCTTAATTTCAGCTTTTCTGACACCTAAAAAGATTTCAGAGTCTATTGTCTACAAAAACACCTCCTCTTCTCTCCTCCACACTCTTTATTTCCCATCGGCGGATGAATAATTAATTCCTTATTCAAAGGAAAAGGGCAAGCAGACTCACAATATTGTCTATGAACAAGTACTTACAACCCACAGACCATTGTCACATTCATGTCTCCCAGGGGAGCAATTCCAGCACAATTTACAGAGCATGAACATTAGACTGTCAGAACCAGGCCAGAGCCCCGGCGTTCCCAACACAACAACGCTGGTCAACTAATGCACAGGGGAAGAGAAGACATTGGGGAAGGCTTTGCTTTCAGGTAATGGCTCTTAGCGACGCCTATTCATTAAACAGAGTGTCTGAACAATGGAGCTCTACGTAATGCATCTGCTTTACACATCCTGCATTATTTATGAGTGTAGAACAGCTTTATATTCAGAATGGGTTAAAAGCTTAAAGGTTGTTGAGGGACTTGTTTTTATTCACCTCGGTGCATTCAGTGTAATGGTGAGTTCCTAAAGGGACAGATTAAAAGCTGTAATAACCAACTTTTTCACAGTAAATTAATGAAAATTAAATAATATCTATATTATTACAATGTAATAATTCTGTGCCTGTCTGTCATCCAGTGTTTGTATGTGTACAGGCCTAAATCGTGTCAGTACCCTTATGAAAAAGCAGTATACTTGAAGTATACTTTATGATGTATACTTAAGTAAGGTTCAAGTACATATTTCCCAAGTACACTTTATGCAATAAGTATGCTAATATCAGTGTACTAGTAGTATACTCATAAATGTACTGCATTAATACTTCTACTAAATACTAAATTGGCCCTCTTTTTACTTTATTAAAGTATACTTTAAGTGTTAGAATAGTAAACTAGTTTACATTTAAGCCTTGTTTTATTCTGCAGCTATACTAAAAGTATACAGTTTACTAGTTTTATACTTGCAAGTGTACTACTTCAGTAAATCTTGGGACTAAATAAGCCTGCTTTTTAGATTCTAAAAGTATACTTTAAGTGTAAGTAGTGTACTGATAGCTTACTAGTTAATACTAGTAGCCCACTTTTTAGTTTATCAAAGTGAACTTTAAAATATACTCTCAGTAAACTGCAGGTTTAATATTTTTTTATACTGCAAGTATATTTGTATATGCTGTATTTGCAGCCCACTTTATAGTTTATGAAATTGCACTTAGATTTTCAGTATATTCAGTAAACTACTGGTTGAATAGTTTTTATCCTACAAATATACTAACTTATACTTTTCTTAATTGTATCTTGAATGCAAGTATAAGCGAAGTCTGCTTAGACTTTTTTGTATACTTGTCAGTATGAGCCAAGTATACTCAAGTTTACTTTTGTTAAGTATATCTCTGATAAGTACATAAAAAGTAAACTGAAGGTATACGCTCTTAATTTAAGTTTAAAAGCGTATATGTACTCATAGCACACGTGAATAAACTTCCTTTTGGTAAGGGCATGCTCGAAACGATCCACTTAGCACCACGTGTCGTCCAACTGTGTCCGTTCCGGACAGCCGTAGAGTGGGGGTGGACGTGATAATAGTTCAAATGGGGATAACAGTGCACACTTCAGGACAGTATTTCCACCGAGGCATTAGTAGTGTTGCAGTTGGAGAGAGAGCTTGAGAAAGAAGTTTAACATTGACACCTTAAACCTTCTGCCATTCATGAAATAAATGTCTGGAATAACATAACGAAAGTCGGAAACCTACCCACAGCAACAGGACACAAAATAAGATGATAAAAAGACACAACAAGCAATTGTCAATGGAATAGTTGTGTCAAGTAAAGCTCTTTCCAGTAATGTTCTTGACATTTATTAGGACATGCCATTTGTCGGTGCCATGGCTACGACTGATCTGGGTGTGGAGTATAAAGGAGACTTCCAGTTACTGATGAGAGAAGACATAAATGTGGGGCAGAAAATACCTCATATCATTTCTTATTGTCTCCACCTCTGCTGCTCAAACTTTATCATCAAACCAAAATATCTGGGATTACGTGTAGAAATGACAGATATGGGAAGCGGACATTGCAAAGCAAATGACTACTCCTAAGATACTGTAAGCTCTTAACAGGAGCTTCCATGCTTCCTGCTAGTTGTCCCATACAGCTGTGTCTTTATCCCACCTGTGGCGATGGTCCAATCAGCCTCACCAAACTGAGTTTAAATTCCCAGCCATGGAGGGGTGTAGTGCAGCTATGTGTGCAGCCAGAAAATAGAATCCAAAAAAATATGACAGTTTTGGCATCTCAGAAATTGAAACTCGCTTCCAAAGGCCACCTTATAGTCTTTAGGTTGTGTGAACAAAAGCTGTAGTCTTTATGCAAGTGGCCTCTCTCTCTGCATTACACAGAAAACACATTCATATGCACTGCTTTGGCGTAATTCCATTCATCCAAGCTCTAATGCGCCGATGTAACCTTAAAACTAAATGCAAGAATAAAGCGGATGTTTTGCACAGCATCTACTGCTCACATATTCAAAGGGAGAGAATGTGCCTCTTGACAGCTGCTGGTTTCCTGAGGTTTTTGGATCAGTTTAGTGTGAAATCTAAATCAAAACACTCAGTAAACCAGCTTTATGTAAGTCTTTCAAACTCCACTGAGCCAAATACTACACACACATGTTGTGTGGACAGCTGTTGCGTAGAATTATGACATTTAATCAGCATTTTGGTGTAGACCAAGTTCACCAGTCAGCTGCATCAAATATATTGTATTTTAGCCATGCCAGCAGCGTGGCTCCAGGGATGTCAGTTAGTTGGTTGTTTCACCACTTTGGTCCAGACTTACTGGATGGATTGCCATGACATTCTGTACAGATATTTATAGTTTACAGAAGAGTAAGCCTATTGACTTCGTCTCTTAATTTTTCCTCAAGTGGCATCATGATATCGACATCTGTTGTTTTGAGTGACACTTATTGCGTAGATTGCCATTAAACTTTGTACAAACATTCACATCCCCATAAAGTGACTTGTAAGTGACTTGGAGTGGCAGTAGCTCAGTCCGTAAGGACTTGGGTTAGGACGCGGAGAACGCCGGTTCAAGTCCCCCATGGACCAAGACCAACTGGTTGCTGGAGAGGTGCCAGTTTACCTCTTGGGCACTGCCGAGGTGCCCCTGAGCAAGGCACCGAACCCCCAACTGCTCTGGGCGCTTGTCAGGAGCACTCTCACTCACTCTGACATCTCTCCATTGACGCATGTATATGTACTGTGTGAACAACAGAGTGAAAAACTGAATTTCCCCACTGTGGGACTAATAAAGGAATATCTTCTTCTTCTTCTTCGTAATCACTTTGGTGATCCATTGGCGTTACATATAGCACCATCATGAACGTGTGAAACACAGATTGTTGCCGGAGCCAAACATATACTGTCAGACGTAACATCTACTTTATCACTATAGAAAAAATACTGGGCCCTTATTTTTCAGCATTTATTATACTGAAAATCACTCCAAACAGCATATTATTAAGAAAATGACATTATATGCAGGACTCTTTGAACTGTACGGGACTGACTCTTTTGGGTAGTAAAGTTTCCATTCACAAAACTTAACATTAGCAATTACATTCAACATTAACACTTACTTTATTTTGTTGCATGCAGCTTTGTAAAAAGTCCTCACTGCTTTAGTATCTTAGCTAGCAGCCCCTCGGCTGTCCTCTCCTTCTCATCTCCAGTTAGGTTTCTGCATTTTTCTGTATGTTTTGTCTCAAAGTGGCAGCTCAAGTAGTATTCTTTGAATACGGCCATATGTTTGTTGCAAACTAAGCCCACAGCTTTACTGCCAACCTCTGCAAAAAATTATTTGCCATGACTTATTATAGACGTGCCGCCTCAGCAGGTGACACTACTTTAAACATCACTCACATCAGTTTACATCATTGTCAAGTGTGACAGGAAGAAGCACACTAACAATACATTTTTTTTTAAAGCCTCGTAAGTAAAATTGTGTGGTTTGTTTGAGACCTCCCGGGCCGGGCAGAACCATCACGAGGGCCGTATAATGCCCAGGTCTGTGGTAAACATTACACCTGCACCAGCAAAAAATAAAATCATCATTATGATGATTCAAGCGGTTCTCATACACTGTTCATAGCTATACATACGAAAAGTATATAAAAAGTATATCCCACAAAATCAGTTCATAAGTAATCCACATAATCATGAACCAGGAAGTCTAAAAAGCGACAGATACCATGTATGAAGGAAGTCGGGGTAGATGGGTGGGTCAAAAACACCAGACCTTCATCCAGGAGACTGCTATCTGTGTCCAGTGTGAAACCAGATATCAACAGTGATTTATTTGTCACTTTGTAACTTCTGTACTGAATTTACGTCACTTACAGAGTCATTTTAACCCAAACCGCAATATTTTCCTAAACCTAAGTAGTTTTGTTGCCTAAACCTAACCAAGTTGTTTCCTCTGAAGATGAAAGTTTATTTTAAGTTTATTTTATGCATGTTAAGAACAGATATTGACATGTGTTGCTGGACATTAGTAGGAAAATGCATGAAAAACGAGGAAAAGCTTTTCCTGAGACTTACAAACTGTTGTATGAGGATACGTTGGACGATTAGGTCTAAGTACAGCTGTTTCCAAATACAACCTCCATGCAACTGAGCCGCTAGCATGGCAGTAGACTCTTGTTTTATACACAAACGGTGTCCCGCTCCAGTAATTTCTTCTTTTAATCCAGATTTTACTGCCAACACCTGCTAAACTCAGCCATTCCCAAGACGTTACATCAAGCTAAGCCTTTACCACTTTTAGACGGGCTGCTCTTTGACCTACTATTATTAGTTAGCCCTGTGTGAGTAGTATGAAATGTTCAATGCAACCCAACCCAATCACTATTCTTGTGGTCTCCACATGGCATCTCTGTGGTGCAACCGTGGTTATATTTTGAGGAGGTGCACGTCAGTTCCAGAGCCTCCGCATGTACAGTACTGAAGCCTCTGCAACACCACGTATAAATCCGGCCCAACACACGCATATACATTGACGTACGGGCCATGTAGAAATTCACACGCACTAACACATGCACAGAGCTGGCATCTATTTCTGTGTTCTCAGTACAGATGGGGATGGAGGAGTAATTAAATGAGGTGTGTGTGTGTATGTGTTAGAGGGGTGATAGTGGGGCTAATCGTCAGCCTGCTGGTAAATCCTGTCCTTTCTAACCTCACACTTCCACCTATATCATCACCTCTCTGCTTCCAGCTGAGTGTGTTTTACAGTGTTAATGAAAAGTCTCACACATACAGCTTATTGTATATCTATACGCAGAGATAACAGAAGAAATGGCATCGACCAAGATAACATAGACACAAATTAGACACATGAAGGTGCAGATAAACGCACACCATTAAAGGACTTCTATGTCCTGTATGTATGTACAAATTATGTTTATGCACTATATGCATGCATGTTGCACTGTACAGTCTCCTTTAACCTGAATAGCAAGACCCACTTTCAGGCTCAATACCTCATTGTCTCTGACAGAGGTAATCACGCAACACAATACATAAAGAGAGTAAACACAATAACAGCAGCTTGCAGAGTCCAAGCTGGAATTAGGTCAAATCATTTAATATTATGTAAGCTTGATTCATTTTATTCAAATGAAACATTTTGCTGAAAGTTCAATCTTAAGAGGTCATGGCGCTTGAATGCAATGCACAAAAAAAGGAATATATTTAATTTAGTCATGAATTCATTGTAAAATATGTTTAAGCATCCAAACCACATGGTTAAAAGGAGCAGAATTTTGTTATATTAGCAAATGACCCTAACTCAAAAGGAATATGTAGGCACAAACAGCAGTCTGAGCCTCCCTCTCAGCAACTCGTGGTTGAATTGAAACGACTCTCTGGTGCTCTGGGGAGATCTCCACTACAGCAGCGCTCAGCCGGGGGCTCATGAGTTTGTCCACACCCGCCTGGCATCTCTCACCTGCCACAAGTCCAGACAAGGAGCAGCAGCACCTCCACCACCAGTTTGGTTCTAGACCCAAGTGTGGTTCAGAGGGTAGAGCAAGTTGTCCACCAATGGGAAAGTCTGTGGTTCAATCCCCAGCTGCTATGGTCACATGATTTAGCAAGACATCAAATTGCTTCTGAAGGCATAGTGAATGTGTGAATGATTAGATTAGATCCTGATGCAAAGTTAGCACCTTGCATGGCAGTTTCTGCTATCAGTGTGTGAATGTATGCAAATGAGTGGATGCTGACATGTAGTGTAAAGCACTTTGAGTGGTCAGAAGTCAAGAAAAGCTCTATATACAAGTCCGTTTACCATTTTACCCAGTGTTATGTGTATAGGTGAGCCTCGCACACTAGCTCTGGTTGCCACCCTGCCAAAGGGGTGACATTCCTTGACCCAGCGTGCCAGGGCTCTGACAATGCCCCCAAACTCAGTGCCTGTCCCTGCAGACGTTGGGCCAAACAGGGCGGACGCTCCGTGTAATTCTGTTCGGGCATCAGTTCAGATGGTAATTCGGTTTGGACGCTCGCCGGTGAGCTCCCCTCCTCCAGGTCTGCTTCAAGGAGGGGGCCCCAGTTTCCCTGATTCAGGCGAGGTGCTCCTTCATAGCCAGTTCTGCTTGCACAGTATACACTATGTCATGTCGTTGGTTACACAGCAACAGCACTACTTGAATCACACATATTTACTGTTTGAGGGTCACAATTGACTGTTCTAGCAACGTCCCTCTAAGGACTAAGGAATTGATCAGTTATAGTATTCTCAACCGCAGTGTCAGTGGTTTTGTCCACTGGAGTAATGAGGAGTTATTTTCACAGTTTTTCTACTGCAAACTAACCTTGGGTGTCTCGAGTGGTACAGCTGTGAGGAAATAGAAAACAAGGTGTTGCAATTCACACAGTTTTACAGACCGAACCAATCAATTATGAATTAAAGAGTGCACAGTTCAGACCAATATCAACAGAAGTAAACAGCAGGAAGATGTCCCAAGTTTGCTGCAGATTGTTAAATTACAATACAGGTTAAAGATTATACAAAGTGGTCTTAATAGAATTGATGTGACACCTGATGATCTTACTGATTAGAGTGGAAAACTAGGGATGTTAGTCCATTCACAGCAGAACATTCAGGCTTGCCCTTTGTTAGGTAAACGTGCAGTCTCATATCTAAAATAAACCCCCAAGTCATTTTTATTTAAAAGTCACAAATGCAAACTTGGTAGATCTAGACCTAGAAATACCAACATTTTGAACACAGCAGAAGTCTGAATCGGATTAACATAGCGTAGCTTAAATATGCATAAGATTAAATTCATGACTTGTTTGCCTTATCAAGAGCACTGGAATAAAGCTATCACTTAAATAAACAAAGAAAAACAAATTCACATTCTCACTTTCAACCCGTCAAATACTGTTGCTTGGTCACTGCCCCTTGGCATCAGAGGCTGACACATGGGATACCCCTCCTGCGTTACTTTTGGATGGACCAGGGACGGCGTGTCGGCAGCAACTGATCCCAGCTGACACTGGGCGAAGGCGGGGTACACCCTGGACACATCGTCAGTCCATCGCAGGGCTGACACATAGAGGCAGACAACCATTCACACCTGCATGTCTTTGGACTGTGGGAGGAAGCCGGAGAAAACCCATGCTAACACAGGGAGAACATGCAAACTCTACACAGAAGGACCCCACGCCAGATTCAAACCCTCTTGCTATTAAGCGACAATGCTAACCACTGCACCACCTACAGTGTCCTTTCAAAATAAATTTCTGTTTTCACAGGAAGTTAGGCTTAGACAACACATCCACTTAGGTAGAGTTAAGAAACGGTTGTAGTTGACATTAACTTCACTGCCTAATGACTCACCGAGCTGATGATACCGAAGAGTCATATGACTGACGATACCAACAAGTCACGTGACTGACGTGGCAAAATAAGTCAACGCTTATGCTTGCTTAGTTTCACATGGGGTACGGCTGGGTCTCCTGGTTGATAGTCTTGTTTGGTTGACCCATCCACCACACCTCCCACCCACCCTTAGCGGACTCTCACACTATTAATACTACATCAGTTGCTCTGACCGTCGAATAACTGCGGTTGGGTTTAGGTTGGAGTCAGCTGAAAGCCCTGTTAGTGTTGCTAAATGGTGCCTCCGTGCATTGGTTTCTGATGCCGAGGAGCACTTACTAAATGGCTGTATTTGACGAGCTGGGAGTGAGAACAGGTTGCTTAGAACAACATGAAGGAGCTGATTTTAAAGGTACCTCGCTGTGTTTTCTCGTAAAAAAGTAAAAGTTGCTTCCATTCACCAAGATGCATTGTGTTTATTCTTGTAGTCCATCAAACATATTGATTGTGTTTCCTTCCTCATAAAACATTTGCAAAGCTGATTAAAATTTAAAAATATTTTAAATAATGCATATTTGCTTGTCTTCTTCACTGCCTTAATTGGTGCATTGCTATGTTTCTTTATGCATTACCACTGACATCTGTCAAACGGTGCAATAGCAAAACCGACAGCATATGATTTTTGCATATGCCAACAAAACAGAGAATCACCTGCAAAAACATGACTTTATAGCTCTACTGCCGGTCAGAAACTCCACAGGGTACCTTTTAAATTAAAGAGGAGATTCTTCTCATGTCAGATCAGTCTTTAAAAATGTGCAGGGCAAAAGGGAAAAAAAAATTGGATTAGCGGATTATAAAATAGAATTAAAATGATGAAATTGTAAGAAGCGAGGGTTGTAATTAGGGCCTCAATTAGAAATAATTTCTGATTCACCCTGTGAGAGAAGTAAATACACTTGCCTTGATCATTACTTTCCATCTCACAGATGTTCTCCAGCAATGCCACCGCCACTGCCATGCCAGAGCATTGTGCCTCTTTCTATAATGGCCCTGTCACGTGTGAATAACGCGGTAAAGGACATTTACATTTCATATGTCTGAAGGACAAAAAGCCATCTCTTTAATAGATAGATGAAGCCAGCATGTTATGAATTCAGTGTTGGAGAAACACTACACAGAAGTATATGAAAGAGATAATATGTTGCATGACAGATGCGCTGTGCCGTATATCTCTGACATATCCATATATAACTGAAATGTGTCACATGCTATACTATGAATAGCAAACATCGACGTGTCTCAATCATTGACTCTGGCTTGTGACAGTTCGGATCATTAGATATTTATAAGATACATTAAAATTCTCCCTCTGTTACTTAGAAGGGACATTTTCAGGCTCATACTTGTATTTCTGGTTTCTACTAGAACACATGTACATGCTTTAATGTTCAAAAACACATTAATTTTCATATACTGTCTGTCTGACTATACATGTAATCACCCTCTGTCTGAAACGCTCTGTTTTAGTGCCTGTCTCTTTAAGACCCCTCCAGACAAAGCCGAGTCTGCTCTGGTGGGCAACTTTGGGGTCTGAGAAGTGAAGCCAGTGCTGAAGTGCCTTAAACTTGCATTCTTTCTTATATCCAGCAGAGGGCGACTCCTCTTGTTGCAAAAAAAAGTCTGATTGTATAGAAGTCTATGAGAAAATGAGCCTACTTCTCACTTGATTTATTACCTCAGCAAACATTGTAAACATGAGTTTATGATCTCAATCACTAGTTTCAAGTCTTCTTTTTGCGATGGCCAGAAAACCAAGATGGTGACGTCCAAAATGCCAAACTCAAGGCTTCAAAATGGCAGTCCACAAACCAATGGGTGTCGTCAAAGAGACTTCGTCCACTTCTTATATACACTTTGGTCTGATCTGAATTTCTTGTGAGATAAATACAGTCCACCTTTGCAAAAGTAGTTTTCAAGCCATTAATGGAGATCCTCAGATAGCAGGCGGTATGGTATAATGAGCCTGCATGTGACATATGAAGAGGAGCCAAATCCGCATGGCTTGTTGAATCATATGATTTCTGATCTAAACAGCCCACAAAAATAACTGACTGGGTTGTCACTATAAATAATTAACTTGTCAAAATATAACCAATAAACCAATAAGATAATACCTGAAGTTTAAAGGACTAGTGTTACCACAATTAGGGAGATCTTTGGCAAAAGTGGAATATACTAGTAATTAGTATGATTTTTTTAGTGTATAATCACCTGATAATAGGAATTGTGTTTTCGATAAACCTACCTTGAATGAGCTATTTATATCTACATAGAGAGCTGGTCCTCTTCACAGAGTCTACCATGATGCACCGCCATGTTTCTACCATAGCGCAAAATGGACAAACCAAACTCTATTAGCTTTTTGTGCTTGGGCCGGAGTTGATAATGTTACTCACTCCTGTTGCCGCCACTCTCTCTCTCTCTCGCTTCAACACTCACTTCCCACCTACACACACTCGACATGCTGACTCTGGTCCAGATGGCTTTAGAGAGCGACATTCACATTTTTGCGTCGGTCACCGTGGTTGTCCAACATGCTTGGCTCACAGGAGAACCTTCAGTTGGTTGCAGTCACTGCTAGATGCCGCCAGATCCGACACACTGCACCTTTTAAAGGGATTAAGTTCCATAAACCATAAACCTTGGCTTTGGGCCATAAATAAATATTAAAACACAATTTGCCATATGCTATAATTATTCATTGTATGTGTGTTCCCTCATTTGAATGCCAAAAAATATCACTTATGTTTATAAATTCTAGCATTTTCTGTGCAACGGTATCACTGATACTGATTGTATTATTAGACTGTGCTTGAGTAAACACACTGCTACAGTAATTGGTCGTGTGAAATATAACGGTGCATAGCAGTGGTGAGTCATTCACTGGACTGAAAGACTTTCAAGCTTTTTTACACTGTCGAGCAGGTTGACTACAGGGTTAAACACAAAATCGCTTTCAAAATGAAAGACGCTGAGTGCTAACAGCAGCCGATGTGCATCTCGTCTCTGTTTGCGAGGTGCTGTAGTAGGCTGATGAATAATTGAAACTGTGGATGTACAGCCCCAAACTGTAGCACTGGGCTGGCTGTGATGAGAACCTGGCTGAACAAACCGAGAACAGCAGGAGTGTTTTAGCAGGCTTGGCTGCCGCTCTGTGATGCCACCTCTAGTCTGGCAGGGACAGATCGCTGTGTAACGAGCCTCATTAGGACACAACTCCATCGCCACATCAAAGCCTTCCCTTTTTATACCAGGAGTGGGATCACAATCCTTGGGATATTTCAGCACCTACTCCATCCCCAAAACCTTCACATCTCCCTCTCTGAGAGCAGGAGGAGGCAAAATTTCAGGTCACTTTTAGATCTCACGCTGCTGAGTGGCGGAGGCGGGAGCTGATTAATACAGAATTATGATAATGATGTGGAGGATGGGTAAAGGGCAGATGAGGCTTCTTATTAGCTCCCCTCGCTCAGGTGATGATGGATTCGGGTTCTGCTGCTCTCCGGCTTTGGGGAAGGGGACTCAGACTGATTTTTTTCATTTTGTCAAATGAGGTTTTTTTTTTTTGGACTGACACTGTTGTCCTTTTTTTTTTTTTGGTCAGGATGTTCATGCTGAGTTGTAGATATCTCAGGGAGGAGATTGTGACCTCATGTCCACCTGATCTTCCTCAAATACACACATGCACCTCCTCCTCTTTCTGCATGCCTCTAATTGGAGCTCAGACCACGCAGACTTCCCTCTTCCCTCCCTGTCTGTCTGTCTTTATCAGTCTCCCTCCCTGTTTCCATGTCAGAGTCACATTTATGTCTCTCTCCATGTCTCTTTTTCTCTCCGTCTGTCAGTTTTCACTTGAACTGAATTCAACTTAACTAGCTGTTTTATATTTAGATTTTTAGAGTTTTGTAGGGTAGTTGTTAGTGTTTAGTATATATGGACTGAATGAACTGAAACCTGACTGATGACTTTCTGTTTAAAAAAAAAAAAAAGTGCTGGACCTTCTTTTCACACATCATGACGACGCTTCCCAGGTGAGAGTCAACCAGACGGATTTACTTCCTCCACATTATTAGTATAGTGCCATTTACTACACTTTTTGGTGTTGATTAATGAAAATCTATGCCAATCATCTCCAGCTTACAAGCATATACTTCACACTCAAACTTTCTTGCCGCAGCAGTTCATTCCTCTCACAGCAGAATATACAAACACTCTAAGATATATTATAGAAATGTTATTGGTAGCACTGTTGACAGAAACAGCTAAATAGTACTTCCACCATGAGAGTCATTTACACAACACCTACAGGGAGATGCAATTTCACAAGTGCAGTTTGTCTTGTGGTAAAGCGCTACTCATTTCCAGATGGAGAGCTGAAGAAAAGGGTCAAAAGGCTCCTCTCATGCAACGCTAAATCAAGAGCAATTTGTCGAACATCTGTTTCTCGCCTTGAGTCCACTGCACACAACATCTCATGCATGGTTCAACAGCAGAGAGGCTGGTAAAAATCATTTGGACTCATTGGCCCAAAGGGCAGTGGGTAACTTTGAGCTAATATGATAAAAAAGAAGTTATTTTATAAAACAGTCACTGTGTTCTGACAGTAGTGTATGAGACAGATAATCTGTGAAAAAGGACATTTTTCTGTATCCTCCTGTGCACACAGTGGTATTTGCAAGATTTCACAGACTGGAACCAATCAGAGCCGAGTCGTCTCTGAGCAGCTGTCTCGCAAACTCCAATCAAACGGTCAAACTAAGCTGCGCTGATCAAATATGAATGTTCTGTTACTGTAATGCCTATTTCTCACCTCAAATATTTTCAGAAACATATTTTACTGTACTGTTTAGCTGTAAAACTGTTACCTGGACTAACACTCGTACGGTTTTGTCGACTACTAATAACACAACAATTAATTTAATTGACAGATCTGTAAAAGTTTCAGACAAAACACCACTTTAAATCTTGTGTTTACCACAGATGTGCTCACGAGTTTCTTAAAAATAAGTCAGTCAGCATGAAAAAAAGTCCTACAGTTGAGCCAAAACCAAGTCCCACCCACCAGCTGGAGCAAACGTTCATTTTACAACTAAGAAGTACACTAAAATATCTATCTGAAATATTTGTGAGAAAAAGGCATTACAGTATGGTGAAATCTTATAAATGCCACCAGGAACATGTGGGGGAGCACATCTTTATTTTCACAGATTATCTGTCTCATGCATTACTGTTTGAATATAGTAATTGTTTTATAAAAATAAATTGTCATATTTGCTCATAGTTACCATTTTAAAAAACAGCGGCACGGGAAAATGATTTTGCAAATGACTAATAAAACTGGCCTGATATTTCTGCACACATGCATTTTCATTCGTTGAGATTCCTTAAACACAGTGTTTGTTGGATGTCTGTAAATTGATCTGACCCCAAGAATCCTGCTGCCTAACTGCATATAGTCAAACTTTCTCAAAGTTTTCCATCATGTACCAGTAGCCTATTAGCTTGAGCACTAGTAGTGAGCCATAGAGCAGTGGACTCAGAAATTGGCAACACATGGAGATCAGATGGATGATTTCAAGGGAATAGGGAGCAGTAGTTGGTCCGTAGAAGTCTTTCTGCTGTGTTTCTTTATGGGAGAATATGCCAATTGGTTATACTGTGACACTTTTTTGAAATGATTGGGATTTGTGTGTGTAGTATCAGCAAGTTTATATCACAGTTCCTCTGTATTCCTTGTCTGGACTTATTACAGGAAACATAAAAGAGGGAAGAAGAATCCACAATGACAACACGTGATATAAACTGTAAAAAATAGCATATTTCAACAATTAATAATTCAGCTAAATATAAATGCAAGCAATAACTAAAACTGAAAAATTCTCCAAAACAAAATTAACTTTTTTTTTAATGATCAAGAGGATTTTCCATCCTCTGTCCTACAGTACCCCCCCTCTCTGTTCCAGATCAAAGTCGTAGCTGTAGTCATTCCAGTGCTGTTTAATGAACATATTTCCAGTCCACCCACCTGCTTATTCAGAGCCGCCCACATCAAAGAATCTAGGAGGAACCTTGACTGTTGCTGTGATGAAGACTAGGCCTACCGCTCTGTTATTCCAGCTCTGCCTCAGGCTTCAGCTCCAGCGCCCAGGACTTCCTCCTCTTAATGCCCTCCTCCCTGACTGTGGAGAGGTCCGGAGCCACGATTAAGACCGTGTGCTACGATTTTTAGAGGCTTCGTGAGGAAAAAGTACAAATCAGAGGCCAAGCTGTGCCTGCAGGTTTATGACAACTTGAAAGCTTTACCTTCAGGTCACTATTGGGCCAAAGTTGCACAAAGATAGAGTCAATATCAAATATATACACTCCCACTCCGATTATTTTCAATGCATGCATTACTTGCTATGGGCCTTCAGTAAATGTTTTATTTTTGTACCACCCAAAAGATTTTTATTTGCTTTTCCTCTCTTTAAAGAGCAGGTACCGTATAGCTGTTGCTGCACAGGACACAAAACTGAATAGTTAGCATGAAAAATGGAGGGCGAATATGGTTTCATAATGGAAAAAGAGCACTAGGAACTCTGACTTCATCTACAGAAGTCCCACTGAAAAAAAAGTAATGAATTAATCACAGAGAGCAAATCAAGCATGTTAAAAGGGGAAGTGATTGTCTCAAAGCCAGAACTATGACATTGGTACTGCCTTTCCAAGATGAAAAGCACTTAAAAAAAGAGAACTGAGGAAGCTGCAGAATTGGCTCTTATCCAGCTCAAGACAGTCTAGATTATGGTTGGCTCAATCACTAAAAAACATTAACTCAAAAGTGGCTTTGCTGGTCACAGGCCCGCCTATGTATGTTGCCTTTTGTCTACTTCTAAATGAATGAAAAACAGGTTTCCGTTCCGGCTTGTGAGTCAGCTCTGGATGTGATGGCTGTCAGAATTGTCATCAGCAGAGCTCGGGATTTTAAGTGAGGAGGTGGTGGTGGGAAACTCACACGTTCCTGAGGAATCTGTCATGCTTAGCGCTGATTTCAGAAATAGCAATGGTATATCATCTGACTAAAGCACCAGAGGGACAGATGGCAATTTCCATGAATCACCTTTCCAGCATGTTCTTGACCAGATGGTCCGGTGGCACAGAAAAAAACACAATGGAAATGGTAAAACTGAGTACAATTCTTATGAATTACAGAATCTTACGTGACAGATTAAAACTTTTCATGAACATCTTTACCCAAAACACAATAACATGGGTGCAACATTTAGTTTTTTTAGTCTCTAGCACCTCCAGAGACTTTGATTTTAGCAGCTAAATATGCCACTACAAGCTAGTTGCTAACTTTCTCAGTCTGCTATGTAGTGTAGTAGCCTACATAGACTGTATATAAGATAAGATAAGATGAACCTTTATTAATCCCCGTAGGGAAATTCAGTTTATAAATATAAAGATGGACGACATGACAGATCCCCAAAAGTGAAACCAAAACATCTGGATCGCCCCCTGGTGGCTGGCTCCAGTATAGGTCATAAATCCCGCCCCCTCCATGTTAGCAGATAGGACATCGGCCAAACTAAAAAGTCAAAATACCTGTCCCATACATTTTTCCCACAGATGGTTTCTGTCATTTTAGTTAGCTCTTATCATGCTAATGTACTGTATGTTAATTTTTCTTTTAAGTTTGGTTTTAATTAGTTATTTTATGCTACAAAAAAGGGGGTAGACATGATGGACAGCTGTGATTGTGATTAACTTTCCATAACTGTCACAAGTCTTTGTTATATGTGCATTTTAACAACAAGTGTGTTTTATGGTTAAAATGGTCTTTCTTATGCTATTATTATTACAGTATTTCTATAGTAACACCGTTCCTGCACCCACTTCTCCTTACCTGTAGAAACATAAAAATAGCCAAGGACAGCTTGGTCTGAAACTCCATTAGCAGTCATCCTCTGGTCTGCTGGCAATTGCTTATCCCCACGAGCAATGCTGCAAGTGCCTCAGCACCACGCACACATGTAGCGGACAAGCCAGAGTGCTCTTTATGCAGCGAGGTGCCGGCAGTGTTACAGATATTTTGGTTACTCCCCGGAGCTGCAGTTAGAACACAACGATAGTGACGACCTTCTGTGCCAGAAAGGATGTGTTCAGGACTGGCCCCGCCACCCTCGACTCCACGCCACCCACTGGATGACACTGGCAATAATGCCCTCGGCCATGTTTGCTCATTCAAAGTGATATTATTCTATTACTCCAGCTTCCCCTCCAGTAAGAGGAGATTTTTTTTTTTCTTGACTAAAAGCAGTGACAACCTGCAGGAGCTGTAGACCGTGATAAAAGCACCTACAGCTTGTTTTCCTGTCACCCTCCATGCCTCAGCTGTTCATAGAGGGGGCCAACAACAGGTGACAGGAGTGAGACCTGTCTTTTGTTACCCCCGTTGTGACTGACATATGGGAGTGGTTGGGACTCTGAGCCCCCCCCCCCCCCACACACATAGTTATGTGGTTGATTTAGATTTATAGTTTTTGTTTATTGATTCAACCCATTGACTGCAGTGACATTTGGGCAGTCATGTTGAGAGATATAATTTACAGAAATAACAAGTCAATTAAATGTAAAAATAAATGTGGCAAAAAATGAACATCTGGCAGGTAGTCTTGGGGGAATTTAGTCTTGTGATGCCAGTACAGTATTTCTGAAATCTTGGCTACGACCCTGAATGTATAATTACAACTTTGTCAAATATTAAAATACATCAGATTAATGAGCATCCTCCGACACAGTCTCATGACATTTCCTGCAATAGTCACAAAAATTTTATCTGTTTGATTCATGTACATAAACACAAATTTCAGCGTTCAGCACATCTTTCAACAAATGTATTTTTCTTCCTTTTTCCTGCAAAAGTCCCGCAACATGTCTATGTGTCACGTTCAAAATAAAACTACAGTATTTAGTTAGGTTTAGGAATAGATTGACTTGAACTACTTAGGTTCAGGAAAAGAGTTAAAGTAACACCAGAAACACCATAACTTAAATATGGATCTTACATGACAAAAAACACATTGATAGCTTTTGGGGCGTCTGTAGCTCAGCGGGTTGAGCAGGTTGTCTTATTACAGCAAGGCTGTTTGGTTCGATCCTCCTACTGTCTGCATGTCAAAGTGTCCCTGAGTGAGACGCTGAACCCCAAGTAGCTCTCCGAGTGCTTTACAGCAGCCCACTGCTACTGATGCTTAGGATGGGTTAAATGCAGAGGTCAGACTTGATGTATGTACCTGTATGAAAGTGGGGAGGGTTAATGTGCTGTAACTCAAGTACAGAGTTTACATGATAAAATAAATCTACACTGACTTCTGGTTTCAAACGGGACATGAACAGCAATCTCCTGGGCAAAAATCCCAGACCTCCTCTCTACGCAGCATTCACTGCTCGTTATGCTTCCCGGTTCACAATTATGTGGATTACATATCAACTGATTTTGTGCTGACCATCACAAAAATAAATGAAATTTGTGACATGGTGCCTTCAAATGAAACTTGTGAGCTTATGTTTACAACATGGGAAGTTGTGAACTTGATATACGATTAACATAACTGTTGACGCTTAGAAACCACAGAGGCTAACAATTTAGCAAGCTACCAACAAATATCATCCACGGTTGGTTACCAAGAAAACCAAAACAAAACAAAAATTACAATATATTAACTGGCCTCCGCCATTTCTGACAATGTCAACAAACACGTCACAACTCATAAACTCTAGCTTTTAGAAACTTTCCACTTACAAGGGGGGGGGGGGGGCGTGAACATTTTAAACACGATAAACACAACCCCATATGAAGGCAGCAATTGTACACAAATTCAATACATGAAATTTCATGACTTTGCCAGCACCGGAAGCATGTACCATAGGAGAAAACACAAAGCATCTGCTCCAGTGGTACTTACTGTACATGTTCCACTTACATTATAGATAGATGCAACTACTCAGTGCAGAAGTATAAATCTGCCTTATTCTCAAGGAAGTCTTCAGTGCTCACTAAGGTCGCTGCTGCTATATCATGGATCATGTCATGGCCCTGTCCACTGTACAACACAGGAAGTGAATGGTTGTTGTGAATGGCTGGTTGTGTTTGTCTGCTGTATAGGCAAACAATTCATCCCCTTGAAGGGTGCTGAGGGTTGAGAGTGGAAGGTGAAGGTACAGTTTTACATAAAGCTTTCATTTCCTGAGAGCCATCAGGTGAAGTCATCACCCTCACCACTTCATGTGAGCGTAGCATGACAGTAATGCTGCTTTAAAGCTGCTAGTACTTGCACTCTAATCAATGAATGATGTCTTACTAAAGGTTTGTTGTTGTACAGAAAGTAGCACTGCATACACAAAAAAGCATCCCCTTTGTTTTGTGTGAGAAGATGAGGCAATAATGCTGATATTGAAGATTTTCATTTTGTCACCTTTCTCCCTGTCTAGCCATTGGAAATTATTCGGCGAACATTCAGTGACGGGCCTCTTGTAATCTGTGTAGGAGCTTCTTAATGTTTGGATTATTCCTCCCACCTCGCATCTCAGAGGAACAGCATAATCAAGCAAGTCACTGCACACAGTGCATGCAAAACTACACTTTGTACCGGTGCAACTGTGTAATCACATTTGAAAACTTGAAACCTGACACTTGCCTGTCACAAATCAGCTGCAAAAGGTAACTCAGATTTCATGCCCTATTTAATTTCTTATTAACAGCCGTAATGCTTCCTAGTAAAAAAGGAACGCCGGTATATCCTGTGGTGCTTTGTTAATAGATGTGTGGAAACAGACACCGACGCTGCTCAGATTCTAGGTTCAATTCTCTGTAACTGTCAGTGTTATGGTGACTGGTTCTGGTTCTCTATGTGACTCCCGTGTCTACACTCCTACACTCATACTTAAAGTGCCACTTAGTTTGATGTGTGTGGAGGTGAGGTTCAAATAACCTAACAAGGCAGCAGTGAAATATGCAAACAATAGCCTACGTTGATGAAGACTAAAGGATGGATTGTGTTTTGGAGAGAGACGGATTTGAATCAAAGCTCAACCCAGTCAAAGGGGACATATCAGGCTCATTTTCAGGCTCATTCTTGTATTTCTGGCTTCTGCTAGAACATGTTTACATATTTTAATGTTCAAAACACATTATTTTTGTCATTCTGTCTGTCTGAATATACCTGTATTTACCCTGTATTTGCCTGTCTCTGGCCCCCTCCTGAAAAGTCTGATTGGCCCGAGAGAAAAATCACTGACCCTTTTCCAACACAACTCGTCAAATACCTCCGCTTGGTCAGTTTTCACAGGGAGTTAGGTTTAGGCAACAAAACCTCGTGGTCAAGGTTAACTTCACTGACTAGCGACTCGTGATGATACTAATGAGTCATGTTACCAACCACTCACATGACAAAATTAGCCAACGTTGTGTTCTCCTGGTTGAAAGTCGTGTTTTGTTTTTCATATTACCTTTAACAAATTTCAAAAAAATTGCAATAAGAGGGCAGTCCAAAAACACACATAAAATGCCTGTGGAGTATTAAGAGGGCCAAAAGTACAGTTATAGGAGATAACCAGACACATTTTCTAACATTTATGAGGTGTAGCAAACCAAACCAACCAAGGCGGTGGCTGACAGAAACACAGACTTGGAGTGTGAGAAAGTATAAACTTTGGGGTAAGAGAATCAGAGACTTATGTATTTCCACTGCAATCAGAATGTCTAATTTGCGGCTTGGTCGATGTAGCCAGCTGTCTGTGTAACAACGTTGTATTTTGCACTAATTACAGGACATCTGATGTCAATCGAACAACAGCAGAATGAACATTATCCAGATTTGATTTGTTGGGGGGGTTCATCTGATAATTTCAGCTATCTGTCAGATTTTCATCTCAGAAATGTGTTTTCCTGTGTGTGTGCGCATACAGCTGGGTTAAACTTCCAGAAAAATATAGTTTACTTCATATTGTGTTGAAATTAGATGAGTGAAACATGAGCCCATCCCCTCATTAACATCTGCATCCTCTATCGTCTGGACTTGCAGAACAACTTGTTTGGGGACAGATGGCATCCGATAGCACTGCAATCCTCTGGGCTGATATTAGCAGCCAAGCTGATAACATCCATCGACGCAGTCACTGTGACCCAAGTAATGACATTCACCAAAAAAGCCAAGCCCATTGCACTCTCGCCACACTTATCAGACGTGCATTAAAGTAGTTTCCAAGTACTTTTCTCAATGATGGTGCAAATTGTAGTTGTGAGGTCTCTATGTGTGAGTCAGCAGTGCAGCACACACTTTAGCCCGAGCCAGTCCTACTGAGTTGGCTGCCATACAATCCCTCCTAATATAATAGAAACCAATTAACTGAGTGGGTGGCTTTACTCAAATCTTGATTTAAAATGGAGCTTTATTAAAAAGAGTTACAATGTGGCAGCATGCTTAACCTGACTGGTGGCAGAGATATGATAAGGAATGTAATCCCTGAGGCGAGAGCTGATTAGCTTATCCAGTCAGAGTCACAGCTAGTGCAGAATGAAAATGGCTGCCGCCTTGGGGAAAAAAATCGGTTATTTAAAGTCTTGACAAAAAAATATATATATATAATTTTTTTTTTTTGTTTTCAGGAGTAGGGAGATAGACAGGCATAGTGAGAGACAGACGGAGCTCAGCTGAATGATTATTATTGCCCATAGTGACTTTTACCTGGTTTCTCTTCTAAAGGCACCAGATTCCAGTCTGCAAATATGTGATTGGCCTCCTTGATTTAAATTCAGTTTTTTTCTGTCTATCTGTCTATCTTTACATGACTGAGAAGTAGTAATGTTTAATGTATAATCATCCATTATGCATTATGTTTGTTGCTATGAAATATGCCCTTGCTCCCCACACACGGCTTGTGTTTTATCCTTGCCAGAGCCCCTCGATGTCAATCAAGCAGTGAATGTAAAATGTAATGTAAATGGAGCCGTGGTAGCAACCTCCAGCTGGCTTGTTTGACTTGGCTGGCCGGCGCTCTGCATTGTAGGTGCAGCCATCTTTTTACTCCTGCAGGTTTCCTGTTTGCCTGCTCCTTGTCAGTGTTTATCTATGGATTACACCTTGTCTGCTTGTCTGCATGTCGCACTCCAATTGCTGCCACATCTTCTTGCTGAACAAGCATCTCTCTTGGATGGGCACTGCCGTGCAAATGAGGGAAACAGCATCTTTTTACACAAAACAGGATTTATGGAAAAATGTGTTTAGGATTTATTCCTTCATTTTTTTTTCTAAAAACATAATTGTGTTCCCTCAAATTGGCAGTATTATGTTACTGTAAACCCCTTTCAAGCTGGAAATTGAAATGTGTACAATTGAAAAGTGTGTTGCTTCATATACAGATTTGCATGCAGAGTTATAGATGTTAGGGAACTTGGGGTGCTTTATCCTCCAAGCTCAGCCTCTATTTTCCTCTAGTTTCCATATTAGATGATTCTGCACCTCACATTTGCCTTGTTATTAACAGTAACTATGATCTCTCCTAACCATAACCGAGCGTTTTAGTTGTTTAATTCCTGGGTACTATACAATTTTGGACCTAATTCCCAACTCCTGACAATCGTCAGCAAAGCCTTGATATTTTTGATGGTTGTAATGATTAACTTTCCATAGTTTTATTGTTGTTGTTGAAAATGTCACTTTATTCTGACAGTTGTGCTTATGCACTGACTGGTAATCTGAAAAAATCATCTTCCTCTGTCCTCCTAATGGCATCTGCAAGATTTCACAGGCCAGAGGAAAACTAATCAGAGCCGAGCTGGAGTCTGTTATCTCTTAGCAGCTGTCAGTCACTTGCAAACTCCGATCAAATGGTCAAACTAGGCACTGCTGATCAAATATGAATCAATATTCTGTTACTGTAATGAATATTTCTCTCCTCAAATGTTTTCAGAAACATCTTGTAGTTACTGTTTAGCTGTGATGAGAAAGTTTGTGACCCAGTAGCCATGTTGAGATCTCTTGAAGAAATAACAAGCAGCGGCCACCGGTACAGCCAATAGGAACACTCTCTGTGACCTGTGATTTGTCAGTGTCTCCTGCCATGGGCTAGATTATTTGAAGCCTGAAACAGAGCCATGAAGAGGTCATGAAGCTACTGAAAAGTTATTAGGGATTTTTTTTTTTTTTTAAAAAATGTTGCCTGCTGAAGCTTTAAGAGTGTTTTTTTTAACATCCAATCAGCTCAGAAGTCCATCCTGGCTGCACTGATTTTAATTTCGTAAATATTATACATGTTCAATATCTACGATCACATATCCTGTTGTGTGTGGGGAATCCTGAGGACAGCTAATAATCCAGTCACATGAGAAAGAACGATAGCCAATTGAAATCCAAGCTGACTGAAGCAGACGGACAACCACTGCCATCATGGCAGCTGTGGCTAATGCAAAATGTGACACAGAAAATAGAAGTAAGATGGACTTCAGAGAGTCTGCCAAATTATTGCTCACCACACACTATAGGAACAAAACTGTTTAATATAACATGTCATTGTGTTGGTTCTCTCACATTTTAAACATGTTAAAATTGAAAAATCTTTGAGTGTGGGCCAGCCTTTATCCTAACGACACCTGAGCCTCATATACGACCCTCATCTTTACCCAACCTTAATGTAAACACAGAGGAAATTGTAGACAATGAGATTTTTAACAACATTTGCATTGAATGTAATATAGGTCCAATATTGATTAATTGTTGTGGTGTAGTGACAGGGTTTGCCCTGAAGCAGGAAACTCACCCACACCTCTTAATTCGTTACTAGCTGCCCTGGATAAGGACCTTAGTATAGCCTGTAGAAAAGGTCACAGCTACACCACCGACATGCCCCTGTAGCATCCTGTGAGCTGTGTTGCTTAAATCAAACCACAGAAATAAATCAATTTTTTCCTACCTGGGGCAAAATCCTTGAGACACTGAGGGTTGGCGACCATTGGCGTCTGAAAAGAGTGGCACTAATGTAAACAACACTGGAGGTCTGCAGCCTGTTTTGATGCTGTGTGAGGCTGTGTGTAGGAACAGCTGTACTTCTGGCTAAATGCTAATGTGAGCATGCTCACACGTTCCATTCACATATTTTAATGCACATTTTGAAGTACTGTATTAGAAAAGCTGTATGGAAATGGCAAACTGATAAAACTACATTCACAACCACGAGGTGGTTATTGCCTTTGTTGAAAAAGAGTTGATGTGCTAAATGGGTTACGGAAACACCTTTGCAGAATAAATTCTGAAGTAGCGTACATTTAACTTGCATGACTGAACAGCTGTTTTGTCGTTGCCGTCTTCTCATCTCATCTCATCGTCTTCTCTTGGCCAGTACTAGCTGACGTGAAAGAACAATTAAAACTTGCCCAGCTGAATTTAATTCTGAACCTCTTTTCCATTTTTCTCTCACTCAGTAGATGGTTAGACGACTAGGCCGACTTGTTTTGTTTCCGGGTCGTAACCTTTACTTCTTCTACTCTGTTGACTGGCATATTACAGCCATGCATAGCCTTCTGACAAAACTGCACTGTAGCAGAGTTCATTCGCTCCAAACGAGTTTGATGGAAACGCACCTAATTCACATAACTGGTACTAAACACAACATACAGCTGAGGCTGACGGGAATGTCTGTATTTGTTTTATAGGTATTTGATGTATTGATGATAAAGTATAAAGTTAAGGAATCGCCACATTTATTACTAACAGACAGAGCAACATCTCTAAAGCCACACAGTGGCTAAAGTAATGGCAATTTAATTAAAGTGTTTATGTCATCCAGCTTACCCATCTTAAGTTCTCTCGACAAACGTTACCACTATTTTCATTAGAGGACTGAGGGTTGTGTGAAGCCAGTGCAGTTGCATTCTTTCTAATACTCAGCAGGGGGCGACTCCTCTGGTTGCAAAAAGAAGTGTAATTGTACATAAGTCTGTGAGAAAATTAACCTTATTCTCATATTACATCAGTAAATGTAAACATGTTTATGGTCTCAATTGCTAGTTTTCTGAAGTCTTCAATACAGCATGATGTTCATTTAGTAAATTATGGTCCCATTTAGAGTCAAGTAGACAGTAGAGTAGGGGATGCTTCAGGGCGTGGCTACCTTGTGATTGACAGGTTGCTACCACAGTGTTGTCGTGTCTTGGAGTTGTCCGTGTTTTCATCTTAGAGTTTTAACCTTTTCACAGTGTTTTCAGTTCATGAAAGTTAACATTTTGGTCACCTAAAAATGTCTTATTCAGCGTACAGTTGTACTTGGTTCCGCCCTCTTGAGTCACTTCTGACTGCAAAAAAAAAAAAAAAAAAAAAAAAAACAAGATGGAGATGGACAAAAACCAAGATGTCAAACTCAAGGCTTAAAAACCAACGTGTGACATCATGGTGAATATGTTCACTTCTTATAAACAGGCTATGGTACTTATCAGTGATTTTGAAAGACACAACCATTGTTGAAGAATAACAGCAGTTTGTTATATGAGAATACACTTGCAGAGAGTCTTAGACCAGCCTGACTTTCAGTTGTAAACCAATAAATTTAAACTAAAGAGTAACCACCCCTGATGGAGGAAAGACTGCTGGAAACATTTAGTGAACTAGAAATGCACCCAGAGAGCACATACTATCTCCACCAAGGACATGCTGCATCTTATAATGGTAATGAAAGTGAAAAATAATTAGTGCATCTGCCCTATGATGATTCAGATCTGCTCCAAAATGTAATGGCCCACACTATACCACCAGATTTCATTGGCAGAAGAGCCAGTAGTTTTTCCATAATCCTGCTGACAAACAAACCAAACCAAAAACATAAGCTCCTTGGTGGAGGTAATACTGGCATACTGAAGAGAAGTTATGTGACTTCATTCAGATTTTGCAGGTAGCATATGAGGAAACGAGCAACATTATTTCAATCTTTGATTTTGCTGTCACTCCTCCAGCATGGTGGCATGTAATTGTTAGTTAAGTACTTTCTGAACGCTCCGTGACGAGCCTCTATTTCACTCTAATTTATCTTAGTAACAAGAAGTCATGTCACCTCTGAATGAATAAAGTAATGACTTTTTTCATTTCCATGCTGCAATTTCCTTTTATTCCCTTCATTCGATTTGGTCCTGGTCAAGTTCATTTTGTGAACATTACTGCACACATAGCCCGTCTGCGCTGGTTAATTGATCAGTGGCTGATATAGGCCAGGATAACGATGGACTGTCTAATATGAATACGTCTCCTTTGCCATGTATATTGTACTTCTTCTTGATATTGTCTGATAGGAATCGACTAACAATGGAGTGTTTGCTGGAGGTAAAACCGGAATAAACACACAATTCTCCAAAATTATCCTAATCTTATTCCAGATCCTGCTGGGTCAAATAATAGTTCGCATTTTTAGACTGACAGGCCATTACTTGATGAAACATCCACTCGACAGAGACGGTATTCTGCCAACATGCACATCGATGCGCAGGGGGCTAATTGCAGGGAGCTGCAGTGGAACATTGTTCAACACCACCTACTGCGATGTAAGTATACAGGAGCATCAGACTCCTGAAGACACTAGCTGAGAGAGAACCAGGTCACCGCTTTATTTTGCAACTGCAAAATTCACCTCTAAGACAGCCAGACCTACATTATTAGACCTGGCATAATAGTTCTTTAATCTGGAAGAGTAGGAGCACATTTAAGATTTTAGTAATTTGAACATTAAAGAGGACCCATAATGCTCATTTTCAGGGTCATGCTTGTATTTTGGATCCTGTTGCTTGCGCTTGTACTACGTTGACATGAGCGAGCATCGGTCAAAACAGTGAGGCGACACACATGACTGAACGTGATTGGCAACTAAATCCACAATATCACTGTGTATTTCACGTGCTTGTCAGTAATGTTAGCTTCCTGTCCAATAGGAATTTTGCCAGCTTGCGGCCCATTTTGATACCCAGAACCGAACAAATATCCCGCCATGAATTGAAGGCCCGGCCAGTGTTGATCCTAGTTATCTCTCGATGTCGGTCACATTCTTGTTTTGTAAGACGGGCTTTACGAGATACGACTGTGGGTTTTTTTTATGGATTTGTGGAGTTTGTGTTGGAGTCTGAATTGTGGTGGTCATTTGTTTGTTTTAACAAACACTAGCATCCCAACTGAACGTTAGCTATTGTTGAGCTGATAATAAAGGCACTCACATCCATTGGATTTTCCCCAGAAAAACAGCCCAGATTCTTCACATTACGTTACATTAGTCTACATGTTGATAGATCTGACCTGGGCAGGTCAGAACCGGCTCTTGTGATGGTTCTGCCTGGCCTGGGAGGTCTCAGACAAACCATATAATTTTACTTATGAAGCTAAAAAAAAATGGTTAAGAAAATAGCTTTTGTTTTGAAATGCTCATGTATTGTTAGTGTGCTACTTCCTGTCACACTGAAATTGACATACAGTAAATTGATGTGAGTGATGTTTAAAGTAGCGTCACCTGCCGAGGCGCCACGTCTATAATAAGTCATGGACTGCTAAGTATTTTTTCATGGAGGTTGGCGGTAAAGCTGTGTGCTTAGTTTGCAATAAACATGTGGCTGTATTCAAAGAATACAACTTGAACCGTCACTTTGAGACAAAACATGCAGAAAAACCTATCTGGAGATGAGAAGGAGAGGACAGCCGAGGGGCTGCTAGCTAAGATACTAAAGCAGTGAGGACTTTTTACAAAGCTGCATGCAACAAAAGAAGGACATGTGAGTGTTAATATTAAGTTAAATGTAAGTGTTAATGTTAAGTTAAATTTTTTAAGTTTTGTTCATGGAAACATCACTACTCAAAACAGTCAGCCTTCTATGGTTCAAAGACTTCTGCATATAATGTTATTTTCTCAATAATATGCTGTCTGGAGTGATTTTCAGTATAATAAATGCTGAAAAATAAGTGTCCAGTATGTTTCCTATAGTGATAAAATGGAGGTTACATCTGACAGTATTTGTTTACCCCTGGCAACAATCTCCCCCTTAGATTAATCTGATTGGTCAACAGAACCAAACTCTTTGGACCCCGCTCCAGCTCCGCTCTAGCTAGCCTCATTTGACAGCATACTAAACGAGCCGCATGGCAAGTATTATGCAAAGGTGTTACTCGGTGACATCACTATGTTACAGAAGAAAAGGCGACTTCAAACAAAGTGTTTGAGCAGTGTTTCTGTGTTTCTGAGTAACTCGTTGGCTTGGATTTTATAACATTGCAGACTTTTCACATGCACAAAAACTGCAGCATATAACACACTAAAGGAAAAGGAAAAAGCACAAAGGTATAATTGTTCCTCTAATAACTTCATCTCTATTACAAGAAACCAGTGAATGCAACAATAAAAAAGAAGAACACGCTTCAATATGATAATTAACGTTAAACGAAAACTAACAGTATGAGTCATAGGAGTCACCGGCGTACAGTAGAAACCTTTAATTAGATGTAATAAATATTTTATATTTTTGATGTGAGATCACAAGGTGGGAAAAAGAAGGAGAGATGAATGTTACGAGGGGATGTTTGACAACTGTTGATACCACTGATGTCTCACATAGGAGCCAATAACATAACCTCACATGTGAACTTCATTTCACCCTCGAGCAAAACACTGGTTGTAACATAAAGGAAATTAGCGGTGGTGCGGTAGCCCGGGGTTAGTGAAGCAGCGCTGTAAATGCTGAAAACCTCTGATGGAGCTGCTCGTACCAGCTGTAGGCCAAACGACTGCTGGGAGACAAATACTAAATAATAATTTCACTGTTGCCTCAAGCTCATTTCAAGATTCCTGTTGGCATTTGAGGAATGAATTCTTATTGTAACATTTTTAGTTCAGTCATTTCAGTTAGTCGTGTCTACACAGGTGGCGGCCGTCTGCATTTTGTAGTTGTCCGTATCACAATCAATACAGCTGTGGACACAGATACACATTTTAGGCTTCATGTCTATTTACTTCCGCTTCATGCACGTAACTACAGTGATTGCATATTGGGCTCCGAGCGCTGCCAAAACACGGGTGACCTACACACACATCTAAAACGCATCCTGTGTGCTGATGGAGGACTGAAGCTGCTGCTGATGTGCTGCTTTCACAACGCAGCCTGTGCAGATATTGTGTTTGAGTTAGAGCGTCGGGATCTGGGTCTGGTCCCAATCTGGTCCCCTCTATCAAAACAGAACCTAACAACCCTCGATTTAATGGACGGATTATGAAATAACGGGCTCCTGGGCATATATGCATTATCTTTGGGACACTGCAGGCAAAGAGATTCATGATTTCTTTCAGCAGATTCGGGAAGCACATATCCTACACATAACCTGAGGTGACAAACACCCTTTGAAAGTGTCATGATCAACACATTCTCACTCCCAGTTCATCAAATACCATCAAATAACCAGCTTGTTCAGTGGACCTACGCTTCAAACTACGCTCAAGGTACCCCGTCATGTTTGGATGGGTCAGGGACGTTGTGTTTGTCTCAGCTTGTTACATGCATACTGTCTTTTCAAAATAAAATTCCATGTTCGCTGGAATATAGAATATAAACTTCCAAGGTAGGTTTAGTGAAAATCAATTGTTCGTCCCATTGTAACATTGGCACTCAACAACAAAACTACACTTCCACCATTTTGGACAGAAAGTGACTACGAGACGCCAGTAAAAAGTCCATCTTCAAAATGATTTCTATTCTATTGTTGTATTTAATGTTTCGACCAAAATGGCCTGTGTTGAACAGTAAAAATAGGTAACACTTCATTTTATAGGTCTGAAAATTTCATGGTAATTCGCTAATAATTAGCAAGTAACCCATTTGACATTTCTTTGGAATTACTGCCAAATTACCCTGATATTTACCTCAAAATAAATCAAATTTCTTTATTAGAAACATTATTTAATTATTATATTCCACTATTTCCCAATAGCTGGTAATTAATTTAATACATTTCCAGGAAAGGAAGACAGAGTTAATTGATATGCTTTATTTCCATGTCTACTGATAAATAGATAATAATTAGCAATAGAGACATATATAGAGTTTTGCTTCTTTGCGTCTATACTCTTTGGCTAAAGGGTGCCTTGGTGTGTTGTATCAGACGCCGACTGGTGCCGACCAAGTGGCACTAATTGAGGAGTTGGGAGTGAGAACAGGTTGTCATAGGTTTTTTGTGTGACGAATGCAAAGTGAATGTTTAGGCTTCACTTTGTCGTAAGACAAAGGCCCCCCAACTCTGATGGCCCCTGGACCGGTGCCTGGTGGGTCCTTTTGGCAAATCATCCATTGATTCTTCGAAGTCAGATCAGGACTGACAGATGCTTTTTGGTTGCAGCAGAATTTCATCTGAACTTTTATTATTTACATAGTTCTTACTGAAATTTGAATAATACTTCATTTTTGTTCAACTTTGAGTGCAGATATTAAATCTATTCTGCTCTTTTACATAATGCATTTGTAATTTTGACCTTGTCTTTAAATGGAGCCTTATCACAGGACACAAAGAGAAACATTTCATTCTGACGTGGATATTTATTCAAGAGAAACCCTCCACAGCTCCAGACCAAGTGAGAAACATACTGTATGTCTTTTAAAATGGAGTAAAAATCTCAAGGAAGCCTGACTTACATGACAGCAGTCATTCAATAAGAGCAGGCATCATACCGTATTTGTAAAAATGATGGACATCTAATTTTGGAAAAGGGCCTTGAAATTGCTAAGCTGCCCACGACTGTCCCGTCGCTCTGCGTGTTGAAGCGTAGTGAAGGTGACAGGAACCACATTCCTACCTGTACGCCTGTCTCACTAACAACTCTGAAGTCGCTATCTCCCAGTGTCTTTTTCTTTGCCGTGACTCTAGTCGTTCCTCCTGCCTTTAGTTTCCAGGAGTGTATGTCCTTAATTTTTGTAGAAGTACCGCTTTTCGCTCGTCGTTTGCTGAATCGCTACACCATTTTCCAGGATAAAAACAAAATTTATTTACTTTTCACAGGTGGAAATTTACAAGAAATTGCTAACTTGTTGGTTTGTTGTATGAGACACACTGAGTATTCAAACATGAGGAAGGAAATGACGGAGCGACACTATAATAACAATAAATGCAGTCATGCAAACACATCCCAAACACACTCATACAGCCAATTTTTTTTTTTGCCTCCTGAAAAGGAAAGAGGCCTATTCCGGGGCTTTGGCCTTTATAATGCTCCCTCTCATTTCTCCACAGTGCTGTTTGTCCTCTCAGCTGCCTCCCTGCCAGCCAGCGCTGCCTCTTCCATTCCCCTGCTCCTCCTGCTATTCTGGCCAAGCTAAGCCACAACTGTCCCACATGTCATGTCTGCTGGATGTGTGAACAAAGCTCGGAGGGAGCCAGGCGAAAACGGACCTCTTAAGTGAGTCGGACGCAGTCAGGCGGGACGGCGGGAAATGTCTTCCCTTTTGATTCCTCGGGGAACACAGACGGAAAACAAATGGAGTCTGACTCCCTTATTTTCTCAAGGTCCTGGAAGTGACCTGCCGTTGCTGCGGAACAAGGGCCGGAGTGCTGATGTTCGCCGCCTGGCCGCCGAGCTGTCCAGCGGTCTGTCAGTCTGGCACAATGGAAAGAGCCCCTCAACCCTCCACCCTTTCCTCATCCCCATTCAATCCCAGCCAGAGCCCACAGCGCAACGTCCTCAGTGGCGCTGCTGACGACTCAGTCGGCCTGCTCACATGGCGATGACCTGGCGAGTAACTGGTCGATAGAAGTCGGCAGGGATCGACTTGTGTGGCTTTGCTGATGACTGATCACCCTCGCTGTATCCGCACATGCCTGCTCCGAGAAAAATACAAGATCCTGAAGGATAAAACGGATTTCCACAGAGACGTAAAAATAGCCAATGAATAATTAATGCTACAATAACAGCATACATGCACTCCCATTTATCTAATCATCCCGCAGTGGGAATGTGCACATAATAAGAATATTATCTGTCTGCAGTGTGGCTGCCAACAGGCTCGGCCCATTTGGCTGGGAACTAACAGAGGAGTTTGGCGAGCAGTTATCGCACCGCTGCATCTCAGCAACTGGATAGCTGATTCTGGCAGATGAATACAGGATTTCCATCTTAACACATCAGAGCATTAAGTCTGGATTCAGCATTGTGTTAATGATCCAGATCCTCAGAGAGACAGAGAGAGAGGGAGGGAGGGGGAGTTACAGGTAGAGGTTCAAACACATGGCACATGATGTATGTGCACATGCAGAAACACACATAACACACGCCGCCTGCAGGGCGATGCAGCGGACATGCTGCTCCACTGTTCTGTGCTGTTAAATACAAAGCAGATTAGAGGCTGAGACACAATATTAGGTGCATTGTCAATACTGAGAATATTGATGTCGGAACACAAAATGGCGTTTCATCAAACCAGCATCCTGATTCACAGACGCTGGCCTCAGTGTCTCCCTCAAGGACACTTTGACGGGAGACATGGCTGATTATTGGCACAAACTGGCAGAAGTTATTGGATGTGCGAGATTAAAGCGATAGGAGTTTTTTTTAGGCCACCTCACTAATTAGCAACAGCAAATACATTTAGAAAGAAGCATATGCTGCCTGAATATAATTAATGTATCTGGTACTGCTTTATATTGACCAGTGCGATGGTTCAAAATCTAGGACAACAAGAAATCATGTTCGCTGTAGATCACTTGTTCTTACTTAACTCATTTTAAAGGTTCTCTCTATGAAATTCAGAGCAATAATATGGTATCAAACAGCTATTTGTAATGTAAAGTTACAGAGGAGTAATGTTGACCTGAGCAGAGAATGAAGTCTCTCTCCCTCTGTGTGTGTTGTAATCCAAACTTCTCTGTGTTTTGTTGACATAGCCGGGCCGGCCCTGTCTGCCTTCGAGTGCATGTTCATGCAAGTGAGTGTAACACACTGGATAGTTCATTAGTTCATACCCTGTCGCTCTGTACTGATCCCCACTTATGCCTTTGTTTCCACTGTTAGTGCTGTTAGCAAAGAGTACAAAAGCAAAGAGACAAAACTGACACCATTTTAGACTGAAAACACTTATTATATTTAGCATATGTTATTGTTCAGTACAGGTCATTTTCATTTTCAATCATTTTGTTTTACCACTCTATGGTACTTTATAAGAGCATGTTTTACTGCCACCTGGTCGTCTCTTTCAGTCCAAAATGGTGGAAGCGTAGCTTTACTGCTCGGTGCTGATGGTGCAATGGAATGCAAAATCGACTTTCACTTCTTTTTTTTTTTCCATTTTTTATTGATAGAGTCAGACAGCAGTGAAACGGGGAGACAGAAGGGAAGACACGCAGTAAAGCACCCGAACCCGAACCTGAACCTGAACCTGAACGTGGGGCCGCTGCAACAAAGCCGCTTTGGCATATGGGACGCCGCGCTACCGACTAAACTAAACAGCGCTGTTAATACCAAGGTAAGTTTTTTTGCTGTTAGCACCGGTAGCCGCGAGCCACCGACTCAGCCGTTACGATGTTGAGAGCTGTGTAGAGGCGATAGAAATGCTCCAAATCTCACATTTAGCACCTTGAATGATGTCACCAAATGTTCATACAGAACACACTTATAACATATTTAAGTTTTTTAACTGTTGTTTTGTTTATGTAGTTATGTTTAGGCACTCAAAGCCCTTGGTGAAAGCTGCTGTACCCAATATTAAGTATATTAAAATAGAACAAATGGCTTTGTGTGGAGTGAAAGGCATTGGTTGAAGTGATGAACCCCCAGTGAATAATTACCCAGATGCAGTTTTCCTCAGCTCTACAGCCCACAACATCCCTGTTTTGGTTCTCTCTTACCACTCTCATCAACTCCATTTCCAGATGTTTTTTTAAGCAAAAAATGTAGTAAAAATCATCAGAACAGTACAAGCAACTAGCTGGTGAACATAGTGGCATATTTAGCTAATATCTGTCTTTATATTAAGACAGATATTTCTACCAAGAGTTGGTGGGAACCAAAATATGAGATATTCTTGGACTTAAATTCATCAGGTGGTCTAAAAAAAAATCAACACATTAACTCTAATGGTGGATGTATAAATAAGCAACTGTTTACTAACACGGTTGCCATATCAGCTTAAAAGATGAAAATATTTCATTGTTGTGTTTGCAGCTTGTTATGGCCCAAAAATCTGTTAATGCAGATTTAAGGTTTTGGGAAGACGCAGGTCTTATTCAAATATTTAAAAAGTAAAGCTCACTTCAAGCATGTGTTTACGTTGTCAGAATTAAACTAAAAAACATCAACTCTGCCATTTGTACAAAATAATTCGAGCATTTCACACCCAGATCTGTCCTCAGTCGTTTTGTTTGTGAATCCGGGTGAGTTTCCACTTTCACTGCTAGCTGAGTCATTTAGGTGTTAAACACATCGCCTAATGGCACCTCGACAGGAGACAAGCATGTGATGCGAACATTTTGCTCTCATTTTTCCGGCCCAAATTATCCCAGCAGGTCACAGATTTGAATACACAACCTTATGCTCACAAAGCCACATCTTTAAAGCATTTCAGGGGTCTCTTCACTCCAGTCACACAGCCAGTGAGCTAATTGTGAGCCATCCAGAAATCACTTGTTATTCTTTTTTTTTTTATTCTCTTTCTCTCAACAGTAGCCTCCAGGAAGCATAAAGAGCAGCTTAAATCCTGCAGAGATGGGAAGTGAACGTGGGGAATTTTGATTGCAGTGTCAGTAACACTCAAAGCTGTGTTGGTCCAGTACAAAGAAAGCTTGTCAGGTGGATATCTACCCAGTCTTAAAATAATATCAGGAATCAGGATTGAACTTTTAAAGATTCCTCGTGTTGCTGCTGTTTTTCTGCAGAGGGAGGAAGTTCTTTTGAAAAATTCAGCAAAGCATTTCAGAAGACAAGGTTTGTGTAACAATGTGCACATCCTGTTTCTGGGAGGTTGAAATGCTGAATCCTTCCATCATTTTGAACTTTATTTTCTAAGCGACTTTTAGAAGCCCACCAATGGCAGGTTTGAAGCCTGTCTCCATAGACCACTGTTCATGGTAAGATAAAGTAATTTTTGATCAAATTTTGAGGTAAATATCGAGGTAATTTGGCAGTAATTCCAAAGAAATTTCAAATAGGTTGCTTGCTAGTTATCATCTGATTACTGTGAAAGTTGTGGACCTGTAAAATAAAGTGTTACCTACTATTTACCTACATTTTTCATATGTAAAGTAATGATTATTCAGAACAGTGCTGGCAAAACATTATTACGTATGTTATTGTTTCTGGTGCATGCCCATTACACAAAGCAATGACGTGAGAAGAGGACGTCATTGTTTCCCAAGCGGCCCATTTTACACGTCCACACAGATTCAAAGTAACCAGAGTTTTTAGAAATCTGCACCTCAGAAGGCGTTTTTGAAATGACCTGTTTTTGTGACCCCAGTTTGCATGTGGACATGAGGCCAAATCATAGAGGAAAATATCCATTTCTAAAAATATCTGTATACATGTAGATAAGGCCGCAGACTACCACTGAACAATAATTTGTTCCTTGTTCATACAAACGGGTAAAACAGAGTGATATCTGCAATTATTTCCCTTTCAGAAACTTACTCAAATCATTTTTTCTTCCTCCAAGGCTGTCAGGCAACAGGTCTGGCAAGGACATCGCCGCTGTCACCACTCAAACGGAGTGAATGACGCCGTGGTGTCAGGGCTCTGCTAATTTGAAACGTCTAAAAACCTTTGTGCCTTGTTCAAATCGATCAACGCTTGTGATGTAATTACATTTTAAATAGGCCCAGGGTGATAAATTGAATCTCTATACTGTTCTGACCAAAACCAAACTTGATTAATCCATTTTTAATCAGTCGGTGGCAGAGAGGCGCCTTGATGTTTCATTTAACCAGGCTGACGGCTGTCATGCCTTTGTTAGATGAGACCACGGGTTGGAGACAAAAGAAAAGGCCAGAGATTTTCCAATAATTTCACCATCTCACAGAAAGAAAACGTTCGACGCCTAGTATTGCCAGCGTGGGGACACAACGTGGGGCTCATGTGTATTGTAATGGTGGTGGTGTATTTGCGTAGGTTGCTCTTAAAGAATGACCACCTTAAAGCAGCCGGCTTTCAGTCACTGTAGAGTAGGTGGGCGAGATAACAGTACAGCTAAGGAGAATTGCTTCTAATTATAGATGACAGACACAGACTCCCCTGGCGTCCTCGTCCTCCCAGTGGCCACGTTGGGAAGAGAAACACTTCAAAATAAAAGACCCTCTGCCCTCTCATGTTGCAAAGTAAGAAGCTAAATGCAATAGGAGGCCCAGTGATGTAGTGTGTGTACTGAATATAAAAATAGTTGTCCTATTATTAAACAAGACGTGGCAAAAGGCTATAGTGATTTTGCAGTCAGTGTTGGAAAGTGAGAACTGTACTTGAATATTTTTATTTCATGTTACTTTACGTGATATACTTTTATAAAATATGATGGACCTTTTGCTGAACAGCATCAACTGTGACAATAAATAGCAACTGAGTCAAGAAACTCACCCACTCATGTCAGCAGTGTTGCCAGGTTGGGCCTTTTTTCTGGCCGATTACACTACAATTTAACTGATTGAGTCGGTACAATTTGTTTTGGGCAAGTTGTGATAATTTGGGCAACTTTTTGTACCATGTAGGCAGTTTCCATTTGGTTATATTTCAATAAATTGGCCCTTCCTCTCCTCGAGTAGCATGATTGAGACTGACGGTTCAGCTCCACACGCGCTGACTGATAACTGATGGCCGTCAAAACCAAATATAATTTCAGTTTTATTAACACTAAGCTGAAGCTTTCTTCATTTGCAAATAATTATTCTGTCACAGCTCTGTGATAAAAAGCTTGTAGAAGCTTCCATCTGTTCATATAGAGCGTTACATTAAACTATCCAAAAGACTTTCATGTTCTTTTATTACTTCTGTTATATTTTTCATCATTGCAACCATGATTTTCATTATGCTGATAAAACAGATTATTTTTCCACTTGCTTATTTTACAGTAAGTATCTCATGCTCAGTATAAA
This sequence comes from Pterois miles, assembly GCA_947000775.1. NCBI lineage: Eukaryota > Metazoa > Chordata > Actinopteri > Perciformes > Scorpaenidae > Pterois > Pterois miles. The sequence goes on along the minus strand of CAMQGK010000581.1, from coordinate 284,817 downwards.
TGATTATTGATTTTAGGGTGATGCTTATGCGTATTAGAAGTTTGGTTACTACTGTGGATAAAAAGCTAGTTATCTGGACTGTTGCAGCAGAAACACAGTTTAATCCATTTCTTACACTTCTGCCTTGGTGCTCTTGGTTTTAGAAAGTCTAAGATTTAGCAAACAGGCAGCTGCATTCACGTAATCTAATGGTGTTGCAGAATGTTGATTATTCACAATATGGTCAAACTGTAACGTGGATATTTCTGCTGATGACTGCTTATTGTCATGGGCACATTATGAGACAATGGGCCCCTGGGTACAAACATGCAAAAGGCTCCATCATAGACTTTATAGTTGTTTAGTCTCTCTTTGTAGTCGTTTTGAGTCTCTTTGTAGTTGCTTTGTGTCTTTTTGTAGTCATTTTGTGTGTCTTTGTAGTTATATTGTGTCTTGTTGTTTTGCATCTCTTTTCAGTCATTTTGAGACTCTTTAAAGTTGTTTAGTGTGTCTCTGTAGTCATTTTGAGTGTTGTTGTAGTTGTGTGTCTTTGTTGTCATTTTGAGTCTTCAGTTGTTTTGTTTCACTTTGTAGTTGTTTTGTGTGTTTTTGTAATATTTTTGTGTCTGTTTGTGGATGTTTTTTTTCTTCTTTGTGGTCATTGTGAATGTCTTCCTGGCTGGTATGTGTCTCTTTGAGTTACATTTTGTAGGTGAAGGCCTGGGGGGCCCCCTTACACTTTGGGCCCCTGGGCCTGTGCCCGGTGGACCCGTTCAGTAGTCTACTGACTTTCTTGTTTCTATGTGAATCTTCCTCTTTTGAAGAAGAGGGTAGATAAGTCATGTGTGGCTGCTGAGCTAACACATCTGATTTTCAGGCCATAGCTGGTTGCAGTCCAGTCTAGTGGTACTCAATGATAAAAATCCACATCCACCATTTCCACCAAGAAACATGAACTGTCACCAGTCTGAGAGGATTACATCCTTCTTGTCGCAGCAGAGGCACTGAGGGGTGTGAATCTCGGGTCAGGATTACAATGTGTAATGCACCTTGACTAATTGACTGTGGCATTTTGAATGGCAGGAGCTGAATGGATGTGAAAACAAAGAAAGTATAGGGGCTGTTGTGGAGCGAGGTGGGGTGTATATATTTACTCTAGCTTCTGGTCTGCTGGGCGTGTTGGCTGTATCCTCGACAGACCCGGAGTGGCTCGGAGAAAAAACATTCCTCCCATCCTGTCACTGTGAGGCTTTTGTCTCCAAATCCTCCTTTTCGTCACATCGTATTCATCTCCTCTTTCCTCCCACTCTCATTAATCTGTCGTCTATATTCGTTTTCTTTCTTGCTTTCCTTCGTCTTCTAATATAAAAACTGTTGTCATGCACAGGAGCCTCATCCAAAATCAATTAATGTTTTTACAGATTCCCTGAAACATTGCGTACAATAAAACATTAGTCACTAATCCATCCTCTTCTCTCTCATCTGGTGGAGGAGGGCAGGGATCTGACAGTTTGTTTCATACCTCTACGTCTGGGCATCCTTCCCTTTCTTCTTGTGAATTAGACGAGATACAATAGAGTTGAGGACATCAGGAACTAAATGAATGACGTCTGTGACAAATCACTTGACCGAAAAGTGAGGCTACTGTGAGTGAGAGCTCTTCCATGTGAGTACTGATCGAACGTGATGAGTTCCTCCATTAGTCTTGAGCAGCACACAGGAAAATGCATTCCTTCATCTCTTAAAACTAATTATGATATTGATAATGCAATATCTAAATTACGTTTTTTTATTTTTCCAGGATGGACACATTAAGATTTAGAATCTCTCCTCTCCAGGAGTCCTGAGTAATAACTTGAAAAAAAACAGCAAAAAGTCATCACATAAAAGAGACAAGCTACAGACTTAAAATAAAATTGCATCAACCATCAATCAGTAACAGGACAAGTACATCCAATGTTCAAATAGTCCGTAATCCGATATATTTGATAGAAGTTTGATCTCAACCAGATGGAACTATGATCAACTTCCTGAGGAGCAAAAGTTCAATGTGCGAGGCAGCAAAATGTTCCCTTTCATCCTCATTGCGTTCGCCAAACTCTGATGTTATTGCTTTTTGTCACTTTGGAGTTCTTCCATGTGATTATCTCAGGAGGGTCGAAGTCCGACTCGGCCCCACGATGCTGCCAATTACAATCAGTCTCAAACTGTCGGCCGCTGGGAGCGGCCTGGTCGTCTTCTGCTGCTGACTTCAGAGCAGATCCTCGTGAGCAGCTGGAGGTTCGGTACCTTGATGGGTTTGCTTGTAGTAGTTACTGAAAGAGAATAAAACACCTTTCATTTATCTGCTCTGCTCAGAATATGAAGATACACAGTATTGACATCTTACCCCATGAATAGAGAAACCAGCAGTGATTTGACATTTACTAACCTTTTATCTTCTCAACATCTGCACATGCACAGCACAGGTGGTACCATAAATATGTAATGGCATCTTCAGTGGATGGTAGACGTGCTCAGTACTGAACGAGCCTACTGGGCACAGGCCCAGGGCTCTCAGTGGTAATCTAGAGCCTCTCTTATAAGCATATCTTATTGGAAAGTCACAAGGCTCAGTCAATATCCTGATCCTTTAAAAGAATAGTTTGACCTTTTTGGAAAAGATTGATACACCTCTCATGTCTGTGCCATAAATATGAAACTACAACCAAGAGAATATTAGCTCAGCTTACCGCAAAGACTGGAGTCAAGGGTGACACAGCTGGCCTGCAAACAAGATATGTGTTAGTGTACTTCTTGTTGCCTGTGGTCAGAGCCTGGCTAGCTGTTTCCCTTGTTTGTACTTAATCACTTCCTTGCCCAGAGTTAGATGAGAAGACTGATATGAAGCTGCTAACAGCAACTGGGTAACTTAGCTTAGCACAAAGACAGAAAGAAATTGAATCAGGAAATTTCCCAAAATGTGGAATTATTCCTTTAATTTTAACATGTTAAATGGGCCCCTGGGCGTAGATACAATCAGAAGGACGCTCCCGGTCTACGGATGTTTCAGAGGCCCTTCTCTCCTTTCACATTATGCCACGGCAACATTAATGCAGAACCCCTCGTCAATGGACAGCAACAAAATGGAGTGTCGTCCTAATCGGTAAAGACAATACATTAACAACAAGTCAAGACAAAGCTATAGGTTATCAGCCAAGAAGGCCTTTTCAGTTAAAAATCTGCTAACATCACAAGCAAAGAACTGGTATAAAACCGGCTTTCTCCTGGTAAATGTAAGTGAATAGGCCACAATCATATTATTCATATCATTTCTGAGAAAGTTGTTTTCCTCAATTGTCTTCCAGCTTTTAGGTGGTTAGTAAATATTGTCTCTTCTTCAGTTAATGTTTGACAGTATCAAGTATGATATGTGAGAGTAGAATAAATTGTCCCCTGAACTGCACACTGTGGTAGTTTTACTTGTCTAATGTGCAGTGTTGTCCATGGTGCTCATCATGCAACTGTCGTACTGCTGAAGTGTTAGTGTTGAAATATTTAATCGTGATTAATTGCTAATTAATCTCCCTTTTTTTATCTGTTCAAAATATACCTTAAAAGGAGATTTGTCAAGTATTTAACACTTATCAACCTGAGTAGGCAAATATTCTTGTTTTATGTTGCAAATGTATGTCTGTAATTATTAATGGAAATCAATTAACAACACAAAACAATGACAGATATTATCCAGAAATACTCACAGGTTCACATATCTTGAGGTTTGAGGTCAAGGGGCCCTTTTGAATATAGCTATAGTATGGCATGGTTGGTAGTTTCTTGTTTCATATGATGATATGCTTTAAAACGGAGCCCAGTACAACCTCAGAAAGATTGAATGTGTTAATGCATTAAAGAAATTAGTGGCATTAAGACAAATTTGCATTAATGTGTTATTATTATGTTAACTTTGACAGCCCTAATTGTAAGGTTTAATAGTAGGATGAGACTACATGACTTAAGCATACTTTACCATTCTTATGAATAACAGGCTGCACTATCGGATCATTAATTCATATCGACTGAACTGAATTTTAAGTGTCATCATTAAAGTGTACAGTAAATACAGATATCATTTTCGGTAGTCTTTTGACATACAAACATACATATTACTGAATCATTTTGTATGAACCAGTTGTCTGAATCATCATGCACTGAACATCATAGCTATGCACAGGAAACATCTGAGTTCCCTGGTCCAATACCGTTCATGGTGGCGGTGGTGCAAGTATATAATATTATACTTTATAACATATATACTGTATATTTAAATGTTTTTCAAGCTCATATCTTGTGAGGCCCGTGGTACTCTGGGTCGGAGACTTGCACCCTAGTAAGCCTGTGCATTAAGCTACCATTATATACAGTAAAAGGTCCCTCCGTTTTAACTGTCCGAGCTCCTGCCCACATTGTCGACAGGTGTTTTACATGGTTATTCTGTGGCTCATAATCCATCCATACTTGTTAGAGAAGCTACCCTATAAGCAAAATATTACATCAACATCAACACATCACCCTGTGTGAGAGCATGGGCCAAATACGTAAATATGAAAGGGACTGTGTTGGAGGATGGCAACTGACAGATGTATATTCTTAATAAAATAAGTTACATGTTGTATATGAGGAACTGAAGAAAAGGGACAAATCACAAGGTTACGTAAAAGTTTATCTGGTAACACTTCATTTTACAGGTCTGCAAATTTCATGGGAATTAGGGAATAATTAGCAAGCAACCTATTTGAAATTTCTGTGGAATTACCGCCAAATTAACCCACTATTTGCCTCAAAATTGATCAAAAATTATGTTGTTATAAACACATGTAATAACTGTATGCTAAAATAGCATATAGTGGTTAAATAGGGCCCTTAGGATTGAGAGACGCATGTGCACTGCTTGACATTAGAGGTGGAAAACCAAAACTAATAGAAAAGACCTCTGATCAGCCACAAATCTCACCATTGTGACTTATTGTCAACACAAATGTAACCTTGTAGCTAATGTTATGATTCAGCGAGTTTTCAAAAGAAATTTAAAATATTGCTAATTATCATCTATGTACCAGCAGCATATCAATTAACTTTGTACTCTTTTCCTGGAAATGTATTCAATATATTTCCAGCTATTGGGAAATAGTGGAATATGATTATTAAATAATGTTTATAATAAAGTAATTTTTGATCACTTTTTTGGGTAAATATTGGGTAATTTGGCTGTAATTTCAAAGAAATTTCAACTAGTTTACTTGCTAATTATCATCTAATTACCATGAAATGTGTTACTGTTTATTCTTGACTCCCACAGAACCTGAAAGTCATACTGAGAGTCAGTTTGGTGTTACAGCATCACTGATTCTGCTGAGAGATAACAAACACACAACATGGAGGAAATGTGGAGTATACCAGCGTCAAAATGTCTTTTTTTTAACGATATACTTTTGAATTTTTTACTCTCAGTTGGGCTTAGACAATTTGCATTTGTAATTTAATTTGACCCACCTCTGTAGTAATTTTGTAGCATTAAGTTACTTCAAATTTAAGTAATTTCTCACGAGACATGTAAATTAATTTGTATACCTCCTGTGATTTACAGCCTCGTTTGTACAAATTCAAGTTCAGGAAAGCAGTATTTTGACAAACAAACAAAAAGTTCAATGTACAAAGTATATATATTAAAAAAACCAGCAGCAACAGTTCTCTGTGTACGACCGAGGAAGGCATCAGTCCAGTAGTCAGCAGGGTCAGAAGCCAAGCCAGCTGAGAGCTTGGATAAACTACTTTTTAAGTTTGTGGTTCATTCTGCTTGCAGACAGGCTGAGACACAGAGTTTCAAGGCTTTGCAAGATTCGGTCTAGAATAGCAAGTTGTCCATCCGCCGCGGACACGTTGCTCATTATAACAGAACATTTTCAGCTACAGAAGAGCCACTGCAGTTTTATAACGTTGTTAAACTTGCTGTAGGCAGAATATCTCTGACATCATTGGGCAAAAAGTCCATAGTAACCTTTCAGCATGTTGTAATTCAAGTGTTCTGAGTGAAAACTAGACTCCTGCACCTCCTCGTGGCTCTGTTTTCAGGCTTTTGACCAATCACAGGTCATTTCAGTGGGAGAGCGTTCCTATTGGCTGTGCTCTGGCTGGTGGGTGGTGTTTGGTATTTCCACAGGTTACCTCAACATGGCTGCCGGGTCACAAAGTTTCTCATTTCACAGCTAAACAATACACTACAAGATGTTTGAGGTGAGAAATAGGAATTAAAGTAACAGAATATTGATTCATATTTGATCAGCGCTGCCTAGTCTGACCGTTTAATCGGAGCACCGGAGCACACAGAGGAACATGAAGCACTACTGTCAGGATATAGAGACCATTTTATATAAATAACTTCAGTTTTAAGTACTGTCAGTAATCTTTAACTTGTGCTATGGTGGTGCTATGTTTTAGCTACTCTCATAAACAAAATACAATGTGTAGTATGGTAAAGACCCATTCCATATGAAAACCCATCATTCAGTGCACTAATGGGTTATTTGAAACTACTGCTTGACTTTGGTGACCACTTACAGTGGTTGCTTCCTTCATTTCCTGCATTATAACTAACACATTTGTAACACAGTTTCAGCATCCCTCTTGGACGCTCTCAAGCACTAATCATCTTCTTCTTCAGCTTTATCTCCGATATGATCGGCACATGATGTAAAACTCTTTCCAGCAAACACTCAAATCAGACGATATCAGCGTTCCAGGATCTTTGTTCAGATACATGAAACCCAGGAAATAATGTGTTATGGAGAAATTTTGAAGCTAAAGGAGGCGAGGAGAGAACTTCTAAGAAACACACCAATGTGATTTCACTTCTTTCTGAGAGTTCGATGAGAAGATCAATACCACTCTTATGTTTGTCCATTCAGTATGAAGCTGGAGCCGGTTAGCTTACTGTAGCACACTGGGAAAAAAGCAGAAACGGCTAACTATAAAGGAATAGTGTGGGTGTTTTAAATTGAGGTTGTATGAGGTACAAAGTTACTGTATTAACTGCAATAGATGATGGTGGCACACCCAATTTGGCGAAAGCAAACGCGAAATGTATTTTAGCCATCTCAAAGAAAAATGTATATCAGCTCAAAAGAACAATATGTGAGGCTGACAGCTAGCATTTAAAATGGCCCGTCCAGTCCTCCGGTGTACCTGGCAGCAGTTTCGCAATGTGAGGGTTACCTTCCAGACACAACAGCATTAGCCTCTGGCCAGCAGTAGTAGAGGGAATCACTTCGATGGCAGTGTGTCTTAATTACTCGCTGTCTTCATAACCAGCTGCACACAGACCGCGGAGAGATGTGCCAAGGCTTTTCAGGTTGAATAGAATCTAACATTATGTTTTATCAGTTGATCCAGTTTGTTTGCTTGCTTCCATGGCTGCAGAAGGCTGTGTTTGTGTGCCAATTTGTTTCATTTGTGGCAACGGCGTGTTGAAATGAGCAGTGGACAGGATCACACCGGCCAAAACAAATACAGACATACCGGAATGACAATTTCAAAGAAGAACACACTGGCTGGAGCACAGTTGTTGGAGAAGCCAGTATTTTAATTAAGCATGTTTCCTTAGAGTCTGATGACATTTCATGGTCATTTTCTGATTTAATACAGAAAATATATCGCATATATCACACATTTCCATTATATTTTTTATATTTTATGGTTTACCAGGTTTCCAACAGGGAACTGAACCCATAATCTAGGCTCTCAAAGCAACCAGACTCCAGTCGCTGGGCTGCCGCTGCCTCAATCAATTAGTTTGTTTTTGTTATTGTGTGACTTTGGTTAGTTTGGATTCACCAAAGTTTGCTTTTGTGCTGGTACTTCTGTCTGCTTCTCCAAACTGGCGACGTGCCGACCATCATCTACTATCGGTAATACACTGACTATGGATAACCTCCTCATACAACACCACATCAAAACACCCGAACTATTCCTTTAAAAGTAATAATCTGCCTACCAGCGCCTCTAAAACTCACTAATCAACATTTTATTTTATATCTTGCAATCCATACAGAAATGGCGATGGTTTGTGTCAGACTATATCCTGGTCATGTGTAGTGACTTCCTGGAGTTGTACTTAACGGGGTGAAGATCAGGAGACTTTCCTGGTGTCATGACAACTTGTCTAAATGTGTTCAAATTGACAGTTGTTTTAGTATCCTTCAAGATCTGAAAACACACCCGATGTGACTGTCATCAGTCTATTGAATAGGCATTATCAACACACATCTTTCCCATGATTGTGGGCTAGTAGGGGCCTACTAAATTAACAGTAGGTTCACAAGACCATTATCTATCTATATCTACCTACAACTATATCTATTTACAACCTACTATGTTGTAAAAGTGAAAACTAAAAATATACACGTGTCATGTAAAACTGAATGAAGCGTCACATTTTGACCACAGACAAAAAGGCTTCTTTAGGTTTAGGCAATAAAACTACAACTTTAGGTTTAGGTAACAAAACTACAACTTCTTTAGGGTTAGGCAAAAAACTACAACTGCTTTAGATGTAGGGAAAAACGTCATGTTTTGGTTCTGGCAGCAATTGAATCGAAGACAACTGGACTTAAGTTTGTGTCTGAAGACGTTCACCCCTTATCCATGTGACTTCATCAGTTCGTAACAAAACAGTCTGACTAGTCCCCACTTGTCTGACTAGTCCCCAGACTGAATAGAGAAGAAGAAGAAGAAGAAGATCTACCTTTATTAGTCCCACAGTGGGGAAATTCAATTTACACTCTGTTTAACTCATACATGGTACATGCAGACCTGAAACACACACACATGCAGTAAATGGAGAGATGTCAGAGTGAGGGGGCTGCTCCTGACAAGCGCCCCGAGCAGTTGGGGGTTTGGTGCCTTGCTCAGGGGCACCTCGGCAGTGCCCAAGAGGTAAACTGGCACCTCTCCAGCTACCAGTTCACACTCAGTTTTTGGTCCATGTCGGGACTTGAACCGGTGACCCTCCGGTTCCCAAGCCAACTCCCTACAGACTGAGCTACTGCCGCCCCAATCATACCAGTAGGTATGACCAATAGATGATCATACCTACTGGTGGGTGTAGTAGACTCCTACTGACCCACATCTATGGGGTTTATAGCAACTGATGACACCTATTTAATAGCCTGGAGTAGATCATGATGCTAAAAGAAAAACGTACATATAGGCCAATAGAGGAAACCCAGAAAGTCAAGGAAGGTCTCCTCTTTTAGGTTAGGTTACAACCTCTTCACACAGTTGCAATAAAAAACTTACATACAGTCCCTTTAACCGTTAACGCCCTGTTAAAAAGTATTTTACAGTACAGTATTTTGGGTCTGTGAAAGTGATCCCTGTGCAGAAACAAAGCATTATTGCACCACTTTAGGAGCAGTATGTTGGATGAGCTAATAACTGGAAGCTCAGTGTTCTGCAAAACTCTGTGTGATTCGTTGCAGTGGTTGTGTAAGGCAGACTCGCCTATCGCGCTTTTCGCTGGTGTACAAGAGATCTGAGAGTGTCTCGTCTTTTAAGTTGCTCAGTTTGGAGAGATGGTAAAACATTCCCTCCACTTAATTAGTCCTCTACAACTCCATGCTCCGCTCATGCAGCCCTTCATCTTCAGCTAGACCTTTTGAAGGCTGTGCAGTCATATCGGGTGTTCCTGATTGATTGCAGCATACCGGCTGAACTGAATGAAGGTGGATATCACGGCAAACAGACATTTTACACGAGACGGGCTTCCTGAGCGGTTGACAAGCCAACGAAGGATGATAATTGATTGAGCAGGAAGAAGTAGGATGGAGGCTGCAGATGGTCCGGTTTCAGGTTGGCCTTCACAGAGACGTGTACTGATGGGTGACAGCTACAGTGATGGTAGCCTGTTTGAAAGGGGAAGTGAAGGTAGCCCGGGAGATCGCCTGATAGCCCCGGAGATTTCAAAATCCACTGATGGCTCAGAGAGGTTCAATGGAAATAGAGGACGATGGCTCCGTTCGTTGTCATTTGATTGGCGATGGAAAGCTGTCATGTGCTCGATAAGGTCTTTAGTGAGTTTTTTCCATCCTCATTCATGGAAATATTTCAAAGACAAGGACAAATAGCACTTCAGGATGGGATCAAGCGGCTGGGTGGCATCTGAGGAACCAATCACATTTTGATAGAGCTCTGGTGACACCTGAAAAGACCATTCCCATGGCCTTTCAACTCTGTTTGTGTTTTTTTAAAAGATGAACCTTCATCTCAGATTAGGGCAGAAGGACTTTGACAGGTGGTTGTTACTATCAGCCGCCCATCTGCCCCAAACAGCTTTCAGAGAGGAAAAGACTGATATTTCAAACAGAGCTTTCAAATAAACTGTAGAGAAGATTAAAGGTGACAAAATTACTTCAATGAAATAAATAAATTCTGTATATAAAATCACTGGAATATAAAATAAAAAGCCCACAATTTTTGAAAAGTGATTCAGTATATTTCTATAATGTATATCTTGATAAAATGATAATCAAATTGTGCAATAAATTAATAAAAATAAATGTTGTTTGCAAAATAACAAATCTGATTTGATATGGCAGTTGCACAAAAAGGCATACGAATGACACAATAATTCATAAGGCATTTAGCGCGCCGTGATAACGTCAGTCTTGCTTTTGGCGTGTCATTTGGACGCTATGTAGTCTGTACTGACTGCAGTGTAAACACATTCAGGTAAATATGCTACGCTCAGAGCTAGTGACGTAGAATAATGCTAATGGTAGGCAGGTGGGGAGGTGGATGGGTCTAAGAAACAGGACAGACTTACGTTAGTGACGTTGGTGATGTTTTCCCTAGTGATGTTATGTTGTTTCCATATGTTTTTTACTTAGTTTGGTTTCTTAACTTAAGCCCAACAATGATCTAGTTCCTAAACCTAACTAAGTGGTTTTGTTGGCTAAACCTAACTGCGGACGTTACCGTAGTTTTGTTGCGTGTTGTACAAATGACCAACCTGAACTTATCTGGTTTCACAGAACCATCTGACGATCTCTTCCCACAGAAACATCCAGCGATACTAACTCTACTCTACTCTCGTCTCTATATGCTCTCCAGTTCTGATGTAACTGATGCTACTGCTGCATCTGTAGGGAAATCTAAATCTTCATTTCCACGCTTCCCATGCAAATCAGGGGCATCCAGCGTGACTCACCAGCTCTGGACACTCCCTGAAATCTGTTAAACTAACCACTATTGATCTACAGTGAAGACATACAGCAACTGCATGGTTTCTTTCTCGACTAAAATGGTGTCAGAAACACATTTAGGTGAAGTCTTTCTTCATATAAGAGAAAAACATTTTTGTTTTGGATTGAAAGCTGGGAGCACCACGCTCCTCACAGGACGCTGATTGGTCCATTGTGTGGCAAACCAGACACAAAAGCAATACTTGAAGCCTGACAAGTTGGCTTCTTGTGTGACATTTGATCCTGCAATTCTAGCATGATTTGTGACATTACAAGACTAAAGCTGCCATGCAAGGTGAACAAGTAACACGAAAAGCCCCAAATCTTGATACCTGAATTGTACTTGTAGCGTTAAGATGTTTAAATGCCTTCCTATGAGATTGGGTTAGATATTTATGTATTGTTGAATATATATTTTATCCCAGCATTTATCTAATTATTGAATTTCTGTCTATTTCCTATTTTATTGTACAGAAATATACATATTTTCATATGACTTTGAATTTATTTCATTGTAGCATTTATTTATTTTACTTCATCCCCATTTATTTCACTGGTATTTATATACTTTTGTCAAATCATGTATTTAATGTGATATTGGATAGGACAGGAAGAAAGGTGCAGTTATGATTTTTTGTATCTCCTGATATACAGCAGTAGCTGTTAATGGGACCTGGAAAAAAATGATCTAAATTTAGTAAAATATGTAGAACTGGACTGCATGCTACTGGGTCAGGTATCCACTCCAGTGAGTACCATCTACTCTTTCTCTTCAAGTGTTTCATATTTAATTGGCTTTCAGACTGTAGTAGCTGTATTCCTATTAGAAGCTGAATGGTTGGGGGGGACGGTGTAATGGTGAAGTTTCACAGAAGAAGATTGGTCATTATAAGTAAAGTTAATCAGATTATCAGATTATTTGACATTGAGGCAAATAGCACCAACAAAACACCTGTACAGTGCTGTTGATTACCTGTACATTGATGTAAACACTGGAAATAGATTAAAGGGAGGGGGTTGCTGTTTAAATGAAAAGAAGTTGTGTTGTATTAGAAGCACCAATGCAATTTTCCATAATGGTGCTTTGCTGGGCCCTCTCAGATAAACAATGCAGGAACAACATTAATTGAATTTGATGCCATCTAGTCTCTAAACTGCCTTGATAATTACATTTCAACATTAAGTCATTTTCATCCGTCCAGCCTCCCACTGAAGCTGACGTCTCCTCATTGTCAGAACCACAGAACCCGACCCAGACTGCCAAACGGAGTCATATCGTTGTGTCTCTTTACATCTCTAATTAGAACAGGGTTACTTTCCATTCACAATATCATGATGCAGGCCTTCTTTGCCACTTAAAATGTCAACATGGCTGAATACTGTGGGTCATTATGGTTGAGCTGCTTTTAACTGTAAAATATAAATCTGTGAAATCAGCAATTAAATAGCGATAGATGGATAGATGGATAGATACATGGACTGATAATAGGTGGATGGATAGATGGATAAGATAGCTCGATGATAAGATGGATGATAGATGATAGATGGATAAAATGGACGATAGATGGATAAGATTGATAGATGGATAAGATGGATGACAGATGATAAGATGGATGATAGATGGGATAAGATGGATGATAGATGATAAGATGGATGATAGATGGATAAGATGGATGGATAGGTGGATAAGATGGATGGATAGATGGATAAGATGGATGATAGATGGATAAGATGGATGATAGATGGATAAGATGGATGATAGATGATAAGATGGATGATAGATGGATAAGATGGATGATAGATGATAAGATGGATGATAGATGGATAAGATGGATGATAGATGATAAGATGGATGGATAGATGGATAAGATGGATGATAGATGATGAGATGGATAGATAGATGGATAAGATGGATGATAGATGATGATGATGGATGATAGATGATAAGATGGATGATAGATGATAAGATGGATGGATAGATGGATAAGATGGATGATAGATCATAAGATGGATGATAGATGATAGCTGGATGAAGATGGATGGATAAGATGGATAAGATGGATGATAGATGATAAGATGGATGGAGATAGATGGATAAGATGGATGATAGATGGATAAGATGGATGATAGATGATAAGATGGATGATAGATGGATAAGATGGATGTGATGGATAAGATGGATGATGAGATGGATAAGATGGATGATAGATGGATGATAGATGGATAAGATGGATGATAGATGGATAAGATGGATGATAGTTTCCTCCTTTTATTTCTGTTTTTTTTTGGTTTTTTTTTTTTTTTGTCCTCCCCTTTTTTCCCCCCCGTTCCCTTCTCTTCTCCTTTTCTTTTTTTTTTTTCCTCCTCCTTCCCTTCTCTCCCCTGGTAGTTTTTTCCTTGTCTTTCCCCCCCCCCTCCCTCCTTTTTCGTTGTGGTGGGGGTTATATACTTTTCCTCTTTTTCTTCTGGCGGTTTTTTTTTTTCTCCCCTTTTTTGTATTCCGGGGGGGGGGCTTTCTTCTCTTCTTCTCTCGTAGGCCTCCTCCACTGCACCCTCCCAGGGCACCGTGAGCTCTATGATGTAGGTTGAGTGAGGGGTTTTTTTTTTTTTTTTTTTTTTTTTTTTTTTTTTTTTTTTTTTTTTTTTTTTTTTTTTTTTTTTTTTTTTTTTTTTTCTTTTTTCCTCCCTTTTTTTTTTATCTTTCTTTTTTTTTCTTTTTTTTTTAGTTTTTTCTCTTCTCCTTTTTGAAACATCACCTTGTCCCCCCCCCCCCCCCCCCCCCCCCCCCCCCCCCCCCCCCCCCCCCCCCCCCCCCCCCTCCCCTCCCCCCCCCCCCCCCTCCTCTTTTCTCCCCCCCCCCCCCCCCCCCCCCCCCCCCCCCCCTCCCCTTCCCTCTTTCTTTTTTCTTCTTCTTTTCTTCCTTCTTCCTCTTCGTTCCCTCCCCCCCCCCTTTCCTTTTCCCCCTTCCCAAGATTTTCCTTCCACCAACCTTACCCACACCTTCCCTTTCATCCCCTTTCCTTTTTAAGTTTTAGAGTTTTTGCAGAGGGAGAACCCCCCTTCTTTTCCCCCCCCCCCCCTCCCCTTTTTTTATTCTCCCCTCTCTCTTCTTTTTTTTTACGTTCCCTCTTTTTTTTTTTCTTTTTTTTTTTTTTTTTTTTTTTTTTTTTTTTTTTTTTTTTTTTATTCTCCCCCCCCCCCCCTTTCCCCCCCCCCCCCCCCCCCCACCTCCCTAGGGGGGGAGACACCCCCCCCCCCTTTTTTTTTTCTTTTTTCCATTTTTTTGTGTTGCATTAAGTTTGGTGCATATTCTCCCCCTTTTTTCCCCCCATCCTTTTTTTTTTTTTTTTTCTTTTTCCCCCCATTTTTTTTTTCTTTTTTTTTTTTCCTCCCCCCCTTCCCCCCTTTTTTTTTTTTTTTTTTTTCCCCCCCCCCCCCTTTTTCTTTTTTTTTTTTCCTTTTTTTTTTTTTTTTTTCTTTTTTTTTTCTTCCCCCTTTATAATTTGAAGGTTTTATATTCTTGTGTGCTCCTTCCTTCTGCGTTTCCTAAGGGTTTTCGGCTCTCCTCAGTGTTCTAAGCCTACTCTAATCTCTTCCTGCAGCACTTTATTCCCTCCTTCTCCTCCTCTTGCCTTCCTCCCTCTTCTTCAGCCCTCCTCCCTTACTCGCTATTTCCTCTCCTTCTGCTTAGGCTGGCGGCGACGTTCCTTCTCCCCAAACCTTCCACTCCATAGGCGTGCGGCTCCCCTCTCTCCTTTCTTCATGTGGTCCTTTACCCTTCTAGGTTTCAAAATCAGCTTATCTCCTTCCACAGCTTCTTTCCGCTTTGCCCTTCATGTCTTTCCCCGATCTTCTTCTCTCTGTGCGTGGCGTGTTGTTCGGTTCTCTCCTTCCTTCTCTTCCTCCTCTCGTTTACCTCAACTCTCTTTTTCCCTCCTCCTCCCCTCCTTCCCCCTCCTCCCCCCCCCCCCCCCCCCCCAACCCCCCCCCCCCCCCCCCCCCCCTCCCCCCCCCCCTCCCCCCCCCCCCCCCCCCCCCCGACCCTCCCCCCCCCCCAACCAAACAACCCCCTCTCCCCCCCCCCACCCCCCCCCCCACCCCTATCCCCCCCCGTACCCCTCCCCCCCCCCGGAATCCCCCCCCCCCCCCCGTACTCCTCTCCCCTCCCCCGTTCCCTGCCCCATCTCCCCCCCGCGCCCCCCCTCCCCCCCCCCCCCCCAAAGCCCAATGGGTAGTAGATAGATAGATGATAAGATGGATGATAGATGGATAAGGATGATGGATGATAGATGGATAAGATGGATGATAGATGATAAGATGGATGATAGATAGATGATAAGATGGATGATAGATGATAAAATGGATGGATAGATGGATGGATAAGATGGATGAATAGATGGATGAGATGGATGATAGATGATGGAGGAAGATGGAAAGATGGATGAAGATGATAAAATGGATGGATAGAGGATAGATGGATGGATAGATGGATGAGATGGATGATAGATGATAAGATGGATGAAGATGGATAAGATGGACAGATAGACAGACAGATAAAGAAGAGACGGATGGATAGATAGATGGATGGATGGATAGATAGATGGATGGATGGATAGCTAGATAAATGTACTTTGATAAATAATGTGTATATTTATGTATATTAAGAGCTTCTATACATTTTTAGAATAATGAGAAAACCTTTAATGTGTATCAACACAGACAAAAGACTTAGAGTGATACAGATATCAAGAGTGATCTAAATACTAAATATAAAATATAAATAACATGTATGTATGTGTGATGAGGCTATTTCCATCTCCAGGTCAGTGTTTAGATTCACCTTCTGCAGCAGTGAATCCTGTTTATCAGCCTTGCTACATTCCCCCTCACTCTTCTTTACATAGCTGCTCGTCTCGATCAGGTGTGAATCATGAACAACCTCTTTCAAATCATAATTGAATTGACATCTGGACTCTGACTCGGCTGCTCCGGCACATTAACACCGATGTTATTAAACCAACAATGACAACGAGAGATGTGGGACCTCAGATGACGGCCTATTTAAATTAAGTTAAATCTTACCTGCTGTTGTGATTGGTCCAACAAACCAAACTCTTCGGACTCTGCTCCAGCTCCACTCTAACTAGCTTTGTGTGAGGGCGTACCAAACTCCCTGCTAGGCAGGTGTTATGCAATTGTGTTACTTGGTGACATCACCACGTTACAGAAGAAAAGGCGGGACTTCAAGCAAGGTGTTTCAGGAGCAATGTTTTTGTGGGGAGAGTAACTCCCTTTGGTGTGGACGTTGGGCTTTGTAACATTGCAGACCTTTTACATGCACAACAAAAACTATATATTACACTAAAGGAAAATGAAAACACATAAAAGCATAATAGGTCCTCTTTAAAGTGGTGGTAGACCAATTAATCTGCACCAATATTATGTTTTACAAGCTATCGTTATCGGCTGAACTGTGCTGCGATTGTGGCCGATGGGTGGTCGGTTGACTGGATGGTCACCGTTTTCCATAGAGTCTCGATACACAAAGTCAAGGTAGAAGGGGCGAAAAAACAAGTTCCCTTTCAAATATATAACTTAATACTATCAGCTCTTTGTCCCAGATACAAGACCCGGCAGACAGGGAGGATAAGAAATCATTCACTGTTACTTTAACTTGCTTACTCACCAGTTTGGTGTTCTCTCTTCCAAATAATCCAGCCACGTAACTAACCATTCATGAAATGAAGTCACAAACTAAAGGCTCCTCCTTACTCTGGGAATAAACACGATCATTAATGGTTTGCAAGAGAATCAATGTAACTATGTACCAGAGGCCCAACAGGAGTAATCCTGGCCAGTTATACTGTAAGCCAAGAGCAACGCATCGCAAATAACATAGACATTTTCAGATGACACCTCAGGATATTCTTTTATGAATTATCATACTCGGAGTGACAAAAAACTGAAGAAGATAATTGTATCAAATTTGAAAATCTGAGTAATTCATCGGTACCAACCATGTCATACTAGCTTGTCAGGAAGGAGGCTAAGTAACGTTGCAAACTTGCGCTAAAATTTGACGAGGAAAAACTGGCATGGCCATTTTAAAAGAGGTACCTTGACCTCTGATCTCAAGAAATCTGAATGTAAATGGGTTCTCTGGGTACCCACCAGTCTTCCCTTTACAGACATGCCTACTTTATGATAATCACATGCAGTTTGTAGCATAGTCATAGTCATTTTTACACTAACTGTACTTGTTAGGGTTCCTGGACAATATCTCTCATTGCTTTATGCTATTAATTGATCTTCAGTAATTAATATATACATACATTTGTATAAAGCAGCATATTTACCCACTCCCATGTTGATAAGAGAATAAAATACTTAACAAATCTACCTTCAAGGTACATTTTGAACAGATAAAAAATGTGATTAATTTGCAATTAATCATGATTGAATATTTAAATATATTAAGCAACTAATTTGTAATTATCACTTTAGGGTCTTTTGCTGTTGATTGGTATTTAAAAAAATGTCATATTAGTAGAAACTTCATCATTTATCCTCATGTATTTGCTCTATGTCTTCAGTGATGTTTTATGGCAAATTGTGTTTGTATATATTATAAGTAAAGATATTACCAAAATATGTTTTAATATTACTAGTTTGTTTGAAACATTTTATTTTCTAGATTGTAGATTTAATGCTCCTATCATTCTGTATTTCTATTTGTATGTTGATCTGATGATAAACTGGTGTTTTGTATCACAGCAGCCCAGTGTTCTCGCTGCTGGTTGCATGCAGTTTCTGCAGGTGTCAGTATGACTGTAGCCGGTAGGAGGGACTTGATGCTCCAACTTCTCATTCTGTGTCTGTGTGCTCTCCAGACCAGTCGTCCTGGTCCTGCTTGGAGAGAGACGACGGCATCAGCAGCAGCAGCGCGGTATTCCGGGGGAAACACCATGCATCTTAGGCTGAAAAGACGACTGGAGCCTCACAATACTTCGCTTCCTTATTTTTGATTTCGTTTTTTTTTTCTTTCGTCCGTTTTTTTCCCCCCACTCTCTCTCTCTCTCTCCATCTCTCTCCTTTTCACCCAGTCTCTGACGCGCAAGGACACTACAGCATCCACGGCAGAAACAGCCGCTCACATAGAGCCTCCTCTGTACAGACGCACCACCATCCTCCTCCTTCCTTCCTTCCTTCCTCCCACTCTCCTCCTCTCCTCTTCTTCTGTTCTAACCCAGAGGACATCGGGACCTCTTATCCCCCCCTTTAGCCCGGAGACATGGATCTATGGTTTCATTCGATCCGGATTTGCTGGTGGAAGGTTTTGTTTCTGATGAGTGTTTTCCAGGACTATATGAGCTCCATGCTGGACTGCCCGCCGACCTGCCGCTGCTCTCAAATAGAGATCTTTTGCAATAAGTCCGACAACGGCAGGTTTTTCCCTTTACTCGCCCTGCAAGATACTGGGAGCAATGGGACCAGTGTTGACATAGCAGAGTTGTTCAAAAACATCACCACTATGTAAGTAGATGCGGATTATGCCATGCGTTTTTTTTCTCTAATCATTAATTGATCACATCCCCAGTAAGGCGTCTGTTGCTTTCTCTGCACTGATCTGACTTGTTGGCTGATTGTTTCTTATTTTCAGACTTTTTGCACTTCTATCTGCCTGTTAAGTGGCCTTCTATGATCATACCATTCGTCTTTAATGGAGGGCAAATGCGCTTCATCCATCTCCCCTGCGCAAATAAGACAAATCCTTTGCAACCGTGTCAGTACGCGGCGTCAAACTACTTGATCTTGAACCTATAGTGGATGTCTGATTCTGTGTGTGTGTGTGTGTGTGTGTGTGTGTGTGTGTGTCCTCATAAAGTTGCTCCTCCGCAGCGGCCTGTGCGCGGCCAAACGACAGACGGATGTTGCGGAGAACCTCAGATCACCCATTCACTCGACTCCCCGTCCTCGTGTTCAGCAACTGCTCCGACAGATTGTGCTAAATGAAACAGAAATAAATGGTGCAGTAAGGTCGACCACTTACATTTTCAACCCGCAACCTCGGAGGCCGATGCGACCCGACAAACTTTATTATGTGCGGATGACGCGCGGGGGGTGTCTGGAGGGGGTGGGTGGGTGTTGGAAACGTCACTTGTGGCTTCCCCCCTCCTCCTCTCCTCTAAAGAGATGGACATGTAGCAGGATGCTTCAGAGATGCTTAAAACAGAGGAGCTATGATGACGGCACACTCACCCCCTCTGGTACATTTTCATTCGGCATTTCATCCTCTCCCTCTCTCTCTCTCTCTCTCTCTCTCTCTCTCTCCCCCCCCCCCTCTCCCTTGCATCGATCCTTCCTGCCAACATCAAAGCTTTCTTTCTTGAAAAGTCAGGAGGAAAAAAAGCGCAGCTCGGGCCTTAAAATAAGACCTCTGGTGTCGATGAGGCTGATTTGCATATAAAGTAAACATCTCCCTGTTAACGCGCTGGAATTCCCCCCACGGTTTCCTCCAGCGTCGCATTTACGCCACTGAGGACTTTACCTCCCCATCAGTTTTTTTTGGTATAGCGTTTACCCTTTTTTATCCGTTTGAGGCTGGCTGACAACTTATTTTGTGACACGGTTCATCGCTTCCCTGTGCCACTAGAGGGTAGCCTGGTACCCTCTATAGGCCCGCACTGGAAGCCAAGAAGTGCTCTTTCTTTACAACACTGGAGTCATTTACGTGACTGTTATATCAGAGGGAGTCTTTGTAGTCAAATCAGTTTAAAGCTCAGCCACATTAGGGTGGCAAAGAGATGAGGGGTCAGAGGTCGCACTACTAGTGAGCGTGTGACCCCAGAGTGACCCTCAGATTCCTCTTTGTAAAACCAGCTCCATCCAGTCATTTTCTGTTTTCTCTCAGAAACTGCCTCCTGAACTGTAAAAATGCCAGAATCCAGTTTCATAATACGCACATAGCCACGCATTGATTGTCTTTTTGCCTTTGAGACTCTAATGCAATTGACCCGGGACTAATTGTGCATTTCGTGGCCCTTCGCCAAGCAGGCCGCTTGTT
This sequence comes from Pterois miles, assembly GCA_947000775.1. Taxonomy (NCBI): domain Eukaryota; kingdom Metazoa; phylum Chordata; class Actinopteri; order Perciformes; family Scorpaenidae; genus Pterois; species Pterois miles. The sequence continues at coordinate 264,498 of CAMQGK010000581.1, read as the reverse complement.
TTCTTGCTGCTCAGCATGGATGGCAGCAACCTCCACCCAGCAGCACCAACAGCAGCTCAATGACACCTTATCAGAGACAATGTCACATCAGCCCACACACCTGATAGGAGTCCACACATTCAAAACACACACAGACGTGTACATTGTCGTGACGTGTGCATCATCTCCATCAACTGCTCACTTCTATATATATATATATATATTATGCTGTTTAAAAGCATGCACAGTTGATTATTTGGCTGAATTTAATATCAAACTATCATTTACAGCATATATATTCTGCTCATTGAAGTGTATAAATGAACATGTCAAATTAATGATGGTATTTGCTCAGTGCCAATTTGTTATTTGGCCAGAAAACATGCTATTTAAAGACAACAAGCAGTAACCATAGTAATACAGAGCAGTCAGCAAACAGAGGCCACATGCAGCCCCCAAATCGTCCTCTCTCTTTGTAAGGTGTGGATGCGTGCGTTTTGCTAACGGGAGGTCTATTTCACTCATCACAAGGGAAACAGAAAGAGATGGGGGGACAATTTACGGAGATGGAAAACCAGAGCGAGGGCTCCTAGCGGGAGCTGTGGGATGATCGGCCAGCCAAACAAAACTGCCAAGTCCAGATAATAGTTTTCCAGTTCTCTCACATTAGAGATTCATCACAAGAGGCATCGCCGTTTGAAGTGGATACGATAAGGCCTCGCTGTGATACTTGAAGAAAAAAAAAAAAAAAAAAAAAAAGCGGTTTTCTGAGAGCAGCTGAAGCGTGTGACAGGTTTGTGTGTAAGTGCAGCTCCGACTGCAGAATCCAATCAGAGCTTCCACCTCTGGCAATGATGTTTGGCCTCATTTTGTTTTCCCTTTTCTTTTTTTTTTTTTACCTTTTGAGAGCATGGTTTGTAAGAGCAGAGAGGCTAAAGCATCAGACCAATCTGCACAAATCATCACTGCAACACATGAAGATAGAAATCACCCCTCTGCCCTCCTTGTCTCCTCTGCCCTAAGTACATCCTTTCATTCAGCTCCTATACGTTCACCAACATCTATGCATTCACTGTAACAGCTGAGCTATTAAATCAATCTGTGAGAGTTAGTAAAGGTCCATCTTTGATGGTGTAGTAATAGTCCATCTAAAACTGTGCTTTTCGATGGTAATGTAACAATAAAATGGTTGTATAATATAATGTCCCCATAATTATTCTACAGGGACTGTAGTCAAGTAGTCACTAATATAAAAATAGAAAGATGGAGATATTTAAATCGTGTTCACATAAGATAGCTTTAACCACAGCTTAAGTGCAATCTGCATGTTACAGATAATTACAGGCTACTGTACATGTCTATATGCAGATTTTCTTGGAAGTACAGTTCTTTGTTCCACTTATATCCACATCTGCCAAAAAAAATGAGGTTAAATGAAGTTAATTTTTTCATGTCCCACAATTTCTCAGTGAAGTTGAACTAATTTTATAGTGATATTCTCTAAGATATTCACTGTACCTATCATAATCTTATAGGGATCCAGTTATAGTATAGTTGCCAGTTATATTCAGAGACCCCCCTCCAGATACGTATTAATGTAAAACGTATAGGCATTAAAAGCACTGTGCTCTGAATAATAACGCCTGATATGGTTCAACTACATTGTTAAAAATGATGAAACCATGTGTCAATCTCTGCACATCCATCATTCTGCAATGAAGCTCAAACATCCACCACTCGGCTCCCAAAATCTACAAATTTGTCAACACAGTTCACAAATGAGTTTGAAACATTCAGCCATGAGGACATGTTGAGATTTGGGAGCATCAGTCACAGAACCAATCAGCTATCGGTCTGACAATGATTTATCCTGTGGAGGCAAGGGGCTTAATTTCAGGGGTTCTGGATAACAGATATCAGGTCAAGATTTCGTCTTCGTGAGAATAGAGTTGAAGCTGAGCGACGACGTCTACGACCAGATTGTTTCACAAGTAGCCCGTTTACACTTAGATGACAGTTTATTTTTAGCTAATAAAAAGCTAAATCAGCGTCAGACGACAGATTGCATGTAGGCCAATGCGCTCCGCCTCTTTTGCTCCACGCGGACCTGCATTCAACCAAAGCCTTCTGGAACATGATTGGTCAGTACTGCTCGGACTGCAAACGGAAACCAGAAAGCTTCTGATAACTAAAATCCCATTGCCTACATATTCTGCATTCACTCTGAAAAGTGAAGCCAAAGCAGAAGTGCCTTAAACTTATTAACATTATGTCTAACAGCCAGCAGGGGGCGACTCCTCTGGTTGCAAAAAGAAGTCTGGTTGTATAGAAGTCTGAGCCTACTTCTCATGTGATTACCACAGTAAACATTGTAAGCGTGAGTTTATGGTCTTAATCGCTAGTTTCAAGTCTATTTCAATACAACATGATATTCATTTAGTAAATTATGGTCCCATTTAGAGTCAAATGGATCATAAAGCAGCTTTAGGGTGAGGCTATCTTGTGATTGATAGGTCGCTACCATAACGTTGTCCCGTTTGGGAGCTGTCCACGTTCGTGTCTTACAGCTTTAACCCTTTCATGATGTGTTTTCAGTCCATGAAAGTTAATTACAACTTTTTAGTCGCCTTAAAGTATTTTATTCAACATTTGGTTGTACTTAGCTCCACCCTCTCATATCACTTCTGGCTGCAAAAAACCAAGATGGCGATGGCCACAATGCCGAACTCCAGGCTTCAAAATGGCAGTCCACAAATCAATAGGTGACGTCACAGTGACTCATCCACTTCTTATATACAGTCTATGATTCATATGCAGATAGTTTATAGAGATTATGGGAGCATTGATTCACTCTATAAGAAAATCAACAAGTCCATCCATCCATCCATCATCCATCCATCCATCCATCCATCCATCATCCATCCATCCATCCATCCATCCAGGCACAAAAGGTCCTAGTCCTTTTAGCCTTTAATATTTTATACTGTCACTGAGTGCATATCTTATCTATGGTATTTGATTTAGCTATAACCGGCATTAGATACTGCTCTCTGTAAATATGAATGTTAGAATCAGAAGTCCTCTATTTGCCTTTGAAATGAGAATGCTCTTCCAATAGTATGATCGTAGTTTCAGCTTCTTTAATGCCAACTGTTTCTTCAATCAAAGAGATTTATGTGGACTTGTAAAATTGCCATCTGTTTATCTGCAAACAAACTGAGACTTGCACACTCTGAAATGGTTCAGCGTTTATGTACTTTGCCAAATGCGGCTTGAAGTTGATCGTTTGATATCTTTAAAATCTTGATCATCCAGTCAATAAAAGTCAGCGTCTACTCATTTCCAAGCACTCAAGCTCTCCTTTAAAATGCACCATAATGTTATATTTAGTATGATTAATCTTTTACTTACTGAAGGTGTCACTTTCAAACGATGGAAGTCACACTTAGGAATCACAGCTAAAACACTGAACATTGAACCAAAGGCAATCTTTAAAGAATAGCGAGGTAGTCTCCTGTGGAGAAGGGAAGGATACAGTTTCAGATGTAATATGCCATAGAATGGGATTATGAGATAGGGTGTGATCTGACGGGACAGACTATGAGCAAAAGAAAAGCAGAGCTGTCACATCCAGCCATCCACTGCTGTACTGGCTGCATATTTCATCAGCCATCACTTTCAACAATTACCCCAAACCTCTGGCTCAACGCCAGTTATTCTGCTTCCTTAAAAACTTGTTAGAGAAGTTTTTCTCTCTTTTCTTTTTAAAATTTTAAACCAGCTCAGCTCTGCTTGAAACTATCGATCTGTGGACACCTTCAAATACACATTTTATATGAAACCTTCCAGCTAGCTAGTGCTGCCAAAGAAAACCTGTTTTATACAGGAATGCTTCCAAGGTCCGCTTATAGGTGACTTGTGTGGGCTGCAAGTGTCCCCCAGCTCAGACGCTGAGCATTACCGCATTGCTTAAATTCAGCGTTTTCGATCCTCCTAAAACTCCTGTGCAGCCCACATACTTTAAGTGTGTGACTGTGGCCAATTGCAACTCCAAATATTTGCTATACAATTATTGTGTAAGGAATTGATAAATACAGTCGGATCCTTAAAGCCCATGTCTTTTAAACCCCACACCTCCAATTTCTGGATGACACCATCAGGGTTCATGTTAGCTCCTTATGGAGATACAGAAGACACCATGCAACTGTTTCAGCATCATCTCAGTTTTCATGTGTAGAATCAGTGGCGGGCCCCTCTAACGCCTGGATGTACAGCAGGAATACATGCTCAAATAAAGGCACGGGACTAATTAATGGAAACACATAACCCCTTTGTTCAAAAATGTACTATAAAATATATTTATATATAAGCCTTGGGACCCTGTTTAAAGGAGCATTCATCCAGGCGACAACCTCTGGGTCTGAAAAGTGAAGCCAGTGAGTAAGGGCCTCAAACTTGCATTCTTTCTAATAACCAGTAGGAGGCGACTCCTCCACCCATCCATCCATCTTCAACCACTTATCCCGTTAAGGGTGGCGAGGGGGCTGGAGCCGATCCCAGCAGGCACTGGGCGAAGGCGGGTACGCTCTGGACAGGGGTTGGCTAGTTTCAGGTCTTCTTCAATACAGCAGGATGTTCATTTAGTAAATTATGGTCCGATTTAGAGACAAATAGACCATAATGCTGGGTATCATTTAGGGCATGGCTACCTTGTGATTGACAGGCTGCTACCATGGCGTTGTCCGGTCTGTGCTTGTACCTGTTTTCGTCTTACAACTTTAACCCTTTCACAGTGTGTTTTCACCTAATGAAAGTTAATTGTAACATTTTGATCACCCAAAAATCAGTGTTTGGTTGTACTTAGCTCCACCATCTGCCGAACTTGAGGCTTCAAAACAGCATTTCACAAATCAATGGGTGACGTCTCAGTCACTCCGTCTTATATACAGTCTAAGGTTTCATCACATCAGTGCTTAAGTTGGTCAGTAGAATGAAGGTGCTGGATTTTGTAGCTTTAGTGGAGACATAAAGGATGATAGAGATACTTAATAGAAAATGCAAAACAATTTTTGGACATTTGAAAATGTAATCTGGTTTAATTGGTAATGACATGCTCGCAGGCTAGACTGTCAATTTCAGATATGCAGATGAATATCTTTTGGGAAAATAGCTGTTTCCCAGGCGCAGTCAGCTGCAACCCAGTCAAAGGGTTTTGTGCTGCCCCCTAATCTGGGATGTTAGGTGGATGTACAGTACAGAGTGCTACCTTCCCCGCCTCCCTGCTAGCACAGTATGTGTACTTATTTCCCCACCTCCTCTCTCCTGCTCTTTATCCATTTCCATGTCTTTGTTCTCGTCTCCGCTGTGGAAAGTTTTGATGTCTGGGTTTTTGATGCCCAGCTCACCTGTATCTGTTTGTCATCTTGATTTATTTTTCTTTGTCACCTTGATATTTCTCTCTGTCGTTTCCATTTTATTGAGTTTATTTTTTATTATTTTTGTGCTCTTAAGGGGTGAGGTGTTTTTACAAGCGTGCTGTTTTTTTGTGTTTGTGTGATCTGCAGTTTTCGGTGCGTTAGTATCATTTGAAGGCACAAATAAATCATACCTACACCTCACTTACCCTCTGTTAGCTGCTCATGAGGAACGTAGCTCAGAGCTTTACACCTGTCTGACATCAGCCTCGAATATCTGCTTTATATCTTAGCACATATGAAACAACAAAAAAAACTCTGTTGTGTTTTAATTTAATACTGCTGCACTCCTACTCCCCATTTGAGAGGATTTCTTTGAAAACTGACTGATGCATTTACTTCTGAATAAGGCTGGACAGCATCTGATGACCTGACCTGATACCAAAACAATACCTTTGATACCTCACTTTGATGAAAAATACATGTTATTCTCCAACCTTTTTATCATTTAACAAGAAAGCCAAACTTCTCAAATGGTAAATGTCTAAACACAAGTTTACTTGAATAAAATTTAGATTTGAATCAGGAACTATCTGATCAAAGACGAAACAAATTAGATTTGAAGACACAACTTTTGGTAGGCTATTTGATGGTTTTCCATATTTCAAGGAGGATCTGTTATGTTTTTGTGCTTTTTCATTTTCCTTTTGTGTGTATAGTTTATAGCATGTTAGAGGTCTGCAAAGTTACAAAAGCCCAAAGTCCACCACAAAAGGGACATAAGAGAGGTATAAAAGATGTGAAAATGTTCTAAATGTCCTCCTTAATGGACACACTTTTTTTGTGCCAAAGATATACTGAATTTTGGTAACCAGCCTTTTATTTTAGTCTTTATCAGCTGCAGAGTAAATAATAATACATTGCAAAGAATGGTTTGATACGAAGCAGCAGGATGCCAGATTTACTGTAATGCCATCACAATTTGCTGTATCAATTTAGTAAAATTATGAATATTTTAGACATACAGGACTTGTTTTTGTTAACTATCAATTAAATAAGTTTTGAGAGGAGCTTAGTAACCTTCAAATTTGTTCTCAAGTGTAAAGGGCATGTAAACACGGCTCAATAAAATAGTCAAAAACCTTCAAAAACTGCCAGGCATCTGATGCCAACTTCCGGCACTTACCAGTTTTTAATTCTCTGCACTATGGACATGTTTCGTCTCAAAAACTAAAAAACTAAAAACTAAAAAATGGATATCTAGCCTTAATTTTGTGCCTAAATATTTTGGTAAAATATAACAGAATACATGATTAGATGGTATGTTTGCGGCAATCTGCTTACTCTGTCAATAACATAACTACAATATTTCAGAAATGTCCACAGTAGCTGCAGTAATTGCTAATGCAGTATAGATGCAACCAGGGGGACATTTCTGATGCCACTGTAGCTTCATGAGAGAGCTATTCAGATTCATTCATTAATCATTAGCTTGTCTTAGGCTACAAAATGACTTTGAAATCCAGCACTTTTCTTGTGGGGTTCAGGTGATCTTGACAGCCTTTCGAAGCCTTCATTGCACCTCCTGTCCCATGCTGCTGTATCAGTGTCATCACCTCAAATGCCGTTTAACCACCCAGGACGGAGTTGCTAACACGCATCCTGCCAGTTGGTCCTTACCATACTGCCTCCACATTGCGAGGCTCACCCCAGGCAGTGCACGACAGTCTCCTCTGTTATAAGCATATCATCAAGTTTGCATGAGCCCGTCCTTGTGGAAAGTAGGTCACGGCTGCCGTCTGAGAATTAGGAGGAGAGAGCGCCGGTTTCGTTCAGATCCTCTGCATGCATGCGGGGATGCTGCATGTGAGAAGTCCTGGCAATGTGACTGACCCAGCGTCTCCCACGCCCCCGCCACCTCAACTCTCGCATCTGCAGGCAGCCCTCGCGCCTTAAAAGATGCATACTAATGAAGCTTCTTCCCCCCACTTTAACAATCAAAAGATGCATTGAGGATGGAGGGGTGAAAAAAATACTGAAGGCTCTGCTGTTTCACCCTGGATTAGAAAAACCCTTTAAAGCCTTGCAGCGGCATTCCAGGGCTTTCTGTTGACATTTACTTGAGCTTCTGCTTTTATACAGCAGATTATGAGTCAGCGGCGCTACTGTGGGCAACAGTTTATCATGTCAAATTTGAGAGATTGAAGGGAGCTGAAAAAAATCATGTATCTGCCTCTTTAAACCACAATTTGTTCCGTGGTGGCATGAAGAAACATAACACAAACCGACTGAAATGTTTCCCTTGTGCCTAATCCATCAATTTACATCTATTTACATACATTTTTTATTATAATGTGTAAGGAACAATTATCAAGAACCTGCTACTCTTAGATATCTACTGATGCACACAAGGCAAACAGTTTTATGTCTCATGAGATAGCATGAGCTTTACTGAAGGTTTAATACAGTTAATCTTGTTTAAAGTGGCAGTAGGCAGAATATTTTTTGCATCATTGTGCAAAAATTTTGTAATAACCTTTCAGCATAGCAAGTGTTCTGAGAAGAAACTAGACTTCTGCACTTCCCCGTGTCTCTGTTTTCAGGCTTTAAATCTAGCCTGTGACGGGAGACTTTGGCCAATCACAGATCATTTCAGAGACAGAGCGTTCCTATTGGCTGTTCGTTCAACTGAGGCAGCTGTCAATCACTCGCATACTCTGATCAAACGGTCAAACTAGGCAGCGCTGATCAAATATGAATCAGTGCTGTTACAATAATGCCTGTTTCTCTCTGAAAATATTGTCAGAACCATCTTGTAGTTTCTGTTTATCTGTAAAATGAGAAAGTTTGCTCCAGCTGGTGGGCGGTGCTTGGTATTTCCTGAACTCAAAATGGCTGCCGGGTCACAATCTTTCTGATTTTACAGCTAAAGAGTATCTACAAGATGATTCTGAAACTATGTTTCACGAGAAACAGTCATTACAGTAACAGAATATTGATTCATATTTGATCAGTGCTGCCTATCGTTACTGTTTGATCGAGTGATTGCGAGTGATTGACAGCAGCTCAGAGACGGTAGGCTCCAGCTCAGCTCTGATTGGTTGTTTTCCTCCGGTCAGTGAAATCTTGCAGATGCTATTAGGAGCACCGGAGGACACAGAGGCACATGATTTATTTATTTTTTTTTTTTTAGATTACCTGTCTCATGCACTACTGTCAGGATATAGTGCCCGTTTTATAAAAATGTATTTTTTAAAGTCATATTTGCTCCAATTCTTCCCACTGCAGCTTTAAACATATCTGTACACTCCACACTGAAAGCAACGTTATGGCTAATTCCTTGTTCTGCATTATGGACCATAATGTGTGACGGCCGTGGCTTAGAAATCCTCTCCTGATCTCTTTCTCTCTTCTCTCCATCAGTCCATCTCTCTCCCACTCACCATAAATTTCCTCAGAGATAACTTCTTCCCAGGTGAGGATGTGCGTCAGACCTCCACGGTGTCCATCGCCGTGTGCCGACTCCCACCAGATATCGCCGACATAAAAAAAAAAATCCTCCTCCCTTCTCTCTTGGGCCTCTAATAAAGCTTCTGCTTCTTATTCATGTGGGATGATCAATCATCATGTATTATCAAGTAGGAGGAGTCACCCTGCTGTCCTCCATGTCAGCGATGACTGGCAGAGCTGTGTGAATAATGCAGCTCTCTCAGTTCTCACTGAGTTTCAGCCATGTTCTACGCTGTGCACATGTTGACGAATGCTATTCGACGGCATTAACTCTTCTCTTTGATGAAAAAGGAAATGCTTAGTAGTCCAAAGTGTGAATTGTTCATCTGTGTGCATCTGCAATGCTGTGTTGTGTGTAATTGCCTGCATCAAAATCTCGCTTCAACATTTGTCAGTGTGACCTCAGATGGCTTCTGCTCAGGATCGCTTGGGGGATGGAGCTTATCTCAGCTTTGCACTAGACTATTCTTATTATCTTTGTTATTCATTTTATCATTTTTTAAAGGCCATGGCGTTCCGGTAAGCTCTGAACTAGAAAAACACATTTTCTTCCAAAAGATGGAAAGAAGTTTCATTGTGGTTTGTGGTTGTGGTGCTTTGTGGTTTTACCGTTTCTTTGTTCTGACAAAGCAAAGTAGTGCATTACCCAACGTGAGCTGCACTCATCTGCCCTCATTCGTCCATCAGCTTTTCATCTGTACAAATGAGTGAGATCTGTTTGAGGCAATATGTGCGCTGATGTTTGGGCGGTAAACACTCAGAATGAATTAATGGCTCTACAATCCTGGCTGTTTAGCTGTGACCGCCAACATCATCAGCGGTGAGGACAGGATAAAGCATCGCAGCACAAATGGTACCGTCGTGTTTCCCAGAGAGATAGATCTATATATTGGCCCTGAGCAGCCCCTATTTATTGATTACCTCAGATGCTCTGATATCTGTGTTTGCTGTGTTCTGTAGACTATTGGTGCGTATTGCACTACATCAAAACATTATGGACCTGGCAGGCCATTCAGCTACACTCACCGATCATTCTCAGTGAGCCGAGGACTCTCGGTGACAGTAGTCAAGAGCACCAGGAGGGTTTTTTAAAACCCCGACAGAGCTTTGTGTGGAGGCAGATGAGAACACATTAAAAGTAAATGGTCCACTGGGACTCAACTCTCCTTCCTACTGGTTCCCTGTTGGTGCAATGACCTTGCTACTCCAGTTGCGTATCACAGTCCATCTTCCTTCATAGGCTAAAAACTCATCGTTTTAAGAAGTACCTGACATCACCCTCTCATATCCCTCCTCTAATGTGCCCTCTCCTTGAAGCTAAAAAACCCCATAGCCTTCATATGCCATTCCCACAATATGGACTCTGCATAAGTCCAGTTGTTCCCAAACTTTTTAAAACTGTGGCACCCCTCCATGCATACACCCACACATCATATATGTCACATGGCATGACTACTTTCTATGATAAATTAAATATAAGCCTACAAACCAAGAGCCTACCGCTATGGATGAATAAAAACATTTCCTGCTTTCTGGTGACTTTCAAAGAATAAAAATGGCAAAATAATAAGTATACCACAATAGCATTTTTAATCTTAATACTAACTTAAATACTCTTAAATACTTAAAATTTTACTTTTAATTCTCAGGAAAGAATACAGAATAATTTGCCTCTTTTTACTCATTCATTCATTCATTTTTTCCCCCTCCCAGAGCATTTCTTTCTCTTAGTGCTCTCCATTTCCCTCTCTCACTCACTGAAACCTGTTATTTACAAAGGCTTGCGCCATGCCACGTCGACTATTTGCTGCATGGGGCAAAGCCCAACTGTGGGCGCTGTGCGTTATGATGTGTGGCGAGCAAAGCTCAAACCGTGTTGTGTTGCAAGCAGCTCTTTTTTACCTGTAAACAACATTAGGTGCAGCTGTATTGTCATCCAAGTGGAAACAGTAGGGCTTATGTGTGCTGTACAGTGCCAGAAATAGGTTGAGATAATTGAGATTTGCAGATAAGTTTCTAAATTAACTACTCTTGTTCACTTTCTTGCTAAGAGTTAGATGAGAACATCAATACCAGTAACCGTGTACTAAATAAGATGCTACAGTTCAGCAACTGGTTACCTTAGCTTAGCATAAAGACTGGAAACAGGGAAACAACTAGCACAAAAATCCAGCCTCTCTACATTAAATCTCACAGTTTACATGCTTTATGAAAACAACAAGTTGTGTGTCATTAGGTGTAGTGTTGTGTTGTTGAGCAAGCCCGGCTAGCTGTTACCACCTCCTTTCAGTCTTTATGCTTTCAGCTAAGCTAATTGACTCCTGGCTTTACTAACACCAATCTTCTCACCCAACTCATGTGAGCTTTAGAGTTGCTTGTAGCTGTATTTCGTTGCCTTCAGACAGAGCCAGGCTAGCTGTTTTCCCGTTACAAGTCTTTATGCTAAGCTACGCTAATTCACTGCTTCTTTATATTTAGAAAACATACACAAGTGTGGTATCAATCCGCTCGTATAACTCTTGTGAAGAAAGAAAATGAGCTGATTTCTTGTTAAACTGTTGCTTTAAAGCCAATAATGAAAATGAACATAGGCTAATTGGTTAAAATGTATGTCTTTGAAATGATCTTACATATTAGGCTGTCAAGGACACAGAGCACACTCATGTGCATCATGCATTGATTCAGTTTTTCATTTTACTCTCTAGTTGCTTGAAGTATTCAGTATCTTTGCAAGCTAAATTAGTTTCAAGATGTCTCCTGAGCTTGCTTGGTATCATTACCGTATTTGACATTCCTTCCCAGCAGATGAGGCACATGAGGTACAACCAGCTTCCCTTCTCCATTTAAAAGCTGTAAGCAAAGTAACTTTCAGTCCCATTTGAATTCTTGTGGTCGACTCAGGTTCTCAGCTGCCCCAATTTTTTATGTGGTGAAATGTTACTAAAAATGAATAGCATAAAGAATGGAAGAGGTGCTGTGGCTCTGAAATTTGCACTTTGTTTTTTGCTGAATTTAATGTTTGGGTGAGCAATCTGGGAATTGCAGCTATTCAGTTGCATCTCAAAAATATAAAGTGAATTGGGAGAGTGAGCATTTCTTTGTTGATGAAGCTGAATGGATTCATTGTTGTAGCTGCTGCTATGACTCAGATGTTCTTTGGGGATGAAGGAGGCTGTGAGAGCAGAGGCTTCAACATAAGGATGTTTGTCAGAATTGTTAGACTAAATTAGCTTGCCTTTTGCAAGATTAATATTCAGGGATGTAGGGTGTTTGCATCAGCTGAGATTGTTGTGAAGTAAAAAAATCCAGGCAAAATTCAATGTGGTACAAGCATAATGTTTTTAGCGTGCATTTGCTTTTGTTTTTATTTCTTTTAGGAGCTAATATTATAATAATACAAACAGTGACCTTCTGTGCATATTTTCTCAACGCTAAATCACTAACAGACAAACTTTTGACAAATGTTGACCCTATACACCCAGAATCGGGGCACAAGAGATTTCAGCAAATTTCATCATCCCATATTTCATGTGCTTCATGAAACACAGAGGTTGGTTTATAATTCATTAATCACATGAGGTCCCCGCATTATGCGAGTCACTGTCAAGAGAGTCAACAGGGCTAAACAACATCAACCATGAGTGCATATACTACTAGCTGGAGTGGTACCTTTGGTAGCAAACTAATCTGGTGCTTAATTAGTCTCCATGTGGAAAACTGGTATCTCTTCTTTGACAGCGCTGTCAAGGCTTTGACAGTCAGGAGAAGTGGCTTGCGGTGGCAGCTGTCTACATTTGACACTATGAACTGTAGAGGCTCCTTATTTCCAGAGGAAGCCATCACCTGTCAAGCATCACTAATGTGTTTATTGTTACTGGAAAGACCAACTTGTTCCCCTCTAGTTATTTTAGAGAGGAGACAGTAGGAGTGTCAGTGACTCAATGTTCAGTCGTGTGCATATTTCTGTGCTGCTGAAGTGCAATGTTTTAGAGCCTTAACATTACTTTTCCTAAGGAATTATTGCACTTTTAACATGGTCTGATATAGGTACAGTATATGTGTCTGGCTGGATTATGAGACAATAGACAATAGACACCCAGACTGATTGGCACAAAATGACTACAGTGTTGTTAGTAGTTGTTTTGTGTCTCTTTGTAGTCTTATTGGATCTCTTTGTGGCCATTTTGCATCTCTTTATAAGCTCTTGTTGAGTCTCTAAATTATAGAGAACGGTCTTGACCTGCACTTAGTGTTTTGAAATAACTTATGATTTGATGCAATCTAAAAATAAATTTAATTTATTTTTTTGTTTTAGTTTTTCATTTAATTTTTTTAATTGCTTTGTGATCATTTTGCAGCTCTTTGTGTTTGTTTTTATCTCTTCGTTGCCATTTTGTGTCTCTTTGTAGCTGTTTTATCTGTTTTTAGTTGTTTTGAATCTCTGTAGTAGTTTTGTGTCATTTTATGGCCATTATGCATCTCTTTGTAGATGTCTTGTGTCTCTTTGTAGTAGTTTTGTGTCTCTTTGTAGTCAGTCTGTCTTTTTTGTAGTAGTTTTGTGTCTCTGTAGTCATTGTCTCTTTGTAGTAGTTCTATGTCTCGTAATAGTTTTTTTTGTCTTTTTGTTGTCATTATGTCTGTGTTGTTTTGTCTATTATTTGTTGTTTTGTGTCTCTCTGTAGCAGTTTTGTGTATCTTTGAGGTCATTATAGACCTCTTTGTAGTTGTCTTGTGTCTCTTTTTAGTTGTTTTGCATCTCTTTGTAGTCAGTTTGTGTCTCTTTGTAGTAGCTTTGTGTCTCTTTGTAGTAGGTTAGTGTCTCTGTAGTCATTTTACTCTTTGTTGTAGTTTTGTGTCTTTTTATAGTCATTCTGTGTCTCTTTTTAGTTGTTTTGTGTCGCTTTGTAACCGGTTTGCGTTTCTTCGTAGTTGTTTTGCGTCTGTTTGTGGCCATTTGAGTGATTGTCCGACATTCACTTCTGACATCCTATACCCGGTAGGCCTGTTCAGTAATTCATACATGTGAATGTGTATAAGCTCATCGCCCATGATGTGTTCAGCAGCACTTGTAAATCATGCACAGAGAAGTGACGGACACCTGCCAAGGCTTTATGTCTAGAGGTAGACTGATGAGATGTGTCCTCAGGTTTCATTCTCTGGCTGGACGGACTGGGAGTCGCTCACGGACCGACATTTTTATAGAATACCGTGTGTGTGTGTGTGTGTGTGTGTGTGTGTGTGTGTGTGTGTGTTAGAGGCAAATGGAAACATCGAGAGCTATCAAAAATAGCTAACAATCAAATATTTAACAACCTTCAGCTATACCTCTCCCCAGTTCCATATTTCCTTCTGGAGGTAATTGGTTGACACTGTAGACTTTTGTGAGAACTGTAGTATGAGAGGACTAGATGTTATTGCATTTCATATCTCAGTCAGAAAACAAGAAGACAAATTTGAGAGGAATTTAACAAGAACCTTCTGACTTCCCTGCTTGCGTTTCACTAAATTGGAGAAAGTAGATGTTTATTGATTTGCCTGGAAAGACAGAATTGCGTGTAACTTTTTATTCCTTGTGTATTGTCTTGTAATGGCAGGGTTGTTCTGCCACACACTGACAGTGTCACTGCATCTGTTCTGTAGTCCACCTTTTTGAGTTATTACTAGGACTGTGCCAGCCTAAAATTTAAGACAGCTCCAAGAAATCTGTTACCATTGGTTAGCTGCACATCTGAACTCAGTGGAGCCTCATCTGTGAGTTTCCAGTGTTTTACAATGTGAAAACATTTGGGCTGAATTAAAATGGAAAACTTGAGATTGTTTTTCTTACTTTTTTGAAAAGCATGGTTCCATATAATAAAAATAACTCCAAATGGTTTAACCCTTGGTCCACCTAAATTAAAGGAAATATATTTCTTTGCTGTCTTGCCTAGAGTTTGATGAGAAGATTGATACAGTACCACTCTTATTGTCTGTCAGGTAATGCAGCTACCACAAGAAGCCATTTAGCTTCACTTCGCATAAAGACTGGAAACAGTGGTAAACAGGTAGCCTGGTTTGCCTGAAAAATTCAGCCTCTCCACAGTAAATCCAGCTGATTAGACTGTTGTCAGACCTTTAAACAGACATTATCAGTCGTTATAAGCACCATAGATGTGAGTCAGTGGGGGCCTTCTACACCCAATATTAGGTTTTATCATCTGTTCGAATGGTAGATCACCTAAAGAAGGTATAAAAGAACAAGAGCTGTCTAATGTCTTAACACAACTAATTTCTTGAATGCATAAACACAATCAATCTTTCAGAGGTTGTTCAGTTTTAAAACTAGAAGACAGAGTGAAGATACTGGTATCATATTAAACCTAAAAACACAAGGAATACATTGGTACCAACCACGTCATACTAGCTTGTCATGAAGGAGGCTAAATAACGCTCCAAACCTGTGCTGAATGTTGGCGAGGAAAAACTGCCATTTTCAAAGGGGTCCCTTGACCTCTGACCTCCAGATCTGTGAATGTAAATGGGTTCTCTGGGTACCCACGAGTCTCCCCTTTACAGACCTGCCCACTTTATGATAATCGCATGCAGTTTGGATCAAGTCATAGTCAAGTCAGCACACTGACACACTGACAGCTGTTGTTGTCTGTTGGGCTGCAGTTTGCCATGTTATGATTTGAACATATTTTCTATGCTAAATGCAGTACCTGTGAGGGTTTCTGGACAATATTTGTCACTGTTCTGTGTTAATTGATTGAGCTACAATAATAAATAAAGTAGCATATTTACCCACTCCCATGTTCATAAGAGTATGAAATACTTGAAAAATTTTCCATTAAATATACATTTTGAGCAGCTAAAAAATGTGTTATTAATTTGCAATTAATCACGTTTAACTATGGACAATCATGTGATTAATCATGATTAAATATTTTAATCGTTGATAGGCCTAAAAACAACATAACAGTGACCTCTAGTGAGTATAGTAATTATGACCAGCAGTCCATTCCTTCCATCCATCCATCGTCAACCGCTTATCCCGTTAGGGGTCGCGGGGGGGCTGGAGCCGATCCCAGCTGGCATTGGGCGAAGGCGGGGTTCACCCTGGACAGGTCGCCAGTCCATCGCAGGGCACATAGAAACAGACAACATATAGACAGACAACCATTCACTCTCACATCCACACCTACGGGCAATTTAGAGTCATCAATTAACCTAAACAGCATGTCTTTGGACTGTGGGAGGAAGCCGGAGTACCCGGAGAGAACCACGCTTACACGGGGAGAACATGCAAACTCCACACAGAAGAGTCCCAAGCCGGAATTGAACCTGCGACCCTCTTGCTGTGAGGCAACAGCGCTAACCACTGCACCACCGTGCAGTCCATTCCTATATTCCTTTAAAACAAATTGACCATTTTTTCTCGTTAAACCATTGCTATGAATGTCAAAACACATTTATGACATTGCTGGCCTGTCAGACGGCAGGGAGACACTATACCAGTATTTAAACCTGTGGTTGTGCATTCTTCTCTGCATTGTACCTGTATTATTATTACAGCAGATCATTCTTTTTGAAAGTAATCACTATGACCAAAAAGACAAGATTTTAATCTATAAAAACACATATTACATTTCCCTATTCATGCAAGTTTTTCATAATAGGCTACTAGATATCTGATGAAAGCAGTTTACATAGTGGGAGCATCCTGCTGGTGGAGCAGTCGGAGGTAAAGCATGTCCGCTGATAGATTTAATTTCATTTTGGTGACGATCGTGTGGTTATTTAAAGCAATAATTATCCACAATTGAAATCTACTTAAAAAAATACTCCTCTCTGCATCCAGCCTGGTAAATAGTGTGGATGCAGCTCTGATCTTAATGATCGCCTCTTTGAGATGAAATTTTATATAAATGAAACCTTTGAACACAACACATCTTTGATCCTTTTTTCCGGTTGTGTTTTATTTTACTCTCCATCTAGGCCTCGGCGTGTTTTACCCCCCCAAAACAGGACACCGCCACTCACTGTCAACCCTGTTAACCAGTGTCTGTGTTTCTGCAAAAATATCATTGTGTTATTTTGACACCTGGCTAAATATCACCGCGGCTGAATCTAATTCCAGCTGTGAGCCTCGTTCCTTTGCTGCATGTGTAAATTCCTCTTGTCAGAGCCCTTCGTCAACATGGAAATGCTAATTTGTTGCGAGCTCTAATTAGCACGAGGACTCAGGTGGAGAAGTGTCACACACATGATTCAGCGTAACCTTTCGCTTTGATTTCCCTCATGCCTTATTTCTGATATTCACAAGGAAACAGCTCTAAGCTATGTCATATTGCTGTGTATCATTTTGGAACTGCTCTCCATTTTTTATATGCCTCAAGTTAAAATACTTCTACATATTTATACTTTATCAAATTATTGAAGCGTCCCCGTGCTTGTTTCTTGTCTGATTACTGTGATCTTTCTGTCCCTTTGCTCCATGATTAATTGAACTGAGCATCTGTTCCTTCAAAAATATGAATACTCCTAAATCAACTCTTTAGGCTTCTTTGTTCTACCAGAATTACATCCTCTTCCAGTCCGTCCCCTTTTACTCACCTTAAATTGCTCTTAAAATAAGATGATAACAAAAAGAAACTGTAAGAGGCGGTTTTCTCAGCACAGTGCTGATGACTGAAAACTACCATCCATCCATCGTCAACCGCTTTTCCCGTTAGGGGTCGCGGGGGGCTGGAGCCGATCCCAGCTGGCATTGGGCGAAGGCAGGGTACACCCTGGACAGGTCGCCAGTCCATCGCAGGGCACATAGAGACAGACAACATAGAGACAGACAACCATTCACACTCACATCCACACCTACGGGCAATTTAGAGTCATCAATTAACCTGAACAGCATGTCTTTGGACTGTGGGAGGAAGCCGGAGTACCCGGAGAAAACCCATGGGGAGAACATGCAAACTCCACACAGAAGAGTCCCAAGCCGGAATCGAACCTGCGACCCTCTTGCTGTGAGACAACAGCGCGAACCACTGCACCACCACATTCAGAGAAAAAAATAAAACCTTGAAATTTTACGTGCTATTTTTCATCCATCATCTAAAACAAGTAGCTATGCACGGAAACCTTGAACATATAGTTTGACGTGTTTAAAAAAAAAAAAAAAGCAGCCCACTTGTTGGGATGATCAAAAGCGAGAGCTGACACCAGCTAGCTTCACCATCAGGACTGAAATAAAAAATACAGTTCTGAAAAGTCAACCGAGACCGGCCAATTACAACACTGATGTCAAAGCTCTGGGGCAGATAAAAAATATTCAACTGGAATATAAATAGGATTTTTACATACTGGACCTTTATATGATCATACTAGTCCAGTATCTCAAGGAATCATGTACATGCTGGACAATTCAGTCCCAGATCAGGAAGTTGTGTTCCTGCAGTATAGACTTTTTAATAGTCACTCTGTTGCTGGGGCAATTTAGTCAGCTACTACATTAACAAACATGGCAACCAGAAATACATTTACAGTGATTATGCTGTCAAGTTAGACAAGGTCTATACAGTATTGGTGCAACATAAGGGTGATGAAGTCAAGCTGGGGTCTGACGAATAGCCACGAGTTTGAGTTTTTTCACAGACCTGTAGTGAACAATTTTTTTTTTTTCATGCACAGACATTGGTGACAGAATTTAAAAAGCAAATTAACTGAATTAAATCAAGGTCTTTGCAGAATCATGCCATCGCGGCCGGCTTAAGGTGTACGCCATATAGGTGCAGTCGCCTAAGGGCCTTATAGAATTATTTTTTTAATTAAAAAAGAAAAAATGCCGGAGGTGATTGATTTTCTGCATTGAAGAAAGAAAGAAAGAAACGCTGTAACTCTCATTGTCGTGAAACTGATTAAACACTATTAAGCCAACAAAACAAACTATTTTTTTATGAAAATTAAAACCGTAATTTTTGTCTTAAAACTATTGTTATGTCTGATGTGGTTTGCAGGGCTATAGTGTTAAGGTTCTGGGGGATTGAACCGATTGAACCATCTTAGAGAGGCGCCGGCGGCAAATCCAAATTTCGCCTAGGGCTCCAAAAGGGCTAGAGTCAGCCCTGCATACCATATCCATGTTTTCGTCTGCCAATATGTTTGGAGATCATCATTTATATTCCTCATACCTTGCTTGCGGACTAGGTACTGTAAAGCAGAATCACACATTTCTTGCATCTTTTGTCATTTTTCCTGCAGCTGTTCTTCCTGTCTGCACCTGCAGTAGATGTAAAATGTTGTCATTGGTGCATCTGAAAAGCTTATGAATTCATAGCTTCTTACCAGGATTTTGTTTTTGCAATTATTACAGTGCCTTGCAGCCAGGCAGTACTGTAATCATCAGTGAACATTGGGTTGTGCTCCTGCACCAAGTTTAAAGCAAAATTACTGAGCAGGTATGAACTGGCAGTAGAATCATTCCTGTTGTATTTAAGACGTGTTCTACAAAATAAACCACTTTTCTTCTGTGAACCTTGTAAATCTCAAGTGTGTCATCAAAATGCTGAAATTTACATTTAATGATAGCTTTGAATTTTCCCTTTCAAATTTCATCTCAGTGTTGTTGCTAATGTTGTCTGACTTGCGTACTACCCTGTACCGTACACATAAGGTGGTCCACTTCATTTTTGTGCTTCATTTTCTCAGACAGAGTGAGGGAGAAATAATTAGGATATGTTAAGGAGAAATTAGAGTCCCCAGGGATAGAAGGGCAAGGAATGGGCTGCAAAAGTAGAAACTGAACATTTGATGGAAAAATAAGACAATTTGTCATAAAGGCTGCACGGCGGTGTTGCACTGAGGGTCACAGGTTCAGAGCTGGTTTGGGGCTCTTCTGTGTGGAGTTTGCATGTTCTCACCGTGTTAGCGTGGGTTTTCTCCAGGTTCTCCAGCTTCCTCCCACAGTCCAAAGACATGCAAGTTAATTGTTGACTCTAAATTGCCCGTAGCTGTGAATGTGAGCGTGAACGACTGTGATAGTCTGGCGACCTGACCAGGGTGTACCCCGCCTTCACCCATAGTCAGCTGGGATCGGCTCCAGCTCCCGCAGCCCTGAACAGGTTAAGAGGTTACAGATAATGAATGAATGAATTGCTCATAAATTCACTCATGTCACATTTTAGTACTTGGCAATGAAGTTGCTAAATTGGAGCCACGTTTACATTTTAGGCATGTACAGAACTTGTGCTTTATGCTGAGTTTTTTTTTTATTTTTAAAAAGCATTATTTTTTAAATCACAAACAGCAAAGGGAGATATAACAAAATGGATGATAAAAAACTGCCTGATAAAGAAATGAAAAATGAACAGAGGTGAAAAGATCCTGAAATGTCAGTTTTCACTGTAAACTGGAAGATAGCGACAGACTTCTTTTTGACCAGGATGCTGCGATGGAGTGCAGCGGAGTGTATCGCAACCCTAAACCCAGTAATTATATTTTTTTTCCTCAGCTGATGGGACTGACTGGATAAGGAAGGTGAGAGGCTTCATAGCTCTAAAGTCCCTAAATGTCCAGAACTTTTATCAAAATGGACTTTTCACAACAAATAGTCACAGTGGCTTAAATGCTACAATTTTGGCAGCTCTGACGCACCAAATCCAGAAGATAGTCATCAGAAGTAGACATGACACACAGTCTACAGTCAACACATTTAACCCTGATAATTTCTCTGTTTCATAATTGTGATAATTGTTGCGCCTTTGTCACATAATCTCGTAATAGAGATTCTTATCAGATGCTATTAAAGCTAATTATACTATTTATACCTCTCACGATTAGGTACATCCTTGTGACTCAGTTTCAGGACTGAACTGATCACAACTCCACACAGAGTATGTGGACATGAGCATCATGTATACATCATGTACCACAACAGTATGCATACAATACTGAGACATAGGGTACTTGCAATATGCAAAGTTTTCAAAAGTGTCACTTTCGCCGAATGTTTCCTTACTGTTTAAAGTAATTGAAATGGTCTTGTATTCATGAATAAATCCCATTCACACAGACTGAAATAAGAGACGGGCTGTTCAGAGTACATTAGACTGATACTCGAGATGTGAAGTAATTACAGAGCCGGATTATCGATCAGTCCAAAGGATCCGTCTTGCCAGGTTTGAAAAGATCCGAAAGGTTATCTGGACATGTTGGCAGGTGTCTGCAGCGTACAGGCCCTTCGCTCCTCCGCCCTCAATCCAAACCATCACTCAGCCCAATTCAAACTTCTTCTGCCCACAATGACACCCAGCCGTTGGAGAATGACTTTAAAAAGAGGATGAACTCTGAGCCCGTCTAGTCAAATCAATCTAGTCACGGTGCATGAACGGAGCGGTTCATTACTGGGAGGGCCGAGGAGCTCTCCGATCAGCTCTCTAATATTGCTGTGATCCTCTTCCCTTTTCTTACCTAATTGAATTCTCCAGGAGAGATGCCCCTCAGCTGCAGATTTATCATATCCTGAAATTGGAGGAGACTAGCTCCATGAAGGACGTGCGCAGAACATTTAATCCACTCCTCATGCTGTAAACCCAGCTCCGTGTTCTCTGCCAGGACTTGACTTATCCCACTGTGGACCACTGGCCTTCAGAGACGTGTCTTTACTCAACATAGCCCAGGATGAACAGCAGCTGCAGCAGGCATCCCACATCAAATATGCTGCCTGTCATGTACAGTATGACCACCGTTCACAGCAGATGGCGTCGTAATCTGTAATCAAAGCCCCTTAAATGCAGCTCACTGCACAATATGTCTCTCTCTACTTCAAATCTTTCTTTCTCTCCACGTTGTAGTAATGGCAGGTTTTGACATGAGAGATAAGATAACCGGGAGGATTGTTTTTCAAAGCCACTTCATCAGAAAGGTGGTTGAATGTAGGACACCAGGGTGTCTTGTTCACATAAAGATTGAATGGAGATAAGTAGGTGAATCATAAAGAAGAGTGATGGAAATCTGCATGTTGAGGATCATGTCACAGTGGAAGATGACTAACACCATAATGAATTATCTCACACTATTTACATTTGTGGCATTCAGATCATGTCCAGTCATGTTATTCTACCTGCTCCGCTGTAGCCTACTGTATATCCTACCCGATATAATTCCCTTTCCTATCAAATCTAAAGCCTATTTATTCTCATCTATCCTATCCTATCCTGTATCCTGTACTGTGTCATATCCTATATCCTATTCCTATATCCTATTCCTATCCCATCTTATCCTGTCCTGCATTCTATCCTATCCTATATCCTATATTCTATATGCTAAATCCTATATCCTATTCCTATCCCATCTTATCCTATCCTGTATTCTGTCCTATCCTATATCCTACATCCTAAATCCTATATCCTATTCCTATCCTATCCTATCTTATCCTATCCTGTATTCTATCCTATCCTATGTCCTATATGTCCTATGTCCTCTATCTTATATCCTATATTTTATCCTATGCCTTATATCCTCTATCCTATCCTATCCTCCTATCCTATATCCTATAACCCATATCCTCTATCCTATCCTATATCCTATAACCCATATCCTCTATCCTATCCTATATCCTATAACCCATATCCTCTATCCTATCCTTTATCCTATATCCTATATCCTATATCCTCTATCCTCTATCCTATATCACATCACGTGTATCATGTGTATCCTGTCCTGTATCCTGTCCTGTATTCTATCATATCCTCTCCTATCCTATCCTATATCCTATAACCCATATCCTCTATCCTATCCTTTATCCTATATCCTATATTCTCTATCCTATATCACATCACATTATCATATATCTATCCTGTATCCTGTCCTGTATCCTGTCCTGTATCCTATCATATCCTCTCCTATCCTATCCTATATCCTATAACCCATATCCTCTATCCTCTGTCCTATCTTATATCCTATATCCAATATCATATATCTATCCTCTATCCTATATCCTATATCCTATTCTATATCACATCACATCACATCCCATGTATCCTGTCCTGTATCCTATCTTGTCCTGTCGTTTCACATCCTGTCATATCTTGTCCTACCCTGTCCTATCATTTCCTCACTGTACAATGCCTTCTGCAGTATAATCAGAAATATAACCATATCTACATGATACTTTTATCGGCTGGTTTTCTGAGATCATGTCTAGTGTGTGCAGAGAATGCACTGTTTGAACAATGTACATCATTCTAATAACTATGCATGCCTCCAGATGGGATGTATTTTAAGTATACTGCATATAGCTGTGCTCCCACATTTGCATGCAGTATGGCATCTCTGGCAGAGGTCCAGTGCTATACGATCACTTATTTGATTAAACATTATCATGCTCAGCAGGACAGAGGGGTTCTAACAAGTGCTGAAGTATAACTGCTGACAGCAGCAGAAAGCCCTGTGAATCATGCTAGGGGTTTATTGTGACAGTGAATGGGACGATCTGCTCTTCATCATAGAGTTTCTCATGGGCAGTCACCTTGAACCTAATAAAACTTTCCTGTGATTGGGAGCATTGTGATTTTTTTCATGCTTAAAATCATTTTCTGTCTCATCTTACATTTAATATTTTCTCTCTCTCTGTGTCGGTGCTTTGTTCATTAATTAATGCTTTCACTCTTTCAGGCTTTTGCTTTTCTGTCTAACAGATGTTAGATGTTGTTTTAATCTATGATTCTCCTTGTTCACACTGGTAACAGACAGTCCCTGAAATTGCTCAGAGTATTTTATTTTGACTCAGGTTTTCACTCAAATGTTCCAAATCTCTGCTGAGGAATTTCACCAATCAATCCTAAAATTAGATATCCGCTTAACAACACAAATTGTACATTTGCTCATATACTTTTGTAAGAAATAATTGTTAACTGAAAGCTGCATCCATCAGTGATTATTAATGGTTCAGTGAATAACATGTGAGGAGTTGTTTGTGACTCTGCAGAGCACTTTAGCATCTTTTACTTATAGTTTTTATTTCATGTACAGTATATAATTTACTTATAATAATATTATTCTATTATATGTTTTACTTTACTGTTTAGATTCACTGTCACCATTCTCACTTTATTTCTAGATGCTGCAGGACCCTGTTTCCAGCAATAAAGCTACACTACCTGCTTAGCACCAAACTGCAGACAGGCAAAGTTAGCAACCATTGGGAGAACATAGTGGAGCAGTCTGCAGCCAAAGAGCCAGATATTTCCCTCGGGGGTTGGCGGAGACCAAACAGAGATACAAATAAAGTCAATATTGGACTTACATCTGCTAGGCAGCTTGAAACACGACTCCAATTATCTGTTAACTAACATAACAGCTTCATAAAGTAATAACTTGTTGATGTTGTGCTTACAACTGGATGTGCTGCCACCATATGGCTTAAAATCAATTTTTGCTGCAGTTTAACTTCTTGTTGCCATGAAAACAAAGCAGACTGACTCCTTTAAATATTATTAATATTTTTTGACTTATAAATGACGCACTCACAGGGTGCTTCTGCACTTTTCAATTGGTCTGTATTCAAGACTCAGAGCATTTTATCCTGATAATTGTGGGTTGACGTTGGTGTTGACGTACTCGGCTTATTATCCGGCACAGATGGAGGTTTATAGTGTTGAAAGTGACATCCGTTGATGTGCAGATCCATCGCCTTCTGAGCTACAGTACTGCTGAGAAACTCCAGAATGGAGCTGAATCCCGAGAGGATCATAGCCTGATGACACTTGGCAAAATGGCACACTAATTATAGTCATTTTCATTTTGGGCAGAAAGGCTTGAGCTTAGTCATGTGCGAAGTGTTGATACCTTTCAGAGCACGGACCAATGCTCCCACGACATTTAGCCCTGCCAAATCTCCGCTGCGGATTGGCTGAGCCTGTAGTGAACAGTGACACTCTGAGGCTTTAGGTAGTTTCCACTCAGGGCTGGATCAGCAAACCAGTGACACAGAACAGTCTGGGGCCAGCCGCGGGACGACACCCTGGCTGGGAATATTAGCAGCGTTAAGACACTCTGAGCTGATGGCTCTGGCATGGCTTCAGAACAGCACAGCTCTCACGCATGCAGGGAGTCAACTGAATGGTAAACTGGCTGAAAGTTATTTTCACTCTCTACAGAGTTGCACAAAAAATAATTCAGTGACCAAGGTCTAATATTCTAATATATTCTAATATATTTACTAATATACTCTAATATAAATGATTAAGTATCAGGGTGTCATTATTTTCTTACAATAGGGTTAAGATAGACACACACAGCCCAGAGGCTATAGCACCGACTAGAACATGGAAAGCCCTCTTAACAAAATGAGTGGTCAAACATTGTGAGACTCTGTTGGCAGTAATGGAATATATATTAATAAGTATGTTTTCTTTAGTGTATAATCACCTGAAAATACCAGGGCTGACATCTTGAAAAGACGTCATGGCCATTTTCAAAGGGGTCCCTTGACCTCTGACCTCAAGATATGTGACTATAAATGGGTTCTCTGGGTACCCACCAGTCTCCTCTTAACAAACAGGCCCACTTTATGATAATCACATGCACTTTGGGGCAAGTCATAGTCAAGTCAACACACTGACACACTGACAGCTGTTGTTGGGCTTGAGTTTTCCATGTTACGATTTAAGCATATTTTATGCAAAATGCAGTACCTGTGAGGGTTTCTGAACAATATTGTTATTGTTTTTGTGTTGTGAATTGATTTCCAATAATAAAATATACATAGATTTGCATAAAGCAAGCATATTTGTCCACTTCCATGTTGATAAGAGTATTAAATACTAAATATTAGATAAAAATGTGCGAATAATTTGTGATTAACCACAATTAACTATGGACAATGGTCATGCAATTAATCGCAATTTCATATTTTGAATCGACTGGCAGGCCTAGAAAATATGAATTGTGTTTTTGTTACTTTAGATTGTGTCGTTTATATCTACATACAGAGCAGGTCCTCTTTATGGAGCCAATCACCATGTTTCTACAGTAGCCCAGAACAGACAAACAAAACACTGGCTCTAGATAGGGACATTCACAATTTCACGTTTTTGTATGAGCCATTGTAGTTTTCCATCACACCTGGAATACGGGAGATGTTTCAGTTGGTTGCAGTCTGTAGCTTCACCGCTAGATGCCGCCAGATCCCACACACTGCACCTTGAAGCTCATACAAACAGAACAGTACCAATAAATAGTGGTTTATTTTGAAAAATGTTGGCGAATATAAGAACTAAAAGTGCAGAATGATATTAACAATTACGTCATTCTCTTTCTAAAAGGATCTCTCAGCATGATTGTTATTGACAGGTGCACAGTTAAGGCTTCTGACGGCGAATGTGTTTCAGTAGGTGAAGGCATCATTAACTATACTATGACTACCCACGCAGTCTTTGTAGTTCCCTTTAAAATGGTTATAGAGTGTTGTAGACCAAATAATGGCCAGGTCCACTGAGACCAGCTCTTAGTAGAAGCAACTCTTTGGCTGATCGGTCCATATTTTGGGCCATCCTTCCCCTGGAGGATCAGTCCCTGGGAAACCTCTGATAACTAAAGCAATCAATTGAAATTCTATTCTGCTATTTTTTTATATTGCTTTGTGCTGAACTGTACTCGCTCTCCCTCAATTTATCTGTCCCCATGGATTTTCAGAAGCAGTTGCTGGAGAAAAAGTTGGGCTCCATCCTTACAGCTGAATCCATTTATGGGAATCATTTTTAATATAGCTGGAATTTGGTCAATTTTGCCTGTCACTTTAGTATCGATATCATATTCTCAATCTCACAGTGTCTGCTGTTAATGTAATTGAGACAAATTGTCACAATTTGTCCCCCGTTTTCATGTTTTTCCAGTAAAAGTGAGGTGGAGAAGTGCAGCATTCCCATTTGTCTCCATGACGTGCCAATGTGAACACTGAATCATTTTTATATTTTAAACTTTATTTATCAAAGGAAGACGTGCTGCGCATGCATGCTCATTTTATGTCTCGACACAAGGATGAAATAAGAGAGAACAGCGAGTCTCTACTTCAACCTTCATTTCCACCTGCGGTTAGAGTGCACTTGCAAGGCAGTCCACACCCTCATCCTCCTCTTCCTCCCATAAAGCTCCTCAGTCTCCACCAGTGTGTGAACATGAAGCAGGGCGGGGCTCCAACAGGCCTCTCTGAAAAAGAAAGATGCACTGTACACCTCAGCTGGCTTTGTATATTAACACTGTCAGCTGCTGTTTTATAAATCAGATTCTGACCAACAGATGGAAGGCGGATATGATTTCATAGGCTCATACATTAGGCAGGAAGCCTGTATGTCAGTCTGCCTGTGCGTGTGATTGCATTTGCATAGAGGCAACAGGCGTGGGTTTGTCTCAGTGAGAAACTGGAGAGATCGACCATAATGCTTGATTCCTATTTACAAGCTTTGAATGCCAAATGTCCCTTATGATTGTTTTGGGTGATGACTTGTTCCAGCCTACTGGTTGCAGTAAATGTTGAGGGAAATAGCTTCCTTTCCTCTGTTTTTCATGAATGCTTCTTTCACTGTGTCCTTTTAATGCAGCTTCATCTTTACAGTGCAGCTTGCAAATATGTATGAGTCAAGCAAAAAACAAAAAACAACAACAACAAAAAAAAACAAAACAGGTTAACTGATTGATGTTAGGCGTGTGCTTTAATCTAGAGGAGTGCTTCTTCACCACCGCATCCCCACTCTGAAGTGTTTGGGCTATAGGAGCCTCGGCTGCTCTGCCTCTATGAAAACAGAGGGAGGCTGAATGTAGATCAATATCCCAGAAACACACCAGAGACATTCTATTTTATTAAACATTTTCCCATTAAGGCGGTGGTGCGAGCGTTGTAGATCATCCCAACAAAGTCGTAAATCACAGACAGACAGCAGTATTGAGCAGAATCAGAGGAGATTACCAAGAAACAGGAGATATTTGGTGTTTGCCCTGCTGGGAGCCTCGTGTATCTTGTACTTATATTACCACGCGTTGCAGCTGAGGGATTGTTTTAGTGATGGTGGGGCATCATACTGTCATACTCTTACTGATCTTCATTCCACACGGCTCACTAGCCAATCACTTGTTTCTAATCTTATTCAAGACAGACTGAAGTCACATTGGTTTAAATGTTCCCCATTAAAACTACTCTCCTACTGTTCACAACTGAGCAAGTTGGGAGGTGCCTTGCTAAAGGTCTCCTAAACATCGAAGCTCATCAATGACAAGTCTGTGTTTCAGTACCCATGCGACCATGCTATTTAGCAGGCCAGACTAAGATTTAGTGTGTCCCAATACAAAGCATGTCAAATGCAAGATGGCATTTTGCATGAAACATTAGACTAATTTAATGATTTATCAATAATCAAAACAGTTATTATAGAATACATCATGTTTCTGTCAACTGACTAATTGTTGCAGCTCTATACCACCTTATTTTTTGTTAATAAATAATAGCTAATGTAGTTATTAGACGCTCAGAGCAACGGACATAGTATTTACAGTGAGAAGTCAGCTAATGAAATGGCAACTATGGGAATTTAGATCATCACAAATTAATACAACTGGGCTCACTGAACCATCAAGAGTCTCAGCTTTCCAATCATACCCAATTTAAGTAATTCCAAGACTGTTTAGGGACCCCCGTGTGCAAAAATAGTCAAACACACCATTTTATAACAGGCGAAAATAACACATTTTTACTGCATGCATAAAAACTGCATGGGTTTTGCTCAAAACCACATTGGATTAGCATAAGTTCGGCATGTCTATAAAGGGGAACCTCATGAATCCCCACTTTCATTTCAGTCTTAAAATGGATAGTTTGTGTGTTTTGATGTGGGGTCATATGAGGCACTTATTCAGAGTAGTCGATTAGTTATAGTAGATTACAATCAGCCTTTGTTTTAACGTTGTCTAAAATGCATTTTTCTGCCATCCCCATCCACAGCACTGTGTTGTTTTGCTCCGGTGCTGGTACTCCTGTCTGTTTCTCCAAGCTGGGGGTATACCCCCCATCATCTACTTTAGGTAGTACACTGACTATGGATAAGTACCTCATACAACCCCATTTTACAACCCAAAACTATATGACTCAGTTGTTTGTTGTGCTCATATACTGCAGCTGGTGCACTGCTGCATGCGAGGCACAAATCTTGTCAGTTAAGGGTTAATAATTGATTAATGAGGGTTGGTTACTAGTTAAGTTTTTTTTTTTGCAAAATTAGCACCCCTAATAAGAACCTCATACAACCCCACTTCAAAACATCTGAACTATCCCTTTGAGAGCTTAGGGGACCCCTTCGAAAATCGCCATGCCAGAGTTCCTTCAACAAAATATAGCCTGTGGAGTGTTATTTAACATCCTTCCCTAAGTATTGGTGCCTTCAAATGGGGTCATATTTACCGTGTTTACGAGTTGGGCCCATATGATCGCATGTCGCGTTCACAGCCTAGTCAGTGTAAAGTTTCTGAAAGACATTATGAGAAATGGTGGAGCCCATGGAAGTTTATTTATCGGTGCATAATAAGATAATATTGTACAGTATATTGTAATTTTAGTTATATATTGCATTTCTTGGTCATTTTACAACATTTCTGAGGAAAATGTTGATATTGTCAGCAACCTCATCTTTGTCCTGTCATTATGTCTTAGCATTTCGTGCATTATGTTACCCGCTTGCTAGCTTGCTAAATCGTTAGCCTTTGTGGCTTCTAGAATCGGACAGTAACAGTAATATTACCATTCCTTAGCTTTGGTGTTCTTTTCGACTTAAGCACTTGAACGCAACGCATGTTGTTTTCATGACTTCCCATGTCGTGGAGCAGCAAGTTCACGAGTCTCATTTAAAGGCACTTTAAGTTATTATTCACCTGAAAATTAATTTCCAAGGGCGCCACCATTTCTGACAACATCAACAAATACGTCACAAGTCGTGAACGTCATATGGACCCTAAACACGGTAAACACGACCCCATTTGAAGGCACCATAACTCTCTTTAGTCCTTCCATTGAGGTAATACACGTTCCCACCGGTACGTGGCGCTGTGGTGCTGCTGTGGGTCCATCAGTGAGCCCGAAGACACCGTAGACTTTACGGGATGTACGGGGCTACCAGCTCAGCGCATGCGCAGCTCAGTGATAATACAAGCTGGCCTGATCAAGATGCTAGCTAACTTTGGTCCTCTCGCTGTACATCTCCTACTGGGTAAGTTCCTGCAAAACTCGCTTTTCGGACCTTCAGCTCGAAGTTGGATCTAATCTGAATGCAGTATTAATTGTTTGAAACGATTCTGAGATGCATGTGTGAGTCGTGTCACGTTACCAAGCGTCATTTGTAGCTAGCTAACGTTGATTGCTCCGTCGGGCGTCGTCATGCAGCGCAGAGTTAACGTTAGTTTCTCTCCGTGAACTTCAGTTTTACACAGTAGTGTTGTAAGCTAACTGTGAGTAGTGACTTCGGCATCCTGTAGCATAAGAAAATAGGGTCTTAATGTCGTTATGATTAGTAGCCAGCCAGCAGATACTAAATTGAAATAGATGCCATATTTAAAGTAGTTTCACATTTTCAGCACCTCGCTAACATGTCATGGCAGCGCCGTATTGCGTGCGTAAGTGTGTGAGAGAGGACGGGTAAAAATGCTCTGGAAAGGTTTCGTGTATGTTATGCTAGTGTTTAATAGGTAGAAACGGGTCTGTATGTGTTGATATGTGAGCCGCGGTAGGGTTCAGCATTTTGAGTTTTGCCGTTCTTTGTTTATGTGGTGGAATGAGACCTGTGGGATTGGCGGCGATGACATTACTGTCTTTAAGAGGCTGGAGTAAAGATGCTGGTGTATGAAACTGCTAGCTCGTCGGGAAGGATACTGAGTAATGCTCCATAGTTAAACTACATTTTGTCGACGGAACACTGACATGGCGATATCTCAGACTGGTCCCTTGATCTCTCATCTTAAAGGGATAGTTCAGGTGTTTTTGAAGTGGGGTTGTATATTTTCCTAATCTATAACCGACCCTCGTGAACCAATTATTAACCGGCAAGATTTGTGCCTGTCATGCATCTGTGCGCCATCTGCAGTATATGAGCACAGCTGAGCCAACAGTTCACCTTCAGGAGAGCTACTGTAGCAGCCACGGTGCTGCGTTCAGGGTCTCCAGTTCGCTGTCCAGTAGCGTTAGCAGGCACAGTGCTGCGTTCACTGTCTCCAGTTCACTGTCCGGGAGTGTTAGCAGTCACGGTGCTGTGTGTAGTGTCGCGGATATGTAGCCACTGTCCCAGTAAAAGTGTCCACCACTACATTTAGTTTAGTTTAGCAGGTTGTCAGCTGTGTGTCTGCCCGGCTTAACTTTTGCGATTGTCAAACAAACAGGGTGTGTGTTTGTGCTATTTTAGCAGCTGCTAGCATTACTGGTGGCTTCATGCCCACTGCAGCGTAACTTCAGAGAGTGTCTGACAGAGAGTGTGTGTATGTGGCGGCGGTTAGTGTGGGTTTGTGGGCGCCGTTATAGCTGTGAACGTAGCTGCAGCAGACAGTGTATGTACAGTTTATTTGTCTATGAATAAATGCTACGAGGCTACAAGCTACAGCTCCTCAGCTGGAAGTCCCAAACCAGCGTGATGAGCTGCTCCTCTGCATTTTTCTCAGCTTTGTAATTATTTACTAAAATGTCCTCTAACTATTTAACTGATAGCGTTAAGCTGTTAAAAAGCTTAATGTCAGTTATTGGTTAAATGGTTTACTATTCACATCCCTAATACTGAGCCATAGACCGTGTATTACTGCATTAGATTATGGTCAGTATGCCCCCAGCTTGGAGAAATAGAGAGGAGTACCGGCACCGGAACAAAACAACACAGTGCTGTGGACGGGGACGGCAGGAAAACCCATTTTAGGCACCTAAAAGAAAGGCTGACTGTTACCTACTGTAACAATACACCTACTATGAATAAGTGCCTCATATGACCCCACATCAAAACACCCCAAAACTATCCCTTTTAAGATATAGAAATGATAATAGGGACTCATGAGTCTCCTCTTTACAGACATGCAGAATTTAAGCTAATCTGATGCATTTTTGAGCAAAAACCATGCAGTTTTTTGCATGCAGTAAAAATGTTATTTTTGCCTATTATAACATGGTGTGTTCTACTATTTCTGCACACGGGGGTCCCTGAATAGTCTTGGAATTACTTAAATTGGTTATGATTGGAAAGCTGATACTCTTGTGGGTTCAGTGAGCCCAATTGTATTAATTTGTGATGATTTTAATCCCAATGGTAGCCATTTCATATAGTGACGCCATTCTTTGAATCTTGACATCACTCCATAAAATGACCTTTAGCAGCCTCATGAAACTTAACAACCACAAACTAGAGATTTAGGGCATTCAGATGATGTATGGCTTTCCTAGGTATATAGACAATAAAGGGATGTTAGGGGGCATGACATAACGTTACGTCACACAACATAAATACAGTGTCCATTCCTCTAAGCATCTAATAATGACATGAATGGGTTTACACTGGAGTTAGTTGCAAGCCCTGGTACCTGTCATTCAGTCTCTAAAGGGTGCCTTGTGTATCTGTATCAAGATGCTGAGGGTTGCTACCAGAGCGTTGGTATTTGATTCCCTGAGAGTGCGACCAGGCTGAAAGGAGAGTAAATATTGGGAGTGCATTCATCAGGTGGTCAGAAACGGGACTCCAAGTGAATGCTAATTTTACTCCCTGCACGCTGGATGTGTCAATAAGCAACTGTTTTCTACTACCATATCAAATTTAAAGGGTTTTAATTTGTTAGTGTAGTGTTTATAGCTTCTTCTGCTGCCTCCAAGTGGAGAAAAAACAGTTATCAATGCTTTAGCAGGGCACACCCACATGTTAATGTCAGGATATTGAAAATGCTAATAGAGCACACCACTGTCGGGCTGTAATTAATGGTTATCTATATAGACGATTAATCTGTTGATTATTTTCTATTAGTTTGGTTTAGAAAATGTCAGAAAATGGTGAAAAATGTTGATCAGTGTCTCCCAAAGCCCAAGAGGACGTCTTCAAATGTCTTGTTTTGTCCACATCTCAAAGATATTGAGTTTAATGTCCTAGAGGAGTCTGGAAACCAGAAAATATTCACATTTAAGAAGCTGAATCAGAGACTTTTGTATTTTTTTTTCTCACAAAAATTACTCAAACTGATTAATTCATTATCACAACAGTTTGTGATTAATTATTTGACAACTAATCTGTTAATCGTTGCAGCTCTACACCACAGTGTGGCATACTTCCATGACTGTTTCAGTTGAGTTTGCTCTGCTCTGCTTTCACCTCAGTTCTCTTTTCCCAAAACTGCAAAACCCTCTCTCTGAATATCACCCCTCTTTGATCCCAAGATCAAGATACGTGAGTCTGGGCAGACGGTCGGTGACGCTGAGTTCCTTAGGAAATGGAAAGAGGCTGTCTGGATGTCTAATATCAGAAGCTTTCATCCAAGAGGGATGGCTGGGGATTATTGCAGTCTTTTTTCTAAATATTCAAATATTCAACAACTTTTTTTTATGGCTGTCAAAGTTAATGCGAAAATGATGCAAAATCCTTTTAATGCCACTAATTTCTTTAATGCATCACACAACCTGTGTTTTTTAGGTTGTAGCAGGCTCAGTTTTAAAGTGAGAGTGAAGATACTGGTATCCTATTAAACTAGAAAAGCTAAGGAATCCATTGGTACCAACCATATCATACTAGCTTGTCACCAAAGATGCTAAATTTTGTTGAAGAAAAACTAGCATGGCCATTTTCAAAGGATTCCCTTGACCTCTGACCTCAAGATGGCTGTTCCAACTGAGTTTGCTCTGCTCTTAGCTGGTGTTAACATACAAATAGCCAAAACGAGACAACGCACATAGACAGTACTGAGAAAGAAAAGTTCACCTATTTGCTCAAAAACCTTCAGTGTAATTTGTCTTCTTGTTTGTCTGTGTCCTCAAATCCTGAATAGCACGTTACTGCTCAGATTGGTTCAGTTCTTGCTGAAAAGTTACGTCACTATTAAACTTCCATACCTTCCATCACTAGCATGTGCTAAAGGAGAGCAAAGAACTTCTCACTGGCTTTTAATTCAGTATTATCCAGTTTGTGATGTTTAAATTGGTATCCTTCTCTTTATTTTGAATTCTGCCTTTGTACTGTGACATGAAAAACAGTTTTGTTGTTTTTGTTTTTCCTGGTGCTCGTATTCACAGGAGCTCAGAACAAGCTAGCAGGTAGGGGTTCAGTACGTTGCCCAGGGCCGCTTCAGCACAACAGATGGCTGTTGCTGGGATCAAATCTGTTACTGTTTGGTTCCAGGGTGTTCTCCTCAAGCACTGAACCACCCTGCCACCCAGTTCAGATTGTACTTTGTTGGAGGCCATTTTCTAAAGCAGATGGAAGGTGGCTGCAATTTTGTATGCTTGTATGTTGGGGTGCAAGCTGGTAGATCTGCCTGTACAGTTCGTTCTGATCGTATCCTTGTACCCTTTGTGCTATTAATCGAGTCCGATCATGGCAAATTTACGTGGACAGTCCTTTAAGAAAACAGAATTGTTATGAAATACTTAACAGAGAACAAATAATTAAAGACAGATAAGAGAGAAGATGCAGAAATAAGAGACTTTTATTCTATTTGTATGGGAAAAAAAAAGCTCATCCCCTTCTCTGCATTGCTCAGATTTCCTTTCTTCTGTCTGATATTCATTTTGACAAAGCAGCGATTTAAAATGATTGCACTGTCTCACTCGTTGCAAGTGGATGAGAGTGTCTACTTGAATGCCTGAAATGTAAAACGCTAGCATCTCCATTACTTTTCGAATTGTGTGGATTTTATTTCTGTGCCATTTTATTTGTGCGTCCTCCAAGGATGGCGGGGGAATAACGGGACAGAGATTGAATGCCCCTGTATAATCATAGCATCTTTGTTATTCATATCCATCTTTTCACAGCAGTCTAATCCACATGCATATTCAATGTGCCGCGGACAATCAGACGTTGTGAGCCGACAACATGCTCCGGTCCGCAGGGAGGTTGTTCCCTGCTTCCTCTGTGCTGTTTGTTGACAGCAGCTTGATGAAAATGGGGATAGTGCTAAATTTGATCACAGAGCATAAAGCGCAGCTGAAAATGAAAACATTTTGTGCTCACATAAATTATACTTTTTTTCATATCACAATATTGCATCACAAAGGCTTATAATATTGTTGAAATTATGTCCCGCTGATGCAAGCCGGCCATATTTGCCTTGTATATTGAATCACTGTAGATGCCAAGTTCCTGTAAAAATGTTGCCAGTGTGGACAGGAACAGTATGAAACTGTCAAGTCTTTCAGTGCATCAAATTAGCCTGAACAAGTGAATAAAAAAGTGAAGTGAATAAAAACAACTGCTCAGATCTGAACAAGGTTCAGTGCACATTATGATGAGAAACTGCTCAGCTGTTTCTTATTTGCCAATCATTTTTGTGCCTCTGGACAAACACTCGATAACTTTGGATTACATGTATCCAAACATGCAATCTTCTATAGTACAAGATTCAAAGGAACTTATCACGTTAATGTTTAATGTGCTGCAGCTACTTCACCTGTCAACTACGGTAGATGCTCAAGGAAGAAAAGTAATTAAGGTTCATACTGTTGTGTATTTACTGCAGTTTCAGCTGATGCCGTATCGAGGCATCCAGGCTTGTATCATATTCAGAGAATCACATGATGGATAACAAACAAGGCCCTTTCACAAGGGTCCCTTGACCTCTGACCTCAAGATATGTGAATGAAAATTGGTTCTCTGGGTACCCACGAGTCTCCTCTTCACAGACATGCCCACTTTATGATAATCACATGCAGTTTGGATCAAGTCATACTCGAGTCAGCACACTGACACACTGACAGCTGTTGTTGCCTGTTGGGCTGCAGTTTGCCATGTTATGATTTGAGCATATTTTTTATGCTAAATGCAGAATCTGTGAGGGTTTCTGGACAATATCTGTCATTGTTTTGTGTTGCTGATTGATTTCCAATAATAAATTTATACATTTGCATAAAGCAGCATATTTGCCCACTCCTGTTTTGATAAGGGTATTAAATATTTGACAAATCTCTTTTTAAGGTACATGTTGAGCATATAAAAAAGTGATTAATTTTCAATTAACTATGGGCAATCATGCGATTAGTTGTGATTAAATATTTTAATCTTTTTTTTTTTTAAGTTATTTTTGTTTTTTACCCTGCTTTCAAAAACTCCCTTTATATCAGTGACCTTATCATCTTGTGGTTTGTGTTGTAGCTTCTACTGTTTATATGATAACATTTTGTTGAGTTCTTTTATTTTGACATTTCTGTTTTGGAGGTGCAGCATCCTTTAGGAGCCGGCTAAACGTGTGTTGAGTCCTGATTGGATAACTTACAAACATTCGGCCATATTGTGTTGTCTGTATAAGCCCCATGTAGTTACATTCTCAGGCCGTTTGCCAAAATGTGTTGGTTGAATGAAATGCAGACTCTTCCAGTACGTCAGCTCTTGTTGCTGTTATTTTTTTCTTTTATGTGATTTGATCTTACTTTTATTTACATGTGTGACAAACTTAAATGTTTCTTCTGACGTCTGAGGGTTGTTAGTGAATTGTTTAAGTTTTAAACGTGACACCCACTGTTAAAGGTGGAGAAAGTTTAAGTGTACTGGCTGGATATTTATTACATTTCACTTTTCTTCTGAAGTTGTTCTGTCTTCAGATGTTTTGCAAACTTGAGAGATGTTTTTTGCCCACCTGGAAATGCCCAAAATGTCAACACTATAACCTAAATGATTTGGAGTTTGACCTTAAAAATCTTGATCAATACAACCTGAACCCATGTTGCCAGTGTTTTGATAAGATCCCAACCTTGTAGCAGATGAAACCCTGGCTTGTGGACTTTCCTCTGGGTTTCCCCTCTCTCTCTATCCTTGCACACAGCAGTACTGTGAGTAAGCAAAGCCTCGCGATGGGGATCCGTCATGTCTGCTTGCAGGTCACATTAATGACTCAGCTCCCTGCCCTCCGGATCAGCTGCCTGCAGTTCAACACTAATGTCAACGTCAGCAATGTCACTCTGTCAGTGTGAAGCAGTTACAGTACAGATGCTGCTACACATTTTCAGCCACACTTAAACATTTGCGTTAATAATTAAGTTAATAAACAGAGTGTAAAAATTGAATTTCCCCTCGCGGGACTAATAAAGGTTGATCTTCTTCTTCTTCTTCTTCTTCTTCAAACGTCCCTGCTTTCATGTGGTGGTCAGCTTTTTAGTGCCTTCACAGTGATGTTAGGATTGTTTCTGTGAATAAGTGACTGTCTACAGTGCATGTGATACTGGCAGTGTATATTAGTGACCAATAATGGCCCCTACAGTTTACAAATATGCAACACACATTTAAAAGTTGGTCACCTTTGTGTTCATGTAGCTGCGCTGGCTAGTTGTAGTTCTAATAAACACACTTAGCAATCTGACACTTGAAGTACTTAGTGATCTGATAACAAAAAAGCTAACCATAATGCATCCAAGCATTCTGCCCAGATGTTGAAAACACATACAACAAATAGTTGTAGTATTTATCTGATCAGTGGACCATTGAATGATCTGTGTGAGTGAGAGAGAGAGCAGCGTGAAAGAGAGCTTCATGAAGTGTTTGTGTTAGCTTGCAGATAATTGTTAGCTAGTTTGCTGTTTTTACTAACTGGTAAGATGTTTTTTTTTTTCTGGATTTTTTTTACCACCAAACTGTGGACTGGAGTTAGAGCTGCCGCCGATTGCTATGTTGGCTGGGAAAACTGGTATACAGTCAGATTTGTAATCTGGCTGACTGAAACACATATATCTGTGTATTTGTTTTTATATAAGTTCAATCTGGTTTAAAAATAAAGCGAACAATGTAAAAACAGTCTCAGCCACCGTTTGGGTGTCTCAAAACCATTTGGCAAATGTAAGCTCGATTTCCCTTGACTCAGCATACATTACGACTTGAATTGCTGGTATTCTGGATATAATCACAATTTTAAGACTCATTTACTGGGGAAAAAAAAAAAAACACATCCCAAAACAGCATAACTCATGTTCTCTTACTGCTAACGGCTCCCACCTGCCAGCGTTCATAAAAAGAGTTGGCAACGCAGAAGCCAACAATAAAGTCATGCACGGAAGGGTCCCACCAGTGCTGGTTACATTTGGCAGACCTGTATCCTCCCCTCCACCAAAGCAGGTGATGCACCCCGGGGCCCAGCGCTCACATAAACGGAGTGTCTCAGAAGCTGCCTCATCGTTGTACACCAGATGCACAAGAGCCAAAAGATATGCTGCAGGAGCCAGTTTGCCAAATCCAATCGCAGGAATGTTATTTTCCTGCTGGTGTGAGAAAATACAAACTGCTATCTGATTGAGGAACTCGTACTGAAAGATTAAATGTGAGTGCAATTCAAATATTTGGCTCAGCCTAGTATGTGTTTCTATGGGTATGAGTATGTATTTATGCCTCTATACATTCGCTGCCAATCAGCTGTCATCCCGCCATCTAAAAAATCCTTTGTACTTGTATCACTGATTGTTGCGTTCAAGGTATTAATTTAAAATTTGACATTTAGGATGAAGTTCCCTTCAGCGGTTAATGATCTTTTCCCCTTTCCAAAACAAAGCAATGCAGCCTTTGCCATGTCTACAGCTACATCTCCTCATTTCCCTGGCTTAATTGAAACCATTGTGCCCTATGTGTGTTGCCTTTTTCATTTCCAAACCATAACAAACAAATCATGCTCTTTGTTCTGAAGCCAATTTAAAGGTGCCAGCTTCACTTCTTTTTTATCCCACCACCACATAGAAAGAGTTTTCCCTGGGATTATTAGAAGAAGTAAAATCATCTGCAGTATTTATTTGGTGTGTCCCCCCCCCACCACCACACACACACACACACACACACACACACACACACACACACACACACACACACACACACACACACACACACACACACATAGATTAAGCTTCAGAAGCCGCCTCATGGCAATTAAATCTATCAGAGGGCAGGAGAGAGCGCTTTGTCAGAACTATTCCAATAATTGCAATTTAAATGAATATGGATTCAAAAACATTGACAACATACAGCCAGTTGTGCTGCAAATAGGGACCGACTTTCTCCCGTCGTATCTGCTGGTTTGTTTTTTTTCCTCCTCGGATGAGCTGGAACGTCTCATTTACTATTCTCTTTCTCTCTGTTTACAGACACATAGAGAACTGGACGGGATTGCAGACTCTGAGAGACGTCGATATGGAGCTCTACACTGGACTACAGAGACTGTGAGTGTTGACGCTGTTATCTGGAGAGGGGGAGGTTGTGGGGAGACCGACGATAGAGACAGATGTGGAAAAGGACAGTGGAACCTGTACTGCTGTTTTCCATCAGGTTGCTCGCCTGCTCACCGCAGAGAGGCCAACGGTGTCCTCCTAGAGATGAGAGCAGCAACTCAGCTCAGAACACAAGTGGCTGCAGCTGCGGTGCCACCGGCAAGGCGTCCGATTTAATGTCCGATACTTCCCTGAGTGTGTCGCGATCCCAGCTAATTCTTGACAAGGTGTTAGTCAGGGTGTGTAGAGGGAGTGAAGGGTGTGTTTCTGATCCTAAACCAAGCTTTTAATTCTCCACAGTCACACGCCGGTGGAACATCCCCTTCGCTTTGCTTAGTCGCTGAACAAATAATGCTAAAAAGCAGCAGGGAAAATTGAATTAGGGGTCCCTGCTGTATAGTGTTGGGATTTTACTTTTTTTATTCTCATCTCTTCACTTCTTAAAGTAATGTTACGCTCCTTTCCTGCTTTGCTGCCCTACACTGTTAGGCCTTTACATTCCTCTCACCCTGCCACTCCTCCCTCAGCAGCTGCCTCCCGACCTCCTCTTCTTCGTCATTTTTTTGTCTCTCTCTCTCTCTCTGCAGAGAACCATATTCTCCATTGCCCTCCTAAGTCAGAGCTGGCCTCTCCCCTGATCCCCTTGATCCCTCATCAGGGAGGCCAAGTGCAATATCTCCACCACTAAATTAGCATTTTTCTCATTACCACCACCTCTCTCCTGCTGCCATGTCTGGGGACGCTGGCTCCTCCCCGGCTGGAGTCAGGCCTTTCCCAGGGAAGGCTGTTACCTTGTGGCGCTGTTAGCAATATGGAGGGATACCTTACATCACCTCGTTTACCTCATTCATCTTTATTTGAATCAAATGAAAAAGGATGCAATAATTTATTAAATTATACATTGAAATGGTTATTCAACTGTACAAAAACAAGAAGCCGACTGTGTCCCTCAACTTCATTGTTATATTCTATAAAGACCAAAAGATTATCCTCATCTATCTACAAGTGTAACCTTACTGAGAACACATTGTGTGAAAAACTCACCTT
Organism: Pterois miles; assembly: GCA_947000775.1. Lineage (NCBI taxonomy): Eukaryota > Metazoa > Chordata > Actinopteri > Perciformes > Scorpaenidae > Pterois > Pterois miles. Next base: position 224,127 of record CAMQGK010000581.1, on the reverse strand, counting down.
TTCAGTGCTGTGCACATACATTTTGGTATCTGGAGTGCCTACTAACCCACAAACTGTGAAATAAGACAAAGCAGCCAGTTTTTTGTGGGCTGCCTGGGTCAGAAAACATGTGATTCAACATCCATTCAGATTTTGCTCCCCTTCCTATGTCACATGCAGGCTCATTAGAATATATCACCCACAGCCTGAGCCTTTCTTAAACTGCCCCCTTCACCTTCTTTACTTGCACTCCGTTTGGGTATTCCTGTGGAGGGTCCGCCATCACAAGTACCAACCCAAGCCAATTACCAGTGAGTACAAGTAGGTTATATAACCCTCCAACAGCGAGCCTGCGTCAGTGCCGATTTATGTGCAACACACTACGCTGTGCATGGAACATGCTCTGTATAGATTGAATTGTTCTGCGTAAACCGTACAAAAGTAAACTGCTCAAATTAAGATAGATGTTTAATATTGTCATACAGACGTTAACAACTTGTCATATCTCTAGTTTAGAAAACGGGAGACGTTTGATTGTCAAGTGTGGTATATTTACAGGGACTGTTATAAAAACCAAGCAGCTCACAAACGGTTTCCGGTTTGAGAAAGGCCCAGCGCCTTTGCAAAGGTGCATTATATTTTTCTTGCAAAGCGAATCAGAGCAGACATTTGACATTGTATGTTCGAGTATATTATCTTGTTTTTATCTTGCCGATATTTTTCAAGGTAGTTCATAAGCACCCCTAAAGTATAAAAAATAATTTGGTGAAATGCTGTGGCCTTCCATTTGGTTCTTTGTGTGGTTTTAAAAACTAAATGACACAAAGTTCAATAGGTCCTGTATTGTTCTGACTTCTTTTAGTCAAATATGTCTTGGTTTCGGCCTCCAAAACTTTAAGACCTCACATTAAATGCAGCACGCATCAAATCACTGCTGTTTACAGAGATGATTGTGTTCGATGTCATTTCTGCTGGGAGGATAATAAAGCTCGACAGTCATCCTTGTACATTGTTGTGCTAATTTATATGGAGTGAAATAGTGAAGTTATTGTTTGTAATTATTCTGGGGAAGCCATCAGAAGGTTTCCAAGGGCCCCTGAACCCTCTTAAGAACCCTTGAAGGTCCCAGAGCCCCACTCTTGGAACTTTTGGGTGATAAAACGTGACATCAAACAGCGCAGAGGCGTGATCCGACTTCTAGAAGGTAATTGGCGCCAACAGCTGGGTATAATCAGCACACTGCGTTAGGAGGCGCTCGCTGATGATGTCAATGACTTCCTTTGGAGAGAGAGACATCTGTGATTACAACATTAGAAGTCATTACCATTGTGGCCCAGAACAGTAGTTCCCAAACTGGGTCGCTGGGAATTCCTGGACTCCGTGAGAGGATTCCACGGGGTCCCCAGCAAAATGAGGATTAGTTTAATTTCACAGTTATTTCGCTCCACACAAGCTAACACAATGTGGAAATGTGTTAGAATGCATGCTCTAATCAGAGGTTTCACTCGCCTTACAGTGAAGACACAGAAGTTCACAAATCTTTCATCAAACGCTGGTTCAAAGTGAATTTCCATTTCAGCACCAGCTCTGCAGGGTGTACACATGGAGACAGAAGTTGAAATGATTGGAATAGACGTTGACTTGTTACAGCGGACCGCTGCAGCAGAGGCTAAGAGATGTAAAGATGTGTTGAAATGTGCTACAAGACTACCATTTTGTGCATTTCAAACTAGTTTATTTGCTTTGACAAGCACAATGACATGCAGAAATAATAAGGAAATGGGAAAAAAGATTCAGAATGGCCTTGATGCATAATGATCATAACATTGTGCATGTGTTTGAATGTGCCCACGCTAGGAAGAAAGTAATGTCTTTGTTTAGGTGGTTTCTTCACAGTTTCATCTGTATTTTATCATCTTTTTCCATTTCAGAACTATCAAGAATTGCAACCTGAAGGTGATCCAAGCTCGAGCATTCGCTCAGAACCCACACCTACACTACATGTGAGTAAATATTCTATCTTTGACATCCATATTTCCCGTGCCTTCAAAAGATTTGTGAGGATCTGTAATGCTTGACAGCTTGTAGCGTATGGCTACAGATGAGTTAGTGTTCAGCAATAGATGATGCAGTGGGTAGAGACTGGCTTCGGGAAAATCGTGGCGCTACCATTACGGTCGCAAAAGCCGCACATCTTAAATGAGACATCCATTATTTGCCTTGGATAATTGGATTCCTATCAGCCCCGGTTCTTTGTGCTCCGGTAGAGCAACATGCCAAAGATGCAGTTCCATTTAGTCTGCACTCACCAGATGGACAATTTGTCCAGGAGGCCGATCATCAGAGAGCTGTGCGAAGAGCAAAGTAATTTCTTTAACAAAGGCTGATGTGTCACCGTATGACAGCCTGTTATTCCCCAATTTTCCAGGAGTAAACACGGTGAGGAACTCAGTCACAGTCTTTTACCTGAACACATTGCCATTTGCAATTTCCAGTTGTCAGCGGAGAGGCAGTTTGGTCTCTCTTTTCTTCTGCAGATGACTGCTGTTAGACTTGAATCTGTGCTCTTTGCACTGCCTGTGTGTACATGGGGAGGGAGAGATAGCAAGAGGTAGTTCATAATATGGATGTGAAAGTAAATTCAGTATTTGCCATTTGAGAGAACTTAACACACAGAAGTCTAGTCCGATTATGAAATGCGTGTCTCTACGTATATGTCTCTTTGGTGTGCATGTGTGTCGACTTCTTTAAAGTAAAGCTGGTATTGCTTGTCTCTTTATTTAGTTAGGTGATTGGTAGAGCTAATCGAGCTTATCAACATTTAATGAAAATTATTTAAATTCCCTCTTTCTCTTTCATCGTCTCGCCAGAAGATGGATATACTAACACAAGACCGAAAACAGATAAATGATTGTACCCTTCTCACCTTTACCTCCCTCTCTCTAAACATAGTTGCTGTGCAGGGAGGGTCTTAAAAAGATCCAAAATGTGTTAAAGATACAAGAAAAGACTAGGTGAGTGGCTGATGATGCCTTTTTAGTGTGAAGTTAGTGATCATTATCATATGAACAACTACAGCAAAACCAAAAATAAAATCTTTCCAGAAAAGTGTTAATTTATGCTTCGTTCCCCCCTTTGAAGATCTCGTACAATATTCTCTTTAGATTCAGGCTAAAATGTGATAAATGCTGTTCTCCAAATAGAAAAGATAAATCAAGTTCACTACATCTTCACTTCTCCCACATGGAGGCGTTTGCATTGTAACCAGTGAGAACCGCACCCCAGACAGGCCGCGACGGGCTCCTCCTGTGGTCTCATTAATGCAGACGGGCCGTTGCTAGGTGACACCGGGGATGATGATGTCAAAGAAGATTAATTATTATGCCTAAGCTTAGCCGACCTCATTGATGTCTGTGTCAGACAGGTCTGCTCAAAGCCCGGGCCACCAAATGCTCAACTGGTTGCACCTTTTGTGATGAGAACTGAAGCTGTTCTCTTCATCGCATTAAGATCCAGTAAACCTCGTCACTGTAATCAACACCCATTCCAGTTACGCACATGTACAATATGTGTTACTTGACAATTATGTAGCACTTGTCCAATCATAGCTTAGCAACTGTAACTAGGCACAGCAGGCCTGTCATGTTGAAGCGGTGTGCAAAGGTCTGTAATCATACTTGATGGTATAAGTCAGCTAGTGATTGTGACAACTGCAAACAATGTTAACTTAATAATGTGCATCATTGTATGGATAACTTACATCACTGATATTGCATATTTTAACAATAGTAAGTAAATTTTATTTTTCAAAGCGTCATGCACCAAAGGAAGCCCGCCCACATGGGTTTACTAGATAATACAGACATAACAAAACGGGAACAATAATAAAAATATATGAGAGCAAAACATAAAGCTAATGTGATATCTGCAGTGGATATAGTAATACAACTACTACTACTAATAATAATAATAATGTTTATTTATAGAGCAGTTTTTGAAGTACAAGTTACAAAATGCTTTACAAAGATGGAAAAATTAAAAACAAGACAAATCGTAAATCATCATGTTTAAAAGAAAACTTTAGAGCACATAACCCAATATAGTGTAGAAAAAGGTAAAGATATGAAGACCGTTTAAAAAAGAAATAAAAGACAAGGAAATTAAAACTCAAGTAAAATCAGGCTCTCCGATCAACGTGCTACCATTAATCTTTAACGTATCTCTACCTTTTAAGTTCGTCTTTAGTTGTAAAGCTTTTACATTCACTATTGAGACACAAATGTAAAAAACGGTGTAAAACACACTGCAGCACTGACAGAGGCACAGCACAGCATAGATCTATAGTACCAGACATGGAATATCCAGATTTAAACATCTGCCTGGGTCATTAGAAATGAACTTGGCTATATTTAATATAATTTTCTGTGGCATTGTTTATTTTTCTAATGGCTCTTGTCAAAGCATGAGTACTGTAATGATGACGTGTCCTCTGTGACTTTTAACTATATCCTGGGAGAGTACGTTATTGTGATCAGCAGGATGTTGGTGCAGAGACTGAGTCCATGCAGCAGCCGGAGTGTTCAGTAACCCGACAGTATATCCTCCTGATGTGTCCTTGAACAAGACACAGAACCTCTTATTTTCAAACAACTGAGACGAGATTATCAGTTGAACGGCATAAATGTAAATATACATTGTGCGAGGGAATACAAAGCTCCAGGCTCCGATTAACTCTCCAGCATTAAATCTGTGTAACATACACTCAGGACACAAATATTTGCGCAGCACTCTGAATTAATGTGCTCGCAAGATGCAAACAAGAAATCAACAAATATATATTTACTCCTAGCTGATGCCTTTCTGGTGAGTGATTTAGCATTAGTGTTACAAGCTCCGATTCCAGGACCGCAGTTACTGTGCAACCCATGTTGGCATTTTACATTTTTGCAAACCACAGGATATTTGAATATTGATGTTTCTGAGCCAGAAAATGTTTCATATCAGCCTCGTATCACACTTGGTGAAACACACAACTCCATGTAGTAGCACAAATATTTGTCAATTATTAAGGTAGTTGTAAACTTGAAAAGAAATTGTTCGTAAATCATCTATAAACATTACAGAGACAGATATTTGTAACACTTTGTAAATGTTTAATGAATTGGTTTGTAAACCATCTATAAACATTATTTGGTTTGCTATTAATAAGTTGCAACTGATGGTTATAATACATTGTTAAATGGCTAATAGATAATAGATAAAGCCTCTATAAACAATATTTAGATGTTCATTACTTAGATAAATGGACCAGAAACCAATTATCACCATTGACAATGTAATGTCTTACAAACGATTTCTTAAAAGGTTACAGATCATTTGGTAATCACCAACAAATTCTTAATATAGTATAGAAAATGTTGTGTGTGCAACAGTATACTGTTACTATATATACTATATACTATATATAGTGTCTACTAATTAGTAAACATTAGTAATTATCATTTCATTGTTTGAAAGAAAGAAAGAAAGAAAGAAAGATATTCCTTTATTAGTCCCACAGTGGGGAAATTCAGTTTTACACTCTGTTGTTCACACAGTACATATACATGCGTCAATGGAGAGATGTCAGAGTGAGGGGGCTGCTCCTGACAAGCGCCCAGAGCAGTTGGGGGTTTGGTGCCTTGCTCAGGGGCACCTCGGCAGTGCCCAAGAGGTAAACTGGCACCTCTCCAGCAACCAGTTGGTCTTGATCTTGGGTCTTGAACCCACGGCGTTTGTCAACAGTACAATAATTATAGAGTTAATTAACTATCAATTTACCGCTTATAAATGATGGTTGTTATAAAGTGTTACTGTGTGTAACATTTAGGGGGATCTATTGGCAGAAAGGGACTATAATATTAATATGTATGTTTTCTTTAGTGTTTAATCATAAGATAAGATAAGATATTCCTTTATTGGTCCCACAGTGGAGGAATTCACATCATCTGAAAATAAGAACCGTTGTGTTTTCGTTACCTTAGAATGAGCCGTTTATATGTACATACAGAGCAGGTCCTCTTCATGGAGCTGGCTGCCATGTTTTTACAGTCGCCCAGAATGGACAAACCAAACACTGGCTCTAGGGAAGGAGATTCCCGTTTTTGCGTCGACCACCTTAGTTCTACACGCTTGGCAGATGGGAGACTTTTCAGTTGGCTGCAAACTGCAACCTCACCGCTGGATACCACCAGATCCTCCACACTGCAGCTTTAAAATAATGATGTAGTAATGCAATGTAACGGCGTATCTAGCATAAATAAATAACACCTGCCTTTAGCAGACTTTCTGACATAACAAGTGTATTTACTGTTGGTGTCACATGGGCCATGAACAGCCGTTTTCAGGGTGAAGGACCTGTGTTTGTTTGACCATGGTATATATGAGTGAGATATAATACCCCTCTACATCTCATTCACATCCGGTGGTGTTATTCCTTGCATAAAGTACAAAGACATGTAATAAAATGGTCTAAATAAGTAAAACCTATTAAAATTTTAATGAAGATTTTCCTAAGTTGATATTCAAGTCGAATACAGTCATATAACTATTCTCTAAAGGCTCAGAGTTTACCGTGGTCTGTTTTCAGCTCCTTCAAACATTAGAAACTCTTCTCATGTTGTCTCGATAGGGTGAGGAAAATATGTTTGTTAACATAACCCATAAGTGCAAATGAGTCCATTTATTAATATTAAAATGTAAACTAGTTGAGCAACTATACAATATTTCTGTGGGATATCTGTCTTAAAATAGATAACTCATCAAGTAAACGTATTACTGTTTGTCTCAGTAGTGCCACTGACTCAGCAGCAAATCCCATCTCACCAGTTGTTGTGGCTGGAGAAACTGATGAAACAGCCTCGAACTGCTTAAGTACCATAAGGGGACATTAAAGGAACAATCAGTGATATTTTGCATGGCTCTGCTAACGGTGTGACGAAATATTGTGCAGGAAAATTTTGTGTTATAAAAGGTGACGATATGTGTTCTTGAGATGAAAAAGTGAATCAGGATATCAGGGCGTCTTTTTCAATGCTTTGAACAGAGGAGGGCGCACTAGTCAACAAGGTCTGTGCTGGTTAGGCTTGTTGCTGTTGGTAGTAGAAGGCTGGTTACACGGTGGTCAGGCACAAACCGATTACATTACGTATACCCACCGCTCCCACTGTCCTTTTGCTTTTTTTGTGCTTATTTGGCAATATTTCAGATTTAATCCCAGTACTATGAGGAAACGGGGGCGGCAGTAGCTCAGTCCGTAAGGACTTGGGTTAGGATGTGGAGGACCCGGGTTCAAATCCTCCATGGACCAAGACCAACTGGTTGCTGGAGAGGTGCCAGTTTACCTCTTGGGCACTGCCGAGGTGCCCCTGAGCAAGGCACCAAACCCCCAACTGCTCTGGGCGCTTGTCAGGAGCAGCCCCCTCCCTCTGACATCTCTCCATTGACATGTATATGTACTGTGTGAACTGTACTGTGTAAACTAATTTCCCCACTGTGGGACTAATAAAGAATATCTTTCTTTCTTTCTTTCTAAACTGTGACATTAATGAGGTAGCGTTAATCGCCACGAGGAGGGCGAAGCTTTCACGGCTGCTGTGTGTGGTACCAGGTAGATCCCTCCAGACCAGCAGCAAAAGCTGGACCAGAGAGGCCAGACACACCGCCACCTGACAGTAAAGATCACAGTAAGCGCGTCACACGTTGACCGTCATCGTTTCTTGTAAAATGGCCAGTGTAATCGGTAACACCAGCGTTGTTGCAAGTTTAATAACCGGCGGGAAAATTTCCTCACCGTCACATCCTTAGTGCTGGTGTGGTCAGTGCATTTGCAGCTGATTTGCAACCAGGCAATAATGGAGGATTCAAGCGAAATTAGCACAGAACACATCCCCCTCATCTTTCAAATTGCTTGTATGGCAGCATTTTTGATTCCCTGTTGAAACGCAAACTAGGAAACTGAAGATGCAAATGAGAATTCATACCGGAGAGAAACCTTTTAGTTCAGTGTGTGAAAAATGGTTCAGTCATCTATTACAAGATGATCAGGATAACTCATGTTAGTAGTTAAAACACATTACAATTTCACAAAAAATGGAACTAAAGGGCAAACCGCATTCATTTGCATTTTGTGTCTTTTGAATAAAAGGCTTTCAGTCATGTATTTTCATCATTCAAGTTTTGTTAAAATTATTGTAATATTGAATCGTATTGAGGTTGTGAACCCAATATCGAGTATCGTATCGTGAGCCGATTGAATCGTCACACCTTTAATGTTTGTAGGAAATGAGCATACTCAGTGCCAGTAAGTCCACAGTTGCATCAACGGCCGTGGAGATGTCCGGCTGTTGTGTGTGTACTCCATATTACATGCATGTCCAGCCTCTGCTGCCTGGACTGCCCCGTACAGTATGTGTGCCACCGAACTTTGCTCAGTTTTATTTGCACATTCGTGAAAGAGCACACAGCTACCAGACGACAAGGAAAAATGGCTCCCTTGGTAGTTTCACATCTTAATTTCACACCACAAAACAAAATAAAATAGGCCTGTTTTCCAGTAATAGCTCTTTGTTATCTTCAGCATCAGCATCATGGGGAGGTTATAGTGTAGAGGTTAGACTGGAGGACGAGGAGACAACTTTCTACTCTCAGCTATTACATATAACTAAAAAGTCCATATTACTGTACTGTTGATAATGGACATTTTGGAATGTGATCTGTACTGCAGTTTATGGAGCTGTGTGCTGTATATTGAAGAAAGTTGTACATCTGTAATGCAAGAAGGGATTTTAATGCAATATTACACTCACTGCAGTGTTACTGTAGTTGTGTAGCTGAACTATTAGTGAGAACTGGACTGGATACACGTCTTGTGGCCTTACTGTATTGCTGTTCATGTGGCCTGGGTCAGGTGAAGGGTTTAGACGAGCATAACTGTCTAATTTTAGCGTGGGTGTAAGATGTCTTTAATGTGGCTGTTAATCATTTTTGATCAAAAGTTGTAGAAACGTCTTCCCACCCTATATTTAGTTTCTCCATTTAGTTCTAGTCAAAAAGCTTAACTGAGGACTAGAGGTTGACTGATTTGTATTTATTTATTTATTTTTTTATGGCCAATGCCAATTTACGACAGAATCAGGACAACCGTTGACTCTTATTTAAAAATGAGCACACATTTCTTGACCGTTCTCTGTTTAAAATAAATATAAATGACATTAATATTGACATGAAATGGTCATTATGAGGGTCAAACCGCTCGTCAAGCGTCCGGTCTGGCCCAGAGCTCAGGCTGCGTGAGAGAAATGCAGCGCAGATTTTAGTGCAGGGATTTATTTAAGACAAAGAAAATTTTACATTTACATCCAGCTAGAGGCGGTTTTGTGCATATGATTTATTTATAGTTTGGATGTGGGGGGATGATTATCTCCTGTTGTTGCTACAGCTAGGAGGGACTACTGCGCGACTAGGCCCTGAGCCAGACCGGCCGCTTGACTAGCGTGGCCGCCGAACTTGAGTCCTTTGGGGCGGGGGAAGGGGTCCACGGCAGCTCCAGCTGCTCGCTGAGAAGAGTAAGAACGATACGTGCTTTCACGTCAGTCTCCAAAAGTCTCTAATAACACCAGAAAAAGTCACTAGATTTGTCGCTAGTCACATTTTTGAAAAAGAGTCACTAGAGGGGTTTGAAAACTCTCTAAATATAGCGACCAAGTAGCTGGCAACACTGCTGAGGTCTGCTGGTAGAACGGCAGTTTGATTGACACAAGGGGGGCGGAGACACATGTTCTACAGCAACAGCAACACTGGGCTGCCCGCTGATGCGCCTGCTTGAAAATCAGCTGAATATGCCCAGACATTGTCCAAAGCAGATCATAAAAAACAAAAAAAAAAAAAAAAAAAAAGTCAATTAATCGTCAATTAGTCGACCTCTACTGAGGACATGACGGGAAAGGAAAGAAGCCAATGCTATTAAATCACAATGTTGCTCATTGGGGTGATTAAAATAGACATGAACAGATGGCTTTTAGTCACTTAACAAATACATAAATATTACCGTTGATAATATCCCATTCAGTTATGTGATCGGCTCACTGAACACAAATGAGTTAGCTGCTTTATTCCGAGCATAATGAAAAAGGTAAAGCAACCAGAGTGTTGAATCAATCACTAACAGACTGATTCCTCAAATGTTCTCAAACCAGTACATCTTGAAAAGTCTCCTGCAGTATTTGCCGTGTTAAAGCACACAGTGTGTGCCGACCTTTAGACCTTAAAAACAGGGAGGATTTCAAAACCAAAAGTAGAGGATATGAGGATCTTCCCCAGAAACAAATTCAGAGACCTTGTTTCCTATATTCTAGTGACTTTTGAAGAATGAAAATAACAAAATAATAAGTACACTGCAACAGCATTTTTTGTTAAATAGGCCGACATTTAATTTTACTTTCAGTTCTCAGGAAAAATAACTGAGTAATTTGCCCCTCTGGCGAGACTTTCTTTGGTATCCAAACTAGGCTAACATTCATCACTTTTCATTCATTAATTTTTTTGCCCCTGCTTGAGTATTTCTTTCTCTTAGTACTCTACATTTCTCTCTCCTTCCCTTACTCACTGAACGCCGTTTCAGACACAAAGCAACAACGGCACCATAGTGCTCTGAAACCCATTATTTCTGATGGCTTGTGCCACGCCAGGTTTGCTGTGATACTGTGATGTGTGGCGGGTGCAGCTAAAACCACCAGGAAGAGACATTTGGTGTAGCTCTATCGCCCGTCCGGGTGGAAGCAGTAATAGTAGTAGGGCTTATGTCTTATACACACTGTACAGTCCGTGTCAGAAACAGTTTGAGATAACAAAAACTTAAAAAAAGGTGTGAAAAATTGCCATAAATTGGGAGAAATGCGGGAGAATTGTGACCCTGGGAGGAAACTGGGAGGGAGCAATGAATCAAGTGAAACTCCCGGGAAAATCGTGAAAGGTTGGCAAGTATGTGTTTGTGTGTCTGCAGATGTTTAGTTGCTTGAAATCAATTGTTGTAGTGTCAGAAATGGAGTCTCTTTGATTGGTTGTAGGAGCTTTACGTCTACCTGCTGAATGTGATGGTGGAGATATAAAGGACAAGAGCCCTTGTGAAAAGTCTTTAGATAATAGTAATTGTATGGCAGCTGTAATCTCCTGTTCTTTGAGATTACACACACACGCACACACACACACACACACACACACACACACACACACACGCCTATTGTGACACACTCAAGGTTTTGTGCTGCTCCTCCTGCATCATCAGCGAATGATCGCAGTAACGGACGTCATATTGTGTATTACTGCGATGGAGATTTATTTTACAGGAATTAAATGTGTTATCTCGGCATGGCGATGGGACTGTATTAGGTTAGCTTCATTATCATTAAATCATAATTGTTTATTGCTCATTGTGGCCCTCTCCGTTTGGGTCTCTCCCACGCCCGTTCAGTCACAAGCATCTGAGAAGTGGCGGGTTGACCTTGCTTTGCTCGGCCAGGCAGCCAGAGGACGTGTGTCATTGAAAAATGGTGGCAGGATTTTGCACCAACAGCTTGAAATGCAGCGCTTTCAGGCTTCGGATAAGGACACTGATTACTAGATGATCCCCATTTTCCATCAGCCGTTTCTGGAAAAAAAAGATATGGAGCACAGGAAGAGTAGTGCTGTTGAGGAAAGTCTACCTGAGATACTGCTAGTCCAGGATAAGTTCTCATCCTTGATGCCATTTCTCCCATAAATGTGAAATATTAAATACTTTAAGTATTTCAGTCTATAAGTCATGTAGGCCTACTCACACACTCTCTTGTCATATGGACAATTTTATGATTTTATTTTGCAATTATGATTTTTTGGACTATCTTTTGTCTTTTTGAGCTTCTTATTATACCATTCTGTGACAGATGATTTCATCTCTGATTCCTTTTACAGTTAAGACGTTGTAGGACTATTTTGACTTGCTTTCATCAGGAATTTATTAACTTTAAATCAGGCTAACTAGATATTTCGAATAGGGATGCACCAATCCGACTTTTTCAGTTCTGATACCGATAACAATATAAGCTTGACTTAAACGTTGTTTTCCTAACTTTGCGAAACAAAGTGTAACAAATTCTTCTCTTCACAACTGCAAAAGAACGAAGGGAAATGTACGTTTCAAATGCAGCATGAATGGCAAAAAAGCATTCAGCCACTGTGGAGATGTCAGTGTCTAAAATCAAGAAGCCTGTCTGTCCACAAATTTGAGAGCGTATGTTTCAGGGACTATAACATCAGTACGCTATAAGCTGTAGGTGATTTCAACATATTTGACCCAGGGAAACATACATCGAACATTTCAATAAAGGAAAAACATTTCTGAGGATGTAAAACCCTTTGAAAGGTCCCCTTAATGTGTCATATTAAGAGGATATTGAGCTGGGGAGCATGGGACTCTGGGAACATGAGTAGAGTGTTTTTACCGGGAGTTGCATGCTGGAACTTTTTCTTGACCCGTAGCGATGACTTTCTGGAGTCTTGTCTGAGCTGAGATTGCTGGTAGGTGTATCTTTGCCCTTTGGATACAGCCAGGCTGGCTGTTTTTCTCTGTTTCCAGACTTTGTGTTACACAAAGCTAACTGGCTGCTCCATATTTACCGTACAGATGTTAAAGTGGTATCAATCTTCCCCTCTAACTCTGTGCAACAAAGCAAATAAGCATATTTCCCCAAATACAAGTCTTGTTACTTACAGTACATTCAGCATGAGGCCGGGTGACTTTTTATTTGTTCCACACATGTAAAAACACAGTAAAATACAATTTATATGGAAGGAGTATAAAATATATATTAGGGTGTGGCTTATATAAATACACACCTAAAGGACCCGCAAAAGGTAAAAATATTACTGTACAAACATCACCAGTACACTTTTAATATTAGCGTCAAACATTTCACATCGTATAAAATATTGGAAGTGTAGGAGTAAAATTCAACAAAAAAAAGAAGTGAAGCAGGAGTAATTGCCATATTTACAGTTTGAACAGCAGTTTCTAGCAGTGATCTTTTTTTTTCCAAATGAAATGTTTTTGTCAGCAGAACATTATGTCCCTTTCTATACATAGACAATGACACAGAGGAATCCATTAAATTAACATTTTATTTCCATCAGAAAGCTCTTTAACATTTGATAGAATATTGACCATGGGAGGTTTTATACATATGTCTCATTGTGTAATTATAAAATTGAGAGTTGTCAACAAAATGGTATTTAAACCTAATATCTATCTGCAACCTTATATCTTGCTTTAAAGACAAATGTACAGGTTTGAAGAACGTTAATGTGAAATATCAAATATAACCAACAACTGTAGTTTAAAAAACACATTATTTCAACAATCACTACCTGTCTGTGCCTGACTGTACCATGTCTAGGTGTGAATACCTGGTGTTGATGCTCTGCTGCTATGACGTTCATCTCTCTCACACGCATTTATCCTGCACTCAAAGTACCAGGTGGAAATGAAGTCAATCAACGAAGGCGTCGGTACAAGGTCTTGGGCTTTCAACTCATTTCTGCCACCGCCGGTTCCAGTATTTTGTTTGATGCCGCTGGCCGGCCAGGCGCCGTCGTGCACCACGCTTGTCCCCGCCTTTGTCAAATTAAAGGTCAGCGTCTGGATGGTGTGGCAACTCTTCCCTTCATTCCAGTGTAGCCGAGGGAGAGGCCCAATAAATCTGGAGGGAATGTTGTCACCGGGGAGTTGGAAAGGTCACTCCCCACAGGGAGAAGGAAGTGCAGAGACTCTCCCTCATTAAATCTTCCCAGCGACGTCTTTTTTTTTTTATTCCTAAATGTCACTTTCATACACGGGTCAGCTGGCCAGCTAGCCTGAGACCACCTATAATTAGAAGTCTGATTATTCTCTATTTACTTTGTCGAGGGTTTTAAACTCCCTCCTCTCTCTTCAGTATTCCTTTAAAATAGACTTCATTCTCTCTGTCCTCCTCTATGTCTTTTTGAGAGTTACTCCTTCAGGTCTTTAGGTATCCTGTTCACTTCAGGCGGTGGCTGACTGGGAGATGAATCGGTTATCCAGATGACACCTGCAGTCTCTGTAGTGTTCCAGCTGGCGCTTCCGCCGGCACATAAAAATAGAGCGGTGATCTCAAAGGTGAAAATGAACGCTAAACCCTGATGGCGTCTGTGTCAAGCATCTTTCACATTCGAGGCAGTTAGGTGACGCTCGATCCCAGAGAAAGCAGGAGGGGTCCAGTTTAATCCTGGAGGTCATCTTTAGTCAAACATAGTAATGTCTTGACTCACTGACTGTTGAAGGGACTGAAATTGAGACCTTTTTTATGAGACGAAGCCTGCAGCCATGATGCTACCCTGACTAGTGTAGACAGGTCAGTTGTTAAGTGTCAGTTAAATGTTTCCTTTTACTTGGTCTCAAAGGCAAGAACTCAGTCTAAAGAGAAACGCTGGTAACACTATAACCCTTCTCTGTTGTATGAAGCAAGCTGAGGTGGCAATAGCCCAGTAATTAGAAAAGTGGACTGTAACCATTCTGGAGATTTGCCATTTGAAATTTGTGAGGAATCGAGACATATTTTCCTTTAACCTACGCAATTGTACTGTACTGAGGAACTCGTAGGGTGAGTATATGTAACAGTGTGAATATGAAGCAGTCAATGCCCGTCTCCCTCCATGCCACCACCAGGTGAGAGAGCAAGAAGTCCCTGCAAAGGGACACCGATCGTCTGCATGCACGCCATGGATGCACGCCATGGATGCACGCCATGGATGCACATCATGGATGCACGCTGGTGCTGCAGAGCTGGCGAGCTGGTGCATGTCAGTCACGCGATACACAGGGAGAGTGAACCGGAGTAACATTTTACTTTTTTTTTTTTTTTTTTTACGTTTAAAAGTGCTAAAAAAAGAAGTTTGTGGTGCCTAAATACAAGGTGCACATTCGTAGTATCAATACAATACATTATTTACCTTTAAAATCAATTTTAGATTGATATATTTCCCCTGTGAAGGACAACTTGGATCGTATGATGCAGTAGATGAATCGTTACACCCCTAGAGTAAAGCCTTGTTATATCACTTTATGATAAAACACATTTTGATGTACACATGCAGAGCCTTTAAAAGAAAGCCAAACCTAAGTGTAGTTTTAGCTAGACCAAAAACTACAGTGGCCGATGTGGAAGCGCCAAAACATGAGCCAGTGTTTGGTTTGTCTGTTCTGGTCTGCTGTAGCAACATGGCTGTCGGCTCAGTGAACAGGACCCGCTCCCCGTGTAGATGTAAATGGTAGGGATGTCACGATGACAAAAATTTTACGTCAGACATTTTACAAAAAAACTCCGCTCAGTATACGTAGAGCACTTACTTTGATCTTAACGTTGGATGGCGGTGTGTCTGGCCTATACGGTCGAGGTTTTGCTCTGGGGCCACAGGTTTCCACCTGTTCCCGATGTGCCACGTACACCGGCTATGACCGCTCAGCACGGCAACTGCCTCATTAACGTTATGGCTCCCTCTTAACGTTAACATTATTATGGCCCCTCTTTTAAATCTGAAAAAATATTGCCAAATATAACATGATGCTGAATCGCAAAAATTAACTAAATGTCTTTTTTTTTAATGCAAAAAGAGCAAAATGAGGTTTGGACGGCCTAATAAACGTCTCATTCAAAGGTAATGAAAACACAAGTCTTATTAAGTATACACTGAAGAAAACCTACTTCTTAATGTTCCCCCTAAATGCTACAGACTGTTCCTTTAACATCTTTAAAGAATGCAATTACAATTGCTGTAATCAAAATCTGTCAGTGTAACTTAAGAGTTAAAGGACCAAAGAAGATTATTAAAATACATGTACTTCTCCAAAGAGGAAAGTTTGGATTATTTGCATTCTAGCTATATAGAAAGCATTGACATTACTATTCAGCTGGGTATGCAAAGCTCAAAAGGGAGTTCAGTAATATAGGTTACCTACCATTTAGCTTGTGTGGGGGTCACTGCATGACTTGTGGTTCTAAAAGAAATGCATAACGGCTGTTAATTTCTTCCCATCTCGTCCTTTCTCAATTTAGCATTGCTCTGGAGGAGGACTTCCTCCTACACTCAGGCTGTACCCTGCGGAGACCAACGCTGTTCATTCCTACAAGCCTTCATTTCCGTCATATAATACCTATGCATTATTTAGCTGAGTGCATGCATGCATGCACCCTTGAATCAACAGTAATTCAGCTGAGATCACACTCTGCTCCTGCCCACTGCGCTGTGTGTGGTCGCGTTCCTGCTTTCCGAGTGTGTTAAATTGAACATTAGATTTTGTAGTAGACCGCCTCCATCATTCCTTTTTTTTTTTTTTTTTTTTTTTTAAACCTCACCACCCACAATGCACCACATGAAATCACTCTTGAGTGTGGGAAACGGACCATGGAACGTGTTGTTGCTGTGCCAGCTGCTGTGTTGCTACAGTGGGTGAGCCAAACTGGTGTTTGATAATGCAGACTGCTTGGCTCTTGCAGTTCTGGAGTGGGAGTAATGGATTTTTTGAATATAGAAAAAAGTGTCTTTTTCATGGGGAAAAAAAAAAAAACTGTTACTCAACAACAGAGAAGAGCACATTAGATGCGGCAGTTAAACAGGGCGTATAGTGAGGCTTATTTCCCAGACGTGGAGGTTTGGGAGAGCGAACAAGCAGTTCAAATTGAATCAGCTTATTCATAAATTTATCCCGAGTTCAAATTTACATTCCATCCTCATGCTCGGGTGCTTGGATGTGCGTGCGGCTAATCTCACTGTAAACACAAACACGGAGGCATGCCACCCTCTGATAGTGGTGTCATGGAGCATGGTATCTGCCGGCTGTGTGGACTGCAGGGAGAGACGCTCGGCTGCTCGCTGGTCGACTATCTGCCTCGTTTTGACCACTGGGACACTCGCCTGTGGTGAATGTAATGCATCAGTCCATGCTGGGTCTATACTGGTTATCTATAGAATGAGCTCTGTGGACAGAAGAGATTGTATAGAGCTTAGATAGATGCTCAGGGAGTAGAGTACATCTTCGAATACAACATACTGTACAGACAAGTGGCTCTAGTGTTGCGTCAAACAGGAAGGCCTGTCAGACAGGCAAGAGAAGAAGAAGAAGAAGATCTACCTTTATTAGAGGCTGCTTTTTGTGCACAAGGTTTTTTCCTGTTTTCTCTGACTTTTGGCATTGTCACTCTTTGTTTCACAGACATAACAGGATTTTGGTTTGAGCTCCGTTCTCATGACTTATCAGGATTTAGCTTTTTTTAACTTAAGTTAAAAGAAATTGACCGATAACTAGCCATTTAAGAGGTATAGGAGTTTTTGACTTAAATACACCATTTATGCTCTGATGAAGGTCTGACAGACGGAAAGCTTAACATTAAAGAATCTAGTGAAATACTAAGTGTGTGGAAATTTTTTTCTGTTATCTTTTGGACTCATTTATGTTTCCAGCACCTTAGCTAAGGTTTAGACAGGTGGAGCGGTTGTTCATCCTGCATTACTTAAATAGACCATATAATGAATACATTACTCTCACAGTTCACACTATCTGATCATACCCAGCTGTGTAGTGTGAATTTGGAAATTTTGGAAAAGAGAACAAGTGATGCATGTTTTGCTTTGTTTCCAGTGCGAACAGTCAACTATTTGCCATAAGACATTTATGGATAATGTGTTTTTATAACTTGTGTATTATATTGTAGTTTTTGCCATCCTTTATTTCACTATTAGTAGCTGTACTTACCAAATTAAAATCTGAGACCTGGCAACACAACATTGCTAAAACACATTCAGATGAAAAGATTGTTAGCAACAGTAAAACAATATTTTGAAGGTGAGCAAAGTTGAGGAATTTGGGTAATAATTTTACCATTTACCTTTGTTATCACTTCCAAATGAGTCTGGCTACCCTGCAGGTTTAATTAAAATCTGCATGACCACATTGTTTCTTGCACTGTCTGGCTTCATTTTAGCATCACCAAATCTCAGCAAGTACTTCGGTGAATAAGTCTTTACCAAAGTTAATAACCTCCCAACCTAGAAAAATAAGTCTCACATTGCTGTGGGTTTGTTTCTGAGTCTTTCTCCTTCCTAGTAGTCCCCAATCACTTAAGGCAACTTAAGGCTAAATTACTAGATGGGAGTTAGCTGCTAGTGTGTATTTGAGAGTGTGTGCCGCTCAGTGTTTCTTTAGGGCCTTAATTACTTTTCTTGCTTCACTCAGTCAACGTCCCGACAAATTGATGTTGGAGTGATGCATGACTATGAAATGCGGGGGCATTCACACAATGCGTAATAAAACATTAGCCATGTATTATGATTCTTATACATTGTGTAGTAATTCATGACTCATAAAGCACCTTCCTCTGGTTCGAAGGATGGTTATTTGACACTAAATCCAACTTTGACGCTAGATCGCAGAGCTGAATCTGTGAGAGAAAATCACAGAAAGAGGAAAGGTTGTCAAAAGACAGACTGAGACAAGCCAAGCCTGAAAACTGAGTGGAAAAGTGAGAAATTGGGCGATAAAAAAGATAGACAGAAAGAGAGATTTGGAAATAGACACTGTGGCTGCAGTAGATAACGACGGGCAGAAAGAGCAAGAGAGAGAGAGAAATTAGGCATGAAAGCACTACTGAGGGAGAAGGAGGCCTTCACCTCGAGGCCCATTCAGACAGAGTAGTAACCAGGCTGCGAGGGCGATCTTTACATCCATAATCACAGCAGTCTAACGGAGCCTAATGCTTCATGACTGCTGTGCTGGTCCTCATACGGCGGTGGGTGGTTGTGGGTCGTGGTGAGCCGCAGGAATAGTGGCTTCAGTTAATCTGCAGTACAGGACATTCAGACTCGAGGGACTCCATGTCAACTGGCATGACTGGATCGATAGCGTCTGTAACACTGAGCTCTCTCCTACCCGCCTCAAGTTCAAACCTCCCACCGACAGTTCACTGCATCCCCACCTCGCTGCCTTCGCTTTCCTGACGTCGCTTTTGATCTCTCGAGTGTTGAACAACCAAAGTGTGTGTGTGTGTGTGTGGGGGGGGGGGGGGGGGGGGGGGTGATCGAGGCGAGACACCATTTTCTTTACCTGAGCTGACAGAGCAGCTAAAAATAGTCGCTTTCATCTTGGTGAAGGATTGGTTTTAGGCGGCGTGCAGGAGCATCTCTGCGGCGCTCCGTCCTCTCGGCCAAGATGCTGGTGGTGCTTTCAAGTTGCGGCGCAGGGGTCGAAGATGCAGAGTCATCATGCTCCACTCTCACAGTGTTAACTGTGTGTCTGTCAGTGCCTGAGACTTAAAGCTGGAGCAGCAGCAGTAGCAGCTCCTCTCTGAGGCAGCCAAATCCCACAGGCCAGATGAGGTTCTCTGATTCCTGAGGCAGCACTTTGCTCCGGCCTCCCTCCCCTCCGCTCACTTCCACCCTCTTCCATCCTCCCACATCACTCGCCACTCACTCCGCAACCTGTGAACTGACAGACAGTTGTCTGGCTGAAGCCTGACATTCAGTGTACACAGCGCCAAGCCCTCAGACACAGGCGCTGTCAATCAACCGACACTGGCGCGGAACCCTCGGATGTGTTTGGACAAGAGGATGAGGATTTCAGCCGAGCAGATTGCTATTTACTGTGCCACAGGGGGGAGACGATCGGGCCTGTTCTCCCCAGCCCTGTGGCTCCACCGCCTGGCCTCTGGATGGAGCCTCCGGCCTCTCATGCACTGATGCTGTGTGGTGCTATGAGAGTGTGGCGGTGGTCTGATTTTCCTTTGACAGAGACAGATAGATGAGGCTGACTTTGATAATGTGAAAAAGGAAATAAGTTTTTCCCCGTTCTGTGTATCCAGGGAGGCTGATAAGATGGCTGTTTGGAGCGGTGGAGCTGTAGCCTGTTTCCATCCCCACACTCTCACAGAATCATAGATTTCAGCTTTAATAACAGATTGTGCAGAAAAAAAGAAATCAATGTGTTTCCAAGTATAATCATGAATAACAATTGCAATCCATTAAAACAATTCTGGCCATAATGATATTATTATTATCTTTTGTTTTGAAATCAAAATCACAAGTGTAATTTACAAAATGAAGTTAATTTTAATAATAGCCAAATTAACAATGTCTGAACAAGCTGTTGCACTTGATGACAACTGTTAATTTCAATGGCTAGAATGAAAACTGTCTCAGACTGTAGGTAATTATCGTTAATGAATGTTGACTCCAAGTTGGAAAAACAACAAAACTGATTTGACTGTTTTCTGGTTAATAAGCTCTCTGCTGGACAGCGTCTGATCCATTTATGATCAGTCAAAATGGGTTTAATTGAAGTGGAAAAATCACTCTGTATCATTTTGATGGTTGGGCTGTGCTTTTTTTTTAATGGTTATTCAAAGAAAGACCAACAGAGTGCCAAGTCTTTAACTAGGTGATAATTCTGACAGGTAGAGTCATAGCAGGTAGCTCTGCAGTTGTTGATTGTACAGTAAATAACAACAGGTGTAAAAAGTTTACAGAATCTCCAGTAAGAATTAAAGGGGACATATCATGCTCATTTTCAGGTTCATACTTGTGTTTCTACTAGAATGTTTACATGCTTTAATGTTCAAAAAACACATTTTTGGCATGCTACCTGAATATGGCTGTATTGGCCCTCTGTCTGAAATGCTCAGTTTTATGCCTTTTCACACTACACAACTTGATTATCTGCTCCCAGACAGAAGCTCAGAGGCCAATCGCCGTTGATTCGCCGCTCGTACAGCGGTGTCCGATCGTCATGTTCGAACTGCTCAAAGACGCAAACCGAGAGACCCGTAGTACCTCGTAAACACATTCCAGATATCTAGCGCGCTAAATATCTGGACCTGTCGGGAACTGCCGTGGAGAGGACGTTGTGTTGTTCTGGCTCTATCTTCATGGCGTAGAGAGGAGGTTGTGTTGCTCTGGCTCTATCTATATGGTGTAGAGAGGAGGTTGTGTTGCTCTGGCTCTATCTATATGGCAGGGGGGTTTTTGTTGCTCTTCCTCTTTCTTTATGTTGTAGAGAGGAGGCTGTGCTGCTCTGGCTCTATCTAT
The DNA here is from genome assembly GCA_947000775.1 of Pterois miles. Taxonomy (NCBI): domain Eukaryota; kingdom Metazoa; phylum Chordata; class Actinopteri; order Perciformes; family Scorpaenidae; genus Pterois; species Pterois miles. The sequence continues at coordinate 202,983 of CAMQGK010000581.1, read as the reverse complement.
ATGGCGTAGAGAGGAGGTTGTGCTGCTCTGGCTCTATCTATCTGGTGTAGGAGGAGGTTGTGTTGCTCTGCCTCTATCTATATGGTGTAGAGAGGAGGTTGTGTTGCTCTGCCTCTGTCTATATGGTGTAGAGAGGAGGTTGTGTTGCTCTGCCTCTATCTATATGGCGTAGAGAGGAGGTTGTGCTGCTCTGGTTCTATCTATATGGCGTAGAGAGGAGTGTGTTGCTCTGGCTCTATCTATATGGCGTAGAGAGGAGGCTGTGTTGCTCTGGCTCTATCTATATGGCATAGAGAGGAGGTTGTGCTGCTCTGGTTCTATCTATATGGCGTAGAGAGGAGGCTGTGCTGCTCTGGCTCTATCTATATGGCGTAGAGAGGAGGTTGTGTTCTGCTCTGGCTCTATCTATATGGCGCAGAGAGGAGGCTGTGCTGCTCTGGCTCTATCTATATGGCATAGAGAGGAGGTTGCGTTGCTCTGGCTCTATCTATATGGCGTAGAGAGGAGGTTGTGCTGCTCTGGCTCTATCTATATGGTGTAGAGAGGAGGCTGTGCTGCTCTGGCTCTATCTATATGGTGTAGAGAGGAGGCTGTGCTGCTCTGGCTCTATCTATATGGTGTAGAGAGGAGGTTGTGCTGCTCTGGCTCTATCTATATGGTGTAGAGAGGAGGTTGTGTTGCTCTGGCTCTATCTATATGGCGTAGAGAGGAGGTTGTGTTGCTCTGGCTCTGTTTGGTGACACTGGGATGCTGATTGACATTCTGTATCCACTTTCTCACACAATGATGTTCACATTGTATGTATTCATTTTTGTCATATGGGTTGTCAGTGTGGGCTGCACGGTGGTGTAGTGGTTAGCGCTGTCGCCTCACAGCAAGAGGGTCGCAGGTTCGATTCCAGCTTGCGGCTCTTCTCGTGTGGAGTTTGGATGTGTAAGTGTGGGTTTTCTCCGGGTACTCCGGCTTCCTCCCACCATCCAAAGACATGCTGTTTAGGTTAATTGATTACTCTAAATTGCCCGTAGGTGTGGATGTGAGCGTGAATGGTTGTCTGTCTATATGTTGTCTGTCTCTATGTGCCCTGCGATGGACTGGCGACTTGTCCAGGGTGTACCCTGCCTTCGCCCAATGCCAGCTGGGATCGGCTCCAGCCCCCCTATGATCCCTAACGGGATAAGCGGTTGACGATGGATGGAGGATGGGTTGTCAGTGTTGTATTTTCATGAGGTTGTTACTCAGTACATGTGACATCTGTTGCACGTCTGTCCATCCTAGAAGGAGGATCCCTTCTCTGTTGCTCTTTGAGTTTTTCATTATCTTATGAGAGTGTCGTTCTGTAGAGGACAGAGGGTGTCGTACCCTGTACAGATTATAAAGCCCCCTGAGGCAAAATTTTGGTTTGTGATTTTGGGCTATAGAAAAATAAACTTGACTTGACTCTGGCCCAGAGATACAGCCAATGAGTGCGCGAGACGGGTTGACGAGGGGTCGCCTGTAACAACAGGACCTTATTGTATGTGCTGCATTTGCAGCATAAGGCGTTGTTGCATCTTGAGGAATAAATAGTAAATAAAGAGTGTGGAAACAGGCTACTTGGTAAACACGTGCAACAACAACAACATCAGCAATGTGTTTGGCATATGGCATCACTTCATATACTGTGTGTGTCTTGTGTGTGTCGTCATGATAAATTGTAGTTTGGAGACTCATCTGGGATTCTTCCCAGTGAGAGATCATGTAGTGTGACCGCCCTGTCTTCTGTCAGTCATGTAGTGTGAAAACCACAACGACTTAGAGACTCCAGGTTACAAGACAGCAAGTTGTGTAGTGTGAACAGAACAGCAATCTGACAGATTTGGAAGTCATGTAGTGTGAACTTGGCTTCACCAAACCAAAGATGGAAATGTTGCTTTCAAGAAAAATATGGTTCACCTTTGCAATGGTAGCATGTTTCAGATCACTGACTTGGTTGTCTTATTTATACAGTTTGTGGGTTTTTAGGCACTCCAGCTATAAAATGTGCACAAGCACTGAAGGAGTGAGCTTTTCATGTCCCCTTTAAATGATGACATGATGTGCTTGAAAGTATATCCGCCTGAAATGAGACAGAGGAATCAGAGCTGAGGTAACTCATTCTGTCGACAGCATCATTACAGGTTATGTATAAGAACACTGTCAGACGTGACCTACCATCAATTTGCCATCATTATCCTAAATGGGTAAATATAACAGCACTTTATAATGTCATGTTTATGCTCAAATAGTATAAATTGATGTCAAGTATGCCCAGTAATCTAATACAGTGTTGTACATATGAGCTGAAATAGTCAATTACTCTCTAGAAAACAAGGTTTACACAGAAGTGTCTTTTTCACTAACTAACTGAATCTACATGGCCATACTGGTCATAAAAATTGCAGCTACATATTTTCCTCATCATTCAGCTCTTAATTTTTACTGTGGAGTAACATAAACATATAAGCACACAAAAGTGTGCTTTTTTTTTGCTTAACCTAGAAGCATGTTTGTATGTTATTATGACAAACTTTAAAATGTGATTAAATGAAGTGTGCCCTCAAAGCCAGTAGAGCATGTATGGATTCTTGAGACTTCTACGTTAAATGGTTTTACGGTCTAGATGGCTATTGATCTTAAAATAGCTGGCACGTTTCACAGAAAAAAAACCCAAAAACTATTTGAGTGTCATATCACAGCCACAGAGAAGAGACGGCTTGAGTAACTGATAACCCTCAGAGGTGCTAACTGAAAGACTCTGAAGAGATGTTAGCAATCATAGCTTAAGACTCACTGAACCCTTTGATAATCAGTAGAGCCTTCTCTCATAGATGTCACCATGACTGCAAACACTCATATTCTGCTGCAGAACTGTCAGGAGAGTTACTGTAGCAGCCACAATGCTAAGTTCACTGTCTTCAGTTCACAGCCAGGAGAGTTACTGTAGCAGCCACAATGCTAAGTTCACTGTCTTCAGTTCACAGCCAGGAGAGTTACTGTAGCAGCCACAATGCTAAGTTCACTGTCTCCTGTTCACAGTCAGGAGAGTTACTGTAGCAGCCACGATGCTGCGTTCATTATCTTCAGTTCACAGCCAGGAGAGTTACTGTAGCAGCCACAATGCTACGTTCACTATCTTCAGTTCACAGCCAGGAGAGTTACTGTAGCAGCCACAATGCTACGTTCACTATCTTCAGTTCACAGCCAGGAGAGTTACTGTAGCAGCCACAATGCTAAGTTCACTGTCTCCTGTTCACTGTCAGGAGAGTTACTGTAGCAGCCACGATGCTGCGTTCATTATCTTCAGTTCACAGCCAGGAGAGTTACTGTAGCAGCCACAATGCTGCGTTCACTATCTTCAGTTCACAGCCAGGAGAGTTACTGTAGCAGCCACAATGCTACGTTCACTATCTTCAGTTCACAGCCAGGAGAGTTACTGTAGCAGCCACAATGCTAAGTTCACTGTCTCCTGTTCACTGTCAGGAGAGTTACTGTAGCAGCCACGATGCTGCGTTCATTATCTTCAGTTCACAGCCAGGAGAGTTACTGTAGCAGCCACAATGCTGCCTTCACTATCTTCAGTTCACAGCCAGGAGAGTTACTGTAGCAGCCACAATGCTGCGTTCACTGTCTCCTGTTCACCGTCAGGAGACTTACTGCAGCAACTTTCCCAGTAAAAGTCTCCACTACACATTTAGTTAAGTTTAGCAGGTTGTCAGCCCGGATTAACGTTAGCGATTGTTCGACAAACAGTGTGTATATTTGTGTTACGTTAGCAGCTGCTAGCATTGGCAGTGGTTGTGTGCCTGTTCTAGCGTGACTTCAGTGAGTTTCTTACAAACTGTATGTATGTGGCGGCAGTGAGTGTGGGTTTGTCTTTAATTGCACTTTTTCTTGTGCTTTGTTGTTTGACTTGGAAACTTTTTTATTGGCGTGTATCTGTCTCATTCAGACAATTCTATCTACATAGGTAGTCCACAAAAATGATGAAGTGTAACTAAAAAATATAATTAAGTCAATTTTTAAAAAAACTGAATCAGCAACACATTTTCACTTCATTTTCACGTCAGTGCCCATTGGCATCAAAGACCGATGCATGGGGTGCCCCTATTATGTTACTTTGGACCGTGTCAGGGATGGCCTGTCAATATACACTTGTTACATGCGTAGTGTCCTTTCAAAATAAACTTCAGTTTTCACAGAAAGTTAGGTTTAGGCGACACATCTGCATAGTTACGGTGGTGGTTGACGGTAAGTTCACGATGAACGACTCAGATGCCTACCAAATAACTGACTTACGTGACTTACAGGAATAATGATACTAACAAGTCACATCACTAGAAGACTGATGTGACAAAATACATCAATGGTTACTTTAATATCACACGGGCCACAAACAATGGTCTCCTGAGTGAAAGTTGGGTTTGTTGGACCCATCCTTCCCCCCTCCCGCCCACCCTGAGCAAACACTCTGGTTCTTAATACATCACTTGCTCTGACTGCTATTGGGGCAAGTCGAAAGTAAGGTTAGCATTTTGTGCTGCTGTTAGCTTTACTTGACCTGTTTTACGTGCAACAAAACAAAAAAAAAAAAAAAAACATTCTCAGCTGATTTACTCTCAGTCCCCATCTTCTTATATGAGTTGGGAGGTTTGAGGTGGTACCGGCATGTTTTATGATGTGGTTGTGCTTTTTGAAGCAATGATAGACTTTTCATTTAATGCAGGAATTTTGTGGATGTCTTGAAGTAGGTACGTAATTGGGCTACGTAGCAGTGTTGCGGGAAAGCTGTGGGTCACACATCTAGACACACACTCTCACAAGTCATTCACATGATTCAAATCATTTTGTCAGTTTAAAGCTAATTGCAGGATTGGGAGCATATCTGTTTCCTCTCAATTGCTCTCAACATGGCGACGGCTGAGCTGGCAGCTCACAGCTAATGGTGCCAACAGCAGTGAAAACAAAGATAAAAGTGCTAACAGAGCTAACAGTGTTAACCTTGGGGTGAACCGCAGGGTGGGTGCTACATTTCTGCAATGGCGCCATTGGTCCAAATGGCTTTATCAACTGTAATTGCCGGATGAGATCAGTGCAGAGTGGAAGCTGTGAGCTTGCCAGTCGGGCACGCTCACACGCACGAACATGCACTAAAAGCATGCATGGCCGACCCGGCTAAATCAACAAAGCACAGAGAAGTTCAGATTACAGCACACAGAGGGAGACTTCATTTTCTGCTCAGGTCAACATTACTCCTTTGTATCTTGACATAGACAATAGTTTTCTACTATATTAATGCTCTGAATATCATATAGAGCACCTTTAAAGATTCATAGTCTGTGACTATACAGTTTGATCACTTTCCTCCAAGCCAACTAACCATTCAAATGCACTTACCTACATACTGACTGCTTACTGGTGTGTGCACGTATGTGCAGAGAGTGCTGTACATGGAAAGGTTGTTTTTTTTTTTTTTTTGACAGCTGTATTGATTGAGTTGGGTCAGATCCGTATTAGTGCATCAGTGAATCTGAATCTGAGCCAGTTAATCTTTTACCCCTAGCATTTTGAATCTGTTTTTGAACCACTCTGATGTGAGTTTGATGTCATTTGCTTTTCAATGGACCATCTACATTTGTTGCCAATATGATTATGTGCATATGTTTAACAGTTTTTTTGTCTTGAGTATGTTTGTTGTTTGGCAACTACAAACTCACTCAGGACTGAAGTGTGAGGACCACTCCATTGCACCACCTCCCTTTGACAAACTGCTCTTTTTTTGTTCAGCTTTTGATATTCGACTGAGTTTTGCAGGTGCAGATTTAATGCAAACTCTTTGGCTCTGGCTGTAATTAAATCTGTTCTGCTAATGATCCAATTAAGCCTGAAGAAGTTAAAGAAAGGCTGTGGCACTTTAATTAAGTCATGTCAGCGTAGAGTGAAACATTGGCATAGCCTTCCTTGGTTTCACAGTTGGCTTACTGGCTAGCTCTGACTAGAGAGGATTGCTCTGGCCTCTGGTTTGAATGGTGTTCCTGTGCGATAATGCACGCCAGCTTCACACTTCCTCCTGCACAGCTTGAGGCCTGCTTGCTTTTGTGCTCTTTTCACTAATCCTATAGATGCTCAACACATCAATCCATATTTATTTATTTATTTTTATCATCCTCTGTTTGACACCAGAAGGATCTGCTATGGCTGACACGCCGCCCCAAGAAAAAAATAGCTTGATATAAATGGAGTAGTAGGTTATAAACAGGCCAACATGGGGGAATACATCTGATAGGGTTGGTAGGTATTATCAGAAAGAAATTGACTATAAAGGGGAGTAACTTCATGTTTGAAACATCTATCATCTGTATTTACTTAAAGCAGCCAGTAGCTTTGCACAAAGCACACAATACTGGGCTTCATGATACTGGTGACATGGCTCTATGGATGGCAATGTCAGTACCACTTTGGTCCAGACTGACATATCTCAACAACTGTTGGACGGATTGTCATGAAATTTCACACAGACATTGATGTTGTCCAGAGGATGACTGAGTCCCAGTGATTTTTGTAATCATCTAGCACAATCATGAACAATACTTTTTTTTGTACAAATACCTACAAAGCTGACATTTAAACACGTTCTCATCCCAACTCGTCGTCACATAGTGATGCTTTATCAGTAGGGGTGTAATGATTCATCTACTACATTGATGTATTGATTTATATTCCTACAATCCAATCACATTGATAGGTACTCTGCAAGTTGTCTTTTACGGGGGACAAACATCGATCCATAATCGATTTGATACCAAGAATCTGTATCTTGTATTTAGGTGGTAACGGCTTGGAGGGGAGGTGGGCACCGGTCTGAATGAGCTACCGGTGCAGAGGAGGTCCGCAGACTTTCAGATGCCATCAATTCACTTTACCCACAGGCGCTTTCCTCGTGTGCTTTCGTATTTCCATTCAGAGAAAATGACTTTCCTTTCCCTGTCATAATATCTATATGCACGCAGCATCAGCCTCAGGTATCTAACCCGAAAGCAAATTGTCTGTGAGGTGATTTATCACGGAAGTAAAGTAAAAAAACAAAACAGAAATTCAACTAACGTTGGTCCAACATAGTTTTAAAATGTTTTTCTGTATGTTTTCATGTATGAAAAGACCCCAAATGAACACTGTAAGCGGACTACTTGATTCCCATAAGTGAATTATTTAAACAGCGTTTGGATAGAAATGATTCTGTCCCAAGCTGTTTGATCACTATAAGTGGTTGATCACTGTATTACTGCTCTACCTTTTGAAAGTGAGACCAGAAGCAGCAGGTTAAACCACTGTTCAGTAAAGTCATCTCTGACTACAGACATGCTGAAAATCAAACATTTTACTGTATTAATTTAGATATTTTTCAAATTACAAGTCCCTAGAAGTGTAGGATTTAACTTTTTTTACATGGTCTTGTCAACAAAAATCACAATAAATGGAATTGCACTACTTAAAAATCATAATACATATCAAATCAGCACCCACATACCATGATAGTATTGAACCTGGAGATGTGTGAATAGTCCCAGCCCTAGACATATATTAAAAAATTAGCATGGTAACATGCTAAATTAAGATGGTGAATATTGTAAACATGATCTCTGCTGAACATCAGCAAATTAGAGTGGTCATTGTGAGCCTGTTGCCATAGTAGCCTCAGCATTTAGCTCAAAGCAGCGCTTACAGCCTCATGGAGCTGCTAGCATGACTGTAGATTGGTCTTGTTTTCCAAATACATTTTACTCTCTCATTTTATTTCAAATGTTTGCGCATTTTCTGTTTTTATTCTCAACATAAACCTTCCCTTTTTCTCTCTCTGTCTTTCCCTAAGCTCCCCCTTCATCAAACATCGCATTAGTATGCTCGCAGTCATCAGGTTGTTGCATTTAGTGTTACAGAAACTGAACTTAGATGCACAGAAATATCCCTAATAGGCTGTTTGTCAGAGTGCTCGCCAATGACCTAGGGGATGCTGGAAGGCCAGGCTGTCTGAAGTGTCTTTACCGGGCCTAGATCTGCATGGCCCGCGGCCCTCTGTCTCCAGCGGGGTGATGGGAATTAAGATCTGGCAGCCCCGGCTGGGTCAAGGTGGCTTCCTGCTGTCTGAGACTCGCAGGGATGCCCGGCTCGTTGCCAGCCACGTCACCCCTGCCAGTTTAACGGCACCATCTGCCCCTGCTCCTCCTTCCACTCAGCCAGCCTCGTCAAAACAAGTCAAGATGGCAGCCCCAGGTGGCTGTGTATGACAGCTACGGCAGAGGGGATATTGGGGGATGCTGAGAGCTGCTGTGCGGTAGTGGCAGTCATCCAGGCAGGCCCGGACTGGTGTTATAACCACCTGAACTCTTCTCAGGAGTGAGACAGTGATGAAGCAACCTGCTGCCCCCTCCACCAGACAGACCCCTGGTCGAGGATTTCAGGTTAGCTTTGGATCAGCTCAAAGGAGCTGGCAGACTGCTGGCACTCTGTAACATGGCGACTGTCGCACTGATTTCTAAGCCGTTGTTTTGTCCTTTGCTCCGTTTCTGTTTCTTCGTATTGAGTTCTGGAAAAAAAAAAAAAAAAACTTCTCCGATCTGATCTTGAATTGACAGCAACTAACATGACATGTTTCTGGACATGTGACTGAGATGGTTACAGAACCTGACAGGCTGTCTAAGATGTGGGGGAATTCAGTTATTTATGGCATTACGTTTAGATCACATACTAAACTTTTATAGTGGCTGTAAAGAAACACCATTGTGTTATAAACTGGCTAATATTCTATATGATTCGTTTCATATAGCTGTTGAATAGTTGATTGCGCCTAATGGAGAATATTTAAAGCATGCTAAACATTCGCCACATGCTAAACTTTAAGGAGCACAGCTGACTTCAGTTCAGTTGATTTACTAAAATCCTGTATTCAAATCACATTACACATAATTATCTGGAGAGAGACTGGACCAGCGGTGGTGTTACTTAATTTACACAGTGTGTTGGGACCATGTGAGTTAATTAAAGTAGTAATGTATAATTAGGTACACAAATTTTAAAAGTAATGTAGTCCTAAATAAGTGATTGAAAACAGCAAACAACTGTGTTGAGACAAACAAAAGCATGTTATATAAATGAGGCTGGTCAGTACCATTCCATAATACATGTGGTTGCTTTCGCTCTCTGGCACCTGTTGATAGGTGGAATGAAATTGTGAGGAGAGGAAATCAATGTGCCCCCTCTGTTCCCATTCACCAGCACAACAGCTCCATTACAGCCTGACACAAAAATCATTTGTATTGTGCACTATTGTATACACTCTGTATTTGTTAAAGTGACCCATATGATGTCTTGTAAAAAATAATATGAACGTTTTCTTTATAAAGACAGCATGCAAAAGTGATCCTTCAACCTTGTGTCACCAATATATTGTTAAAAGAAGAAAAAGAGTCCCATTCCTCAAGAGCATCTTAAGGCTTACAGTATATAATGGTAAAATCCTTCGTATAAGGAAGAAGAGACACTTTATTGATTGAAATTAAAATTTTCACTCTTATTTTTTGCTCAGTACATACATGAACAGGACCTGTATACATGCATTAATGGAGATGTCAGAGCGAAGGAGCTGCCCTGACAGATGCCCCAATCAGTTGGGGGTTTGGTGCCTTGCTTAAGAGCACCTCGGCAAACTAGCACCTCTCCATATGGGGACTTGAACCTGAGACCCTTCGGTTCCCAAGCTAAGCCCCTATGGACTGAGCTGCTGCCGTTAGAGGTAAGATCTTTAGCCCGAGCCCAAAAAGTTTATTATTACGTTTGGGTCAGGCCGGGCTTCTCTCTCACTAATTTTTTTTTAATAAATATATATTTATATATTATGTATACTAAAACGATGTATGGATATTAAACTAAGGAATACTTGTTATAAAATAAATAATTTGGATAAAACGGAGAAGGCGCTGTATGGTAAGATATAAATGTTTATTGAATATGCATCTTACAGTCTTGTTTAACTGGGAGAATTCGTTACAAAAGACAGGCTTTAATTTGTTATCATTATGCACAGGCATCGTCACAAATGTGATCTCACAAATCGCAACCAGTCCCTTTTCCCGGAGCAGAGCTCTGTCCGGGTCTGACTGACGCATCCCCTCCCTTTCCTCCTCCTCCTGAATCCTCACAAGTAAAATATAAAATTTGGGGTTTGTTTCGGGCTCGGGCCTGCAGATCAAGTTAATTGATCGAGCTCGGGCCGGGTCGGGCTTTAATAGCCGCGGGCCTGGGTCGGGTCGGGCTGGATTTTTTAGGCCCGATCTTACCTCTAGCTGCCGTCCCGATTATGAAGTGTGCTGAAGGTGTTGAACCATGAGTCAAAGTTTAAGCTCTAATTCAGATATGATGATAAAATGACAGTCAGAACAGATGACGTTCACATTCATGAAACGTAGCTATAGGAAGTGCCGCTGCTTCGTTTTAGGTTTAATATGAGCTTAAGAGTACGGTCTGCATCGAACTAAGTCAAAATTTACTTTATTAAAATGACTTTCAATGGAAACATGAATTCTTAAGCTGTAGACTATTTACTGCACATTAACTCCATTAATTTATCGTCATTTGAACTTGACCATCTCAGAAGTTACCGGAAAATTATAAAAAATTAAGTAACATAAAAATAAAATGAATTTATTATTATGTAATTATTTATACATGTAGAAGTGTCAGTGTTCCAAAGCTTCACTAAATAATCAAGTGACCATTATTTAATAATAGGAAAGTGGAGTTATTGTACATTATTTTGTACATTGTCCTCCATTTTGAATAATGTTAAATAAAGGGGGCACAAGTATTAAAGGGGACTAAGACCACTTTTAAAATGTATACGTTATTCATATCGTCTGGAGTCCAAAAATATTGGTGAAAAAGAAACAACTTTCTCCCAAATGCAAAAGTGCTAAAACTCACACTTGTGATGCCATAGTGGACAAGTGAGGAGCTGCTCCAGAGAAATCTTCCGACTTCGAGGACCAGAGGAAAGATTCATGTTTTTAATTGTTCAACTAAAAACCTCTGACTCCAAGATAAGTTTGCTAGAACATAAAAATGCTGGTATCGGATTGGCGTTACCAGATCCCGAACTTCGGGCAGTATCGGACGTGTTTCCAACAGTGGTTTTGGTGTCGGAACAACTCTGTTGATATTCTGCAGCTTTACTCTGCACACAACAGGGTGAGAAGTTGACACTTTAAGGTGCGAGATAAAAAAGGTTGAACTGGTTCTCTAAATGCTGAATTTCCTCACAAGTTATGTCATCATTGTCTAGTCTTTTCATCTCACATCCCTTCATCTATCACCGGCCCCTGTTGCGCTCAGGAGGAGTTTAAACCACGCGCACCTGAGTCGATGTGATTAGCTCTCCATCCCTGCTTCTTTAAAGCATTACTCATTACTGGGGATGCTGAGGAGACGACACTTGGCCTGATGTGTGATGCATGGCGAGGTGATGGTGTTATTGTTGCAGGAGTGCAGTGTGATGAAAGGATAAATGGATCCTCCAGGCTAATGGAGGGAGGCGGCCCAACCTGCAGCCCACTGAGTGGAGCCAGCTGTAACCGAGCTGGGAGGAACCCCCCGGCTGGGCGGTGGAGCCGTTTTTCATGTTCTGAATGTCGCTGTGCTCATTTCTGCCGGCGAGAGCGGGAATGATTTGGATGTCACCTGCTAGGGTTATGTTTTTGAAACATGAGGTCCATCCACCTGAATTTATCATTGTCATTCAGCTCACGGGCCTCTGTGCTTTGCCCCGTCTGCAGAGAAGCTGCCAACTGTGCAGATGTTAGACATGACAACTCTGGGTGAGCCGACAAACAGCTGCTGTTCACTGAATTTCCGCTTATATTTACTGACCATTAAGGAGCAGACGCTTTGTTTTTGGAGAATAAATTGACTCACTGCAGCGAGGAGGCATTTGATGTCAATGTTAACTGCCATCTTTTCAACAATCACTGTTATTTTTTTTCACTCTGTGCTACTAAAATCCTCCTTAAACACCTTATTTAGTATATTTCTTTTGCTCTCAGGCAGGATGTGACTAGACTAGAGTACAAAGTTATTTCCACCACTTTAATCTGCTATTATTATGCGTTTAGGAGCAATTCTCCGCATTGTTGTGGGAGTTGGTCAAGTAATTACTTCCAATTGACTGCCTCTGGAATATTATTCATTTTGATGAAGCTCCTTGATGGATTTTCAGAAAATGCCTCTTGGTGGATTAATATGATTATTTCTTTGGAATAGCATTCCAGAAGTGCTGCCTCGCTTGAAATATTTCACAGCCGCTCATTTTCAGAATAACGCCTCTTTGTGTTTTTGTTACAGTGATCTATGTTAACACTTGGCATGGATATATGTCACTCCTGCTACTGCACATTTGATCAATACGAATACTACACTATGCCTTTGGTTGGTCTTCAGGGAAGGAAATTTGATCTTCACACTGTCTTGTCTATTTAAACTAGTTTGACAAAAAACTTAATTCAAATGTATTTGTATTAAACTCGTCGTTGGCCTGTCCAACTAGCCTATTATTAACATTAATATTGACATTCAGAAAATCTAAGATTTTAATTTACTATTTAATATATTAGTATGTTATTTAAAGGTAGTTCAGACACCAAATTACATAAATTCCTCTAAATTTAAGAGAGGGTAGATAATGACAAGCTAGCTATATTTAGCAGAAGTTATCCATCCATCCATCCTTCGCGGGGGGGGGGGCGGTCCCCCCTGGGATTTTGTGGAAGGCTAGGCATAAACACAGCAAAAGTTACACATTTTTAAAAACGTATTAGAGTTTAGCTCCATTTTGAAGTTTTGTAGTGCACATTTAAATTACATTTAGTTTAATTTAATTACATTACAGTCTTACCCCACTTATCATTTATTAATTTATATAGCAAGTCATTTCTTTCAGGTATGGATGACCTTTATCCTGTACAACCCCCTCCCCCCATATACATATCCATGTTACATGCCTGCAGGAGCTGTCAGTGGTGTGGGTGGCAGGAGCCCACTTTAAGATAACAACACATTATCTGAAGATGCTTAGACAGTAAATCTTCATTCCCCACACCCTTACCTGCATTTCCATAAATTTGCATTGTTGTTGTGTTAGTAAGTGAGGCATTGGAAAGTTGAGTGTCCTTGAGGCCAGTGTTTTTGAGCTGTCAAGGAGAAACCACTCTTCGTTATTTTCTCTTTTTCTTCTTGTTTTTAATGAAACAGGAAGGAGTGGAGACATTCCTCATTTCATGCATCAGATTGTTAGAATACATGAAGGAGCTAAAGCGTACACACTTGACACCCCGGGTCACTGGCTGTCTTGCTCTTACATGTGACTGTATATGCAGTTAACAAGCTGTTTGGACATCATAGAGGAAGCGTGCAATGAGCAAGACACTTGTGGCATCACTATAGTAATAATCTATTATAGAAAGACATGCGAGCCTGGCATATGAACAGCTAGATGTGGAGTACACTTCATGACATAACGCTTTATGTAATGAGTCTGAGTGCATCTTATTTATATTATATATGTCTGTCCCTCCCAGGCAGCGATTAGTAGTTTATCTCCTAGAAATGCTTCAATGAATATAATTGAAAAAGTATTTCAGCTCTTGCTGCAGTTGGTCTCCTGGTTTCCACAGTAACCAATGCTCACACATTATCTTTAGATGCACACTGAGCAGCTAAGCTACGCTACAGCCACAGAAGGCTTCCTTTGAAATTAATGAAAGATTCTCCATTACTACAAAGTACTGGCAGTGTGATATGTTGGCAATGCCTCACACTGACGTGGGACTGGCCTCACATTCCTGATAGGCGCAACTGAGCACGAGCCCCATGAGTTGATGGGTGCATTCATCTTCTTATAGTGTATTAAAATAACTAGAGATAGAGTTGCTGTTAGTGTACTGATGATGTAAACAAAATCCTAAAATGAACAGTGATGCTCACAGGCTTTGATGTCCAATTTACAAAAGACGACACATTTTTCAATGCGATAGACAAGTGGATCATTTGTAACCTACTGCTGTGGGATATGCTCGCTCCTATAGAAGAAAAACGAAAAAAAAAAAAAGTTTTGCTCCTGGATGGTACACAGCAGTGATAGAAACTAACTAAATATGTTTACTGCACTACTTTACCGGAGTACATATATACTTCTACTTTACAGACTTCACATACACACCATATGATTAACATTTGGAATATGATGATTTTTGGCAGATTAAAATACTCAACAATATGCAAAGTGTAGTTAAAATTAGCTCAACTGCAGCAGTTAAATACTACTTAAACCTGAATGCACTTATGAGTGATATAGTGTAACACTGATGGGGCCATTTTCCTGCATTATAGTAATTTTGTTTGTATGTAGTAGTATACTGTATATTTTTGATACCTCAAGAAAATGTTGCTGAGAATTACGGCTGTCAATATTAACACAATAATAATGCTAGAATGAAGATAGTGGCATCGTACGACACTAGAAAACCTGAGGAAACCACCTTGAGGCTAAATGTTGCTACAGCACATACATGGTCTCTCGGACACTTGCTAAAGTTACACTGACTGACTGTATGTGTATGACAGGAAGTCACACGCAATGCTAGGCTAGCTGCTAACATAGCACAAACAGACACTCACTATCATTAATCCGGGCAGACACACAGCTGACAACCCGCTAAACTGACTTTTACTGGGAAAGTGGCTGCTAACGCTCCCAGACGGGTGAGCTGGGGACTCGGATGTCTGCTCATACACTGCAGCTGGTGCACCGCTGCATACACTAATCATGTCTTATCAGTTGAATTTTTCCCTAAAATTAGCATCTATAAATGCAATAAATTTACTCAATTTTGGGGAGCACAAACTGTCATGGCCATTTTCGAAGGGGTTCATTGAGGTTTCATCTCCTGAAATGTGAATGAAAATTGGTTCTCTGGGTACCCACGAGTCTCCCCTTTACAGACATGCCCACTTCATGATAATCACATGCAGTTTGGGGGAAATCAGTCAAGTCAACACATTGACACACTGACAGTTGTTGTTGCCTGCTGGGCTGCAGTTTGCCATGTTATGATTTGAGCATATTTTTTATGCTAAATGCAGAACCTGTGAGGGTTTCTGGACAATATTTGTTATTGTTTTGTGTTGTTAATTGATTCCCACTCCCATGTTGATGAGAGTGTTAAGTACTTGTCAAATCTCCCTTTAAGGTACATGTTGAACAGATAAAAAATGCGTGATTAATCATGGGCAATCGTGATAAATCTCAATTAAATATTTCAGTCGATTGTCATTGACATTCACGCCCCCCTTAGGATGAATTGGAATCACTTCCCTTTTCATCTGGTTGTCCAATATTTTTGTTTCAGGACCAAATACCAGTGATCAGCCCCAACTTTACTTTGTGTTTACTGCTAATTACCAAATGTAGGCATTCTATCATGCTAAACTAAGATGGTTACCCTGGTAAGTATATAACTGGCTAAAAATCATGCAACACTGATGGGGCCATTTTCCTGCATTCTAGTAATTTTATATTTGTTATGTTATTAAAAGGTATATTTTTGACACAATGACACAGTAACTATTGATGATAACACGTCTGTGCGTAACATATTTGGTCTGTTGGTCCACTACTTTTGGTCCAGACTGAAATATCTCAACAACCACTGGATGAATCGCTGTTACATTTTGTACAGACATTCACGTCCCCCTCAGGATGAACTGGAATCACTTTGCTGATCTTTTCCCTTTTCATCTAGCACCATTTGTCCAATACTTTTGTTTTATGACTGAATACCAGTGAAAGCGAAGTGAAACTCATGATACACCCATTAGTCTCAGCTGTGCTTTGTGTTTAGTGCTAATTACCAAATGTGGGCATGCTAACTTGCTAAACTAAGATGGTTACCCTAGTAAATATTAATAGACATTAGCATGTTGGGATTGCAGCTGTGAGCATGTTAATATGCTGGCATTAGCATTCAGCTCCAAGTGTTTCTGTGCACAAGCCTCTTAGAGCTGCTAGCATATTCATGCTACCTCTGACGTAGTACTTTCACCATGTGGTATTACTACTTTGAATGCTTTTTCTACCAGTGGTATACAGTGATAGCTGTAATCCATAATATATGCTTAAAAATGTTGTTTTTAAATGTTCTACAGTTATAGACCCTGTAAATCCACTTTATGACCACTTCCAATAACCCCTGAGGACAAAGGTGAACACAGTTATTTTTTTTTTTCAAACCCATTCTCCAGGGGAAGTTTGGAGTTCAGTGAGTCTGCAGTACAAACTGGGATTTCTACAATATTTCACCCTGTAGCTTCTTACAGCAGCACAGGACTCCGCCGGTCCACATCTAGGTGATAAGACCTTGGATTGCACAAGCCTTCAGTGGTCTTAAGAGTTACGTCCATTGTCTTGCGGCTCCTATGGCTATTGTCTTGGTTATTGGTGGGGATAAACAATCATTGTGGCAAAGACAGAAACAAGGGCCAGGCCTGTGGCTCAGTAGAAATGCTTTAATTAACTGAAACAATGCTTAATCCAGTCCTCTGGACTGTGGAATTACAAAAGAGCACATGCAGTCCAGTGCACTGTGGTCTGGCTGTCCTCTCCAGGCAGCAGTGCATTTGGATTCAGGTCTGTCTCGTATGAATACTTCGATCACTTCCCTGGAACCTCTGGACGACCACTAAAACACACTCCCTCACTGATTTAAAAGTAGGACCGATAATCTTCAAATACAGTTTTTTGTTATATTTGTTGAGATTTTCAGTACATCCCGACAGTAATCAAAAAATTAAATGCTCGGACAAAAAAAGTAGGTAAGGTATCTGTGGCTGTTGCAGGACTGTAATAAACCTGTTCAATCATTTCATCTGGGCCAGTCTGCCAGTCTTCTTACCAACCTACCCGACTACCTCCATGCACTCATTGCATGTCACCAGAGTCTTCCACAAGCTGCTAGCTTTACAGCTGTGAGTACTAACAATAGTATGTTTGTTGTTTAGTTTCACCGTGATAATTTTGGGGGAGCGGCTTTGTATGGAGACCCCAGCTTGGCAACTTTCTCTCTAGATTTAGGGACTTTTGAAGCTAGTGCTGCTCGGTTCTTTCTTTGGAAAAGAGTTGGCAGCACTGGGCTGGGTTGGTTTAAAATCTCGTGTACTAGAGCTCAGCATTACTGACCCTACCTTTAAGGAGTTCTGCTCAGGAGAAAGATGTGAAAGACACATGGTCATCTAAAGTGTCTTCCTGTGACTACCTGTGTGTCTTTATTTTCTGGTTGGAAATTATTGCAGGCCAATGTTGTTCAAAACCAATAACCAAAATGACCTGTTCTTGAGGTCCATTATCACTTCTGCCTGAACAGGGAGAGGGAGAGTACTTTTCCATTACGGATGCTGACATTTTACCATTTAGCAGACAAATACAGATATGGAATGTATATACTATAATCATGCTGTGTTGACTTGCTTGCTGGCTGGAAAAGCACTCTGAGAAACAAGGCAAGGAAGAGAGGCTGAAAATGTTTCTTGCAGTCATCTAGAAAAATACTCCCGGGTGTCTTTATTGGTGTTTTAATCAACTCTAACATTTTATCGATTTCAGCAAGAGGCATTTCATAAAGCAGCAGGCCAGAGCAGGTTGGCAGTGTGTACCTTCAGCTGAACAAGCAGCAAACTTCTCTCCATGGGAACCACGAGTCCCGCCTCACTGTCAGAAAAGTCCACAGCAGCCCACCACTTCCTGCTTCCCTCCCTGCTGTTTCTCACCTAGAACAAAGACGCTTTTTTTTTTGCATTACATTTCATCTGAGGCTTTGCATATTTCATCTCCATAATTAACAAAGGCAATCCAAATTATGGCTAAAATATTCATGTCTACCTGTGGCAATGCTGTCAGCCCAGTGGCAGTTCTGTCTCTGCTTGTCTCATTAGATTGATGACAATTTTCGCTACATTATTCAGTCGATATTAACATCTCCATCCTTATCTGGAAAAATAATCTGAATCATGGCTTAAAGGCTTAGATCTCTTGTGTCTTGGAACGATGATTCGCATTTCTACCTTACAATCAGCAGCATAGATGGATGACTGTGTACAATATTGTCCCGCATTAATTACTCCGAAAAACTGAAACCTCATGATGCTGCAGGGACATATCCAGTTACTGATGCTGTTATCATAATAGTGCTAACCTGACTCAGTGAGCTCGGATGTAAGGTGCCTTTCCTGCTGGCTCATAACCCTTTTTTCACTTCTTCCTGTGTTTCATTCATCTTATTACCCTCCGCTATCAACTAGCGGTAAAGCAGAAATAACACAAAAATGCTGTGTAGAGATTAGCATCAGCCAACAATGGCGCTACAGGGAGACCAATTGGTTGGCGTTATTATACTGATAGCAGGATTGATGAAAAGATACCGAAAAGGCAGGATTAAGCCCTTATTAAAAGTTATCATTCCTCGTCGATCGCAGCTGTTGCTGGATTGAAAATAACAGATATCATGGGTTGTTATTCTGAGTCATCATAAGGCCTTTGTTTACAGACGTGTTTGGGCTGAAGATAAAGTCATCTATTCTCAAGTAATGATTTATTCAGGTAGTATACCTTCTGTGACCCGGTCTTTTCTTTTATTACCATCATCAGGTCAAAATTGTACTTTGTCCAATACTTATTGACACAATACTTACAAACTAATGACAAATCCATCTGTTTCAGCTGTACTGTTTTGCCCTCTGCCTCAGCTGTACTTTTTTTTAGCGTGAATTAGCAAATGTTAACATGCTAACACACTAAACTAAGACAATTAGCATGTAACCATCATGTGCCTCAGCTGTACCTTAGTGTGAATTAGCAAATCTTAGCATGCTAACACACTAAACAACAATGATTAGCATATAACCGTTAGCTGCCTCAGCTGTACTTTGTGTTTCATGTAAACTGGCAAATGCTAGTATGCGAACACACTAAGCTAAGATGATTAACACATAATCGCAGTATCTGCTAATATTCAGCATGTTAATATTGTAGTTGTGAGCATGTTAACATTAAGCTCAAAGCATCGCTGTGTCAAGTACAGCTTCACACAAATGCTTCATTGTCATTGTCAATCATTGTTCTTCAGTCTTTATAAACTTCACTCACAGTAGAGGAAAGCTAATTGCTATTGCCAGATGAGTGACAACTGTGTTTGGCTAGTTTTTCATAAGCAGTGTGACATTGAAGCATGGTGGAATTAGCAAGATAGCTAGCTAGCTACCTACCAGACAGCTAGCTTGTTAGCTCTTGGGCTAATTCCGCCAGGCTGGTGTGCTGCACTTATTATGGAAAATAAGTTGAACAGCAGGGTGGTGGCGACAGTGCCAGGTCTCAATGGTCTGTCTGTCTGGGAGCGACGGCGAACGGCTGCGACGGCGAACGGCTGCGACGCCGAACGGCTGCAACGCCAAACGGCTGCAACGCCAATCGGCTGCGTTTCTGCTGCTGCTGCCCTTTATCTCTACATAGAGTTTGCCTTTCATTATTGTCATTTCATTTCATTTTAAACCCCTGTACTTTATTCATTCATGGAGCCCATCAAGTTACTGCATGTTCCACAACACTGTGCTGCGCATATTTCAGAATAAAAGCCTTGTGTTAAGAAATGGAAGAATTCTGTCCACAGAAAAAAATGCTTGTGGGCTTTCATTTTGAAATGAAAGCAGGAAGTGTTGACTTAAAAACAAATCTTAAAGTTTTCTTTCATTCTACAGGTATAGACATTGAAAGTGTAGTAATGTTCACCTTCACTGTGTGACATTCAACTGATACACTGACACTGTAGTAATGTTGATATTGTTATTGATGTTGCGTTAAAATTGGACGACCTTGAAGCTTTAGAAGACATGCAGCTCACGAACGGCTCAGCCGCTCCGCCACACGCTCTGACGTTCACTTCGTGGACGAGCTGTTATTGAGCTGCAACCGTACTTTTCTGCCCCACTGATGTGGTTTCTGTTGTCACCATAACAACGAACTACAATGGCTGTTTTCTTCAGTCTTCGATTACCACAGCCAACCGTTCACTGACCCCTGTACTCATATTTTATTTCTATGGTTTAGACAGACCACAGCGTGAATTATAGCAACAACACAACTTCTTACAAAGTCAACGGAAAGACACGAGAAGTGGGTTAGCCTGAGAGCGGCATGACCTGAGGCAGCAAAAGCAACCTCAAGAGTTAAAAACGCATCAGCTTGAACAAAATATTCATGTTTATCCCAGGGCTTTATGAATCTTCTTCATATACCAGATACAACCATAATACAAGCTGCTATGGCGTTTATCATCTAAAGCTGCCATTATATTTTTGACAAACAGTTGGCCTCATTAAAGCAGCTGAGGTTTATGTACCTTGCTCCGGGGTGCTTTGACGGTAGTTCCAGTTTCATGTTATTTAACCCGCTTGGATGTGGAGGAGGAATAAACAGGTTTAAAAGCAGATGAGAGGAATTCTGCTGCGAGATTAGCACGACACATGCACTCATATACCGCAACCAGAGGATTTCTCTGAGATTAAAGAATGAACTATTTTTATCCCTCTTCCCCAGAGCCAACCTTACCTATGCTCGATGCAGATTTGGGGCGAATAATATTCTGTATTATAATGAAGCGGTGGCTGTTTGAAGTTTCTCCTTGGCTGCTTTGACAAAATGAATTCCATATGGTACCTCCAATACAATTTATGGATCTCACTCGTTGTATTTCCAGTGATTGAACTGCCTAAGGAAGGAGATTTTAAGCACATTCACTCTAATTCCTTTATCAATAATACAATGCAAGCGCTGCCTCACTGAAGCACATCCATCAGTAAGATACGTCAATGAGACGCATTTATTCTTTTTCAAAATTAGTTTGTCCTCATGGTGGATGGGTGGTAGACCAATCTGTGAAATAGAAGATAAATATAAGATTATGTTGTTGATACTGATAATGCTCAAATGTATGAGCTTCACCTGAGGGAAAGCAGACCTAAAGAGGCCAACAGGTAACTGAAGGTTTAGCAGCAATGACAGGTGACGGTGTTTTCTATCTGCGTACTGGCCCCCAAAGACTTCTCCTGGAGCACTGCACTGTGGCAGATGCTGCACTCCGTTGCTTCTGGTGCAGGGATGACAGTGTACGTAGTGAATGTGTAGCTATGAAGGGATATGAGTAAAGACAAACGGCACTTTGCGCAAACAATTCTAGTTTTAATTATGTTCCTCATTTTGGTATTAATAAATCATTACCTCATTGACTTTAAGACATTTGGATAATAACTGTAAACAAATGAGACATGATCACTGAGTCGCCTGTCAACGTCTGTGCTGCACTTTTTTTTTTTTTTTTTTTAAATAAAGTGAGTTTGTTTTATGTCACAAATCAGAAAAAGGACAAGTGAAGAGCTGATCCTCATCTGTAAAGCAAAACATAACTTGAAAACTCTTGGGAGGTGAGGCAGCTAGAGGCTTCCTATCATTTTGACTTTAGCGTCATTGCATGATTGCATTGAAGGTAGTCATTTGATCTGTTAAAAATGTTAAGGGCACATTTCTTCAATGAGTTTTGGGGCATTTTATAGCTTTTTATTTTTTAATAGCCGACAGCACAGAGATTATAGGAAGTAAGGGGAAAGATGGAGCAGAAATGATGTGCACCAAAGGTCCCTGGCTAGATGTAAAAATGGGCAGTTCATAGTCTGAAGTGGCTTCTGACACCGAAGCCACGAGATCTCCCAATAACATTAATGCTTCTACGAGGAACTTTCATTTTGTGTTGATTTTGGTGGACCCTGTGGACCAAAGTGGTTTTCAAGCACTTTTCCAATTTCCAAGCACCAGAGTCCAAATTTCTCATTTTACTGCCTCGTGTCTGATAGTCTGCCTCGTTCAGTCCTGGTTCCTGGTGGGCCCAGCACCTCCACCTCCCACCGAAGCTCTGACTGTTTGACCGTGGTGGGCTGGTCGCTGCCGAGGCCCCGTTGGAATCTGAGCTGATGGAGTCTCTGGTGAACCTGCGTGCCATAAACAAATATTTTGGCTGATTTTTGCAGGGAATGGGCCCCGATGACAGACATTAAGGTAACTATATAGAAATAGCTAGTATGCTGGCTGATATGCTTATAGGTCATACAGAGGCATCAGTATTGTATTGAGACAATGTCATAGTCAGTTAAAGTTCCTTGTAGCAACTTTACGGGTGTGCTCGGTAGTGTAATGGACATGCAGTGTGCAGCTTCTCAAGTCATGTCGGGACATTTTATCGTACATTATTGATTGTACACAGTAGATAATATTCTTGTCCAATGCAAAATGTTCAATGCAAATTCAGAAGTGTGATGTTCTTATAGCTCAATTAGAAAATAAACCTGTGAAGATCAGGGTTGTGGGTGGGCATAGAAACGAGAAATCTGATTTAATGTCCTGTCTCTTTACAGTTTGTGTTCATTTTATTATGAATATCTATTACACCAATTTATTTTTAACCTAAGCCGTACCTTTTACCACAGTTCAGTGAGAGGCACTTGTATCAAAGAATTTACCATTTTATTTTGCAGTGGTTATACAACTACAGAGGGAGCCGCCAGTCTGTCTGGGTCAAATTAATCACATAAGCCGGTGATTATTCTCACCAAATTTTTTGTTGTTCGTCATTCCTCATGCAGACCATCATCTAATTAACATTTGTACATTTATTATGTGAATACAAAGTAGTGAAACAGACTTCCTGCCAATTCTTTTGTCTTTTCCCTCACCGAGGGTGAGACGTTGCCGTTTTTGGACGGCTCTGCAGCGCCCCTTTGGTGGGGCTCCTCGCCTGCTCAATCGGCAGCAACATGGAGGGAGACGGGCGCCGTTCTGCACTTGTACCGCAGAGCCGGTTGAGCGTCAACGAAGTTTCACTTTGGGAGCGTTACATGAACAAGCAATATCAGTCCACTTGACAAGGGCGGCTTCAACCGCAGGGGCTTTCCCTGTGAGCTTTCATTTTCAGTTCAAAGAAAATAACTTCACTTTTCTCGTCATTATTTGAGTGTGCGTGCTCCATCAGCCTCAAGTGTCCAGCCAGAAAGCAGATGGTCCGCGAGGCAAAGTAAAAAACAAAAATTGAATTAGCGTTAGGCTAATGTAGTTTTAAAATGTTTTTCCATATGTTGTCATGTATGAACACACCGAATATGAACTCTGGAAGTGGACTAGATTACTGTAAGTAAATTATTTTAACAGCATTTGTGTAGGATTGATTTTGTCCCAAGCCTTTTGATTCAAGTAAGCGGCGGATCACTGTAACTGCATCAACACACGAGGTGGAGGGTGGGGTGGAGGAAGCCCAGAAAATCGATCTTGTAGCCAGTAATACTGAAGAGAAATAAAGGAGGAAGGAGGATGTTAGGAGGCACAGAAGAGATCTCAAGGTGTTGAGACCTGAAAAAAGTTTGAGAACAACTGTTTTAGGGCTTACACAGTGTATTTCTTGTCCCCCCCCCCCCCCCCCCACAAGTCATTTACATTTAAATGAATGAATTGGGTTGAAGTGAGATCTGAGTCAAAGGTGGCAGCCCCCAGATAATATCTCCAAAGAGCTGAGAAAGTGATCCAAGAAGGCTGAGATCTTTCAGCCATATTAAATTTCAGCCAGTGACAGAGGCAGTGTTTGGTTGAATATGCATGTCAGCATACATTCAGTGTCACTATGTGCATTCAGGCAGGATACATAGGTTTCAGCTCTACAGATGATAGTGCATTAGACCGATGGACCATGAGATACATAGTTGCAGTGGGTGGGATGAAAAGCATGAAATCGGCTCAGGTTATCATCAGGCTGATGTCAAGCTGAAGGCCGGAGAGGTGCATGAGAAGACTGCAGAGTTTATATATGTGACCTTCCAGCTATAGGACGGTCTCTGGGTCGGAGGAAGTTCAACCTCTGAATTTATTCTGGTAATAGCTTTGGTAAGAAGCGGTAGACACTTTGATGTTTTAGACACTGGGTCAACATGATAAATACGAGGGCTGTCAAATTATCAAACACGATAATAAGTCGTTAACGCAAATTCCTTTTATTTGCACAAGGTATGTAAGAAAATATCAAATATTGTGACATATTTTGATACTGTATCAATCCTCAAAAACACTAAATTTTTAATTAATGGTTTGCATGCAAACATCAACTCAGTCAGTACCATTTATTTATTATTATTTAATTTGCTGATGTTACAGGGACTGTGATAAATGCAAATGCAGATCCAACTATTCTGATTGTATAAAAAGGACAATTTATTTCTCGCTTCTTTTACTTGCTCACAGTATCACAATATATTGCAATATATTGAATCAGAACCCCGGTATCATGATACGTATTGTATCTCCAGATTCAGTGAATGCAGCACAATGAATGCAGCACCGTGGCTGCTACAGTATCCTGGACGATGAACTGGGGACAATGAATGCAGCACCGTGGCTGCTACAGTCCCCTCGACGATGAACTGGGGACAGTGAATGCAGCACCGTGGCTGCTACAGTCCCCTCGACGGTGAACTGGGGAAAGTGAATGCAGCACCGTGGCTGCTACAGTCTCCTGGACGGTGAACTGGGGACAGTGAATGCAGCACCGTGGCTGCTACAGTCCCCTGGATGGTGAACTGGGGACAGTGAATGCAGCACCGTGGCTGCTACAGTCTCCTGGACGGTGAAATTGGGACTCAGTTGCCTGGTGTGCTTATTTACTGCAGCTGACGCACCGCTGCATGAGATGTACTAGTCGTGTTGGTTAACAGTTAATAATAGGTTAATGAGTGTTCGTTATTGGTTACATTTTTTTTTTTTTTTCAAAATTAGCATCCCTATTTTTGGACAATATGTGTCGTTAACTGATTTTGAATAATAAATATATGCATACATTTGCATAAAGCAGCATATTTGTCCACTCCCATGTTGATAAGAGTATTAAATATTTGACATATCTCCCTTTAAGCTACATTTTGAATGGATAAAAAAAAGTGTGATTAATTAGTGATTATTCATGATAAACTGTGGACAGTCATGCAGTTAATTGTGGTAACTATTTGAATCGATTGACAGCCTTGAATACTGAATATGTGGCATCTTTGAAACTGAATGCTGGCATTGAGACTCAGAGTGTTTCCAGGTAAAGAAGGATCTGCTCTGGCTGGTTTGAATGCACATAAGCTTGAATGTGAACTTGACTGCAAGCTGAATCACGGTTGTGTTGCATCAGTCAGTGATGGAGAGAAGAGTGAATGTGTATTGTCATAAAACTGGTTTGAATTACATGCATTTTATGTAATGCTGTAATTACCATTTTAGGTCATCTAAAATACTGAATTGTACACAGTGAACTGGCAGTTTCCTGTTTGAGACCAGAGTTGGCCTAGATCAAAGTGCTTCTACCTTTTATATTATTAATGCAGCATTATTTCATAAACTGCACATGGATGGCAGATGTGTAAGTTAAAGCTCCTTTCTTTGAAGTATCAGCGTTTCAGGACTGAAGCAAAACAACTTTCTTTAAGACTGACAGCCTTGCTATTTTAAAGTTGAACGTCATTTTTTAAAAGGTGTTTTTCTTTTTTTTTTTTCATTTTGCAGCTTGGAGTCGCCGACGTTACTCGTAACATTTAAGGGCTCCGATCCATTTCAGGAAACAAAATGCCGTGAAAATGAACACAGAAAAAGGAAGCAATTAGTTTATGTTGCTGCAGCAAATATTAGCTGCTTCTCCTCGGCTTGACGGATGACGACTAGATTTCATGGCGTCCATACTGCTGATCCGTTGCGACACCTCGCTCAGTGGCTGTCTGGTTCTCCTCTGCGTGGTCCTGAATGTCAATCTGCAGAGCTCCCCCACACTCAGACAGTAGCTACCAGTGATGCTGCACTAATTAGCCAACCCTCTCGAGTAGCCAAGCCCTCCCAATGGCATCTGTGCCAAACAGAATTATTAAAGAAGGAGGGAGGAGGAGTCGCACATCCTCTGCAGAGGAGCAAACACCCAGGTTCAGTTTAGTATTCACTTCGTCGCCCTCCAGCTGGGGAGCCGACGCCGTCATCAATATTAACACCTCGATACATCCGCCGCCGTAACGCATGTTTTTTACCCCAACCTAATGAAAATTTCATGTAAATCGCACAATTCCTTATTTAAATGGGCACTGTCTGGAGATGATTTGTGGTGCCTCAGTAAAACTGAAAAACAATTGGATGCTGATGCTGTTTGTTTTAGTTTAGTCCAAACAGTGGAGATCTCTGTGTATATATGTGTTGGCTGGGCGGTACATGTCCTTCCAAGCCTTGAAACAGAGCTGTGTAGCCTCTAAATAGGTTAATTTTCTCCACTGCTAATTTTTAAATTCAATAATCAATGCCCCCACCTCCTCCATGGCACTTGGCCTTCCTCATCTCCTGTCTTTTGGCATTCTGTCGGCTTTGATGGCTTATTTGCTGATTTGTTTATATATTTATTAATTCATTTACCCCTCCCAATCCAATTTTAGCTGACATTTCTTGTCGAGTTGCGAAGGATGACCTTTGAAAACAGAACACTTCCTGCCAGAGATGTGAAGGAGGTCTCACTCCCTGCTCAGAAAACACTCCTCCACTCTGCTCCTCTTCACTGCAATGACAAGGTGTAAAAAAACATTTGCGTTTGTCATTCAATTTTAAAGGCTAATGTGTATTATTATTTTATTGCTATCTTTAAAGTAGATAAGTTTGCTTGTACAACTTGTAACTAGGGATGTAATGATCCATCGATCTGGAGTGATTGAATGATCAACGATACAATGTGAAACCATGAATACACATCATTTTTAAGATACTCCTTTTTTTAAAATTCTTGTATACTGTCTGTTTCACTATTTCCGTTCAATTGCAGCTTATTCCCAAACATCCAAATAGTGCTAGCGGTGTTGGCTATCGGCAAATATCATATCTTTGTCCAAAGAATTAATATGATATTGTATTGTGATGAAACTGGTGATTTACACCCCTACTAGTAACTAATATCGATGAACAGATTCTGCATTCACTTGTAGGATCTGTTGGCAGCGGGACAAGATTTTAGCATCGGAAGGTTTCTGTTTGTTATCCGAGTATTACTGACCAGTCACATTCGAGCAGGCTTTGGATGGATGCAGGTAAACAGTCAGAACAGGCAGAGCTCATCGGCCAAACTGCAAACTGGATCCCACCGGCTATCGTCTGAAGGTAATTTAGCTTTTTATTGGTTTAAAATTAGCTTGTAAACTGGCAACTTGGGTCGGACGCATTGTCTCAACTTCAACGCCAGTCTTGGCCTGGATATCCACAGGCTACACTGGAACCCCAGAAGTACAGCCCCTTGCCCCTAGAGGCTTATCTTCCCATCCGATTGACGGGTAACCAACGTGTCTTTTACTAGCCACATTTGTAACTGAAATTTAAGCGTTTCCATGAGATTTTCATGAGAAACTTCCATAACTGTAAACAGCACCTGAATCAAACAAGCATATAAAGGTTGTGCAATTAAAGAAAATAATAGCAAGTTTTCTTGCACAGAGACAGATAAGAAGATGGAAACCACCCTCATATCTGTCCAGTAAATCGCCTCTGTGGCTACAGCCAGCTGCTGGTTCGTCTAACTGGGCCTGAAGACCGGACACAGGGAGAAACAGCTAGCATGGCTCCCTCCAGCGGTAACAACAGAATCTGTGTTCCAGCTCACCTGAAGCTCCCGTTGTGTAACACCTTATTATATCTTGTTCATTTGATATGTAAAAAAAAAAGCAACAGTGTAAAAGTGACAAGTGGTGGTTGTATGCTTATGCTAAACTAAGCAAACTCATTCAGTAGTCATTTCTGTCATTTTCTGTAGGCCACAGACATGGAAGGAGTATAGTAGCAAGAAAACAAATGAGTTTATCTCCCAATATGGCCAACTAATGCTTTTAATGTACCCGGGAGAGTTGTTTTAGTTTTAACATGAATACTAATTATGTTAAGTTCTGAGTGACTGTAGCTAACGTTATCTAGCAAATAAACAAACCATGAGGTAACATCACTGAATGAAAGGGAGACGGATTTTTATCATTTTCAAGAGCTTACTGAGTAGGTCATAAATTGTGAAATTGAATTTTATTTTTTCAAAGCTCATATAGTACAATATACGCTGTGTGTATTACTATATGTTGGGGGGACATGGATCTGTTTACACAGGGACATTGTGGGGACTTGCCTTCCTTCTGGGGACAAAATCTATTTTAGGATGAGGACTTGGTTTAGGGTTAGGGTAAGGTTAGCTTTAGGTTGAGGTTAGAGTAAGGGTTAGGATTCGGCAAGTAACAGTTACACCTAAAGTTAGGGTAAGTCTACAGGAAATGTATGTAAGTCAATGTAATGTCCTCAAAAGTCATGGATTTAAAGAAATTAAATATGATTTGTAATTGTGTACTTCAAGTAAATTTACTCCCACCTACAATATGGATCTGTTCAGCAACAAAAATGGCTCATCGGTATTGAGGGCTAGCATTGCTAGCCTGCTGCTGGTCCATTGTCCAGAGACCTTCAGGGCTCCTTGAGGTGGTTCTAGGAGTCCTGAAGGAGGCTCAGGGGTTCTTTCCCAAAATAGGGAAAAGGCTGTTATATTTTGTGTGACTCCCTCACCAGAAATGTTCCATGCTGGAAGCTTCTGTGCAATTATGAAACTTCCTGTTTTATAATAAGATATAAAATCAGCAACAGGAACTTGAGATGAGGGTCTGTGGCCCGATGTGTGTCTGTTTGAAGGTCTTACATCTGTGTTTGGAGGTCTGGTGTCTAATGTATGTTGGTAGATCTATTTTAAGGTCTGTCGTTCGACGTGTGTCTATTTGGAGATCTGTGGTCTAAATGAGTGTCTATTTTGGGGCGTGTGATTTGACAAAAGCGGCCCTGCTCTACATCACCTAATGAGCTGCTGTTTGCTCGCCCACCTCTCTCTCTCTGTCTCTCTCTCTCTCTGTAATATATTCTTTCAGTGTATAATATAGTCCCTTTGGGACTGCAGGTTTTCTTTGGGAGGTGAAATTTCATGCAGCATCTTCACATACTCTCACACACATCCCCTGTATTCAGAGCAGCAGTACATCTGCACAAGCACACATTTCAAGGTGACAGTATTTAAGCAGTGTGTGAGTGACTTCATGCAAACATACCTCTGTGGGTTTTACCTGTGTGTCTGCGTGTGCATGTGTAATTGCCTGTGTGCATGTGTTATATCACAGGAAATGAGAAAGACCTGCAACATCCTTAGCCGCCTGTTGCCATGGCGACACTTCTGGTAACAGGAGTGTCTAATAGGTCTTCCATACAAATTAACCTACCATGGCGTAGGTGTGGAAATTCTTAAAATACTATAAATATTTACTGTTGTTCGCTTCTATACTTCTATATATTGATCCATATTAGCATTTTAATATTTTTTTTAATTTATTTCACATTGTTTGTAACATTTATTGGAGTTTTTTATTTGTATTTTTGTCTTATTTTTCAGTAAGTTACCTCTACCACACCGTTAACATTTCACATTCATTCCCTTTGTTGTACTACTCATACTACTCATTTTGTTGTCGTACTCATTCAGAGCACGTTATAGTGTGCATGTCTGAGCAATCCATAGTGTTTAATATGCCCATTTGCTCTATTCTGATCATATCCTGTTTTTCATTGCTGTATTCTATTGATATTTGAAATGCCTCGGTGTGACTTATCTCACGCTATGTGCTGTATCCTGCTATATGCTGTGTCACTTCAATTAGTGGCTGAATGGAGGACTTTTGGCAGCCCTTATACACACTGTGAGGTGTGATATCAGATGTTATGTTCAAATCACAATAATGTACAAAGCATGTGAGTCATAAACCAAGTATTCAGGAAAAACCATGTACATCAGAAAAAACAAACGATCAGATAGAACGTTACGTGGCATTTTTCTCTCATGATGTAATACATGGATGGACTGCTAATAGGATTTGACTAGGGATGCTAATTTTTATATATATATATATATATATATATATATATATATATATATATATATATATATATATATATATATATATAGTTGCAGTATATGAGCACAACAGACAATGGAGTCAACAGTTCACCATCAGGGGAGTTACTGTAGCAGCCATGGTGCTGCATTCACTGTCTCCAGTTCACCATTCGAGAGTGTTAGCAGCCACAGTGCGGCGTGTAGTGTCGCAGACATGCAGCCAGTTTCCCAGTAAAAGTATCCACCACACATTTAGTGTAGTTTAGCAGGCCGTCAGCTGTGTCTCAACAAACAGTGTGTGTGTACTATTTTAGCAGCTGCTAGCGTTGCCGGTGGCTTTGAGCCCGACGTAGTGTAACTTCAGTGAGTTTCCGACAGATGTGTGTGGCGGCAGTGAGTGTGGGTTTGTTGGAGGCGTTGTAGCTGTGAACGTAGCTGCAGCAGACAGTGTGTGTACAGTTAATTTGCCGGTGAATAAATGCTACGAGGCAACAAGCTACAACTCTTCAGCTGGAAGTCCAGAGCCAACTTCCTGTATCTGCGCTGGCTCTCTCTTAAGGTGGACCAGCTTTTCTCCTTAAAGTGATGAGCCACTCCTCTGAGTCTTTCTCAGCTTTTTTTATTATTTATATTTTATTTTGTTTTTCTTAAAATATTTAATATCAGTTATTGGTTAAAACGTTTATCATTGACATCCCTAGATTTGATAGTGTGCTTGCTGTGTTAATGCTCTCATGGAGATGTTTTATTTCTTAACTATATAAACAAGATGTTTTGTGTTCATATTTAAACTGATTCGAGGTTCTGGTCAAATCACTTTCAAGTCTCTGGCTGTTTGCTATTGAATTTAGTGGCTTCCTGAGCCGGGGGGGTTCCTTAAGTCAATTGAATTATTTGACTTGAAAGCAGTCAACTTTCTTTTATTGAGTTGGCTGAGCCCTGAAGGTCCTCACAGCCAGGCCTGTTTCCTTTTCTTTGTCAATAGTGCTTTGCCTTATTTTCAGCCTTTAGTGCAGGCCTGTATATACACATCCCCACGTGCTTATTTAATTTGACTTTATTTGATATAGCTTAGTTGAATCTATTTTACAGAATTTTTTAGTCAATTTCACTTACAGACACAGACTCAGATAGCTGGATGGACTATCGGTGACAATGGGGCAGATCTGTTCAAATTCAGTTCTATCTTTATATGCTGTATACTGTACTTTATGTAGTGTAATTACAGTAATAAACAGTTTATTCCTGTTTAAGTTTTGACCAATTTGTTGCTGCAATAAAAAGGTTTCCACTTGAACTGTAATTCCTGTTCAACTTGGTGTTGCATGATTTATTATTTTAATAGTAAATAACGGTTCAGTAAGTTTATGTATTTATTTGCTGTGTCTTGTTTTACAAAGTGAGAGTAGCAATGTTTAAGTTAAGCCTGATATAGAAAAATGGATCCCAGTCACGTCCACACAGTGATGCATACAGCCTGTTAATGTAACACTGGGGTCAGATTGGTTCTCGGTATCGGCCGATACTCACAGCCCAGGTATCGGTATTGGGACTGAAAAAGTGGGATCGATGCATTCCTAACTTTTATTTTATTTTGTATTTTGGAATTAGACTTATAACTGAATATTTTACACTAGTGTATATAGTATATGTTTATAGTATAGCTCATTGTACACAAGTAAAATATCCAAATACTTCTTTCGCCACTGTAAGCAAATATAAAGTTTACCATCATTACCTTAGTTTTAGCATTTGTTTAGTAGCACTAAAGTGCAGCTGAGGCTGATGGGAATGTCATTAGCTTAGCAAGTAAAACCAAAGTATTGGACAAATGTAAATTTTGACCTAATGACGGTGCGTCCTTACTCCTGTCCACATGTCCATATCAAAGTGAGTGAGACACTAAACCCCAAGTTGGTCCCGGCGTTCTTCACAGCAGCCCACCGCTTCTAAAAATGCTGAGGATGTTAAATGCCATGTATGTACAGTATGTATATGACGATAAAACGTTTACTGTAGATAATTAGAACACACTGATGTGAAGTTGGGACAAGGAAACCCAGAGACTGACAAATTAATTTAACTTCAAAAGCAAGAGAAAATGTAAGACAGGACCCACAGAAAGATTAATTTGGTTTCTGAATCCAAAGGACATCAAAACAAAAAAAGAGGAAATGGTACAGAGCAGAACAGACATGACATCAAGCAAGAGACATAAAATAATTCATGTAAAATAAATTCATTTAACTTTCACTTTTCTTTCCTCTGCAGAGACCTGTCAAAGAATCCTCTCACCACTCTGTCATGGCAGCTCTTCCAGCACCTCCAACTCTCCGACCTGTAAGTCTTCTTCCCCCCGTCTGATCTCTCTCGTTGGCTCTTGTTTGTATTTTATTAGAGCAATTCATCATCGCTCCCTGCGCACTCTCTGCCTCAATACAAATCGTCTTCGCTGCACGCCATTATAATTCCTGTCTTTGTTGTACAAAACCTCTAATTTGTCTGAGCACATGTAAAAGACTGAACCTATAGGCGTTATAGTGGCGCCGTGATCTTATAAGTCATTTGTTGACTTAATTAAGGCACACAAAGGAAATGTAATGGCCTGGTGGGAGGAGTGAGTCTAACCCCATTTTCTTGTTTGTTATGAATATTTTAGCGATCATTGTGTTTGTGAAATGAGTTTGCTCTTTCACCAGCAGGGAGAACATTGCGATGTCAACCCGCTTTGTAATTTACACATCATTATGCCTGTCAGCACTGTCCATCATTTGAACCTTCGCTGTGCTCAGAACACAGATGCCGCTTCCCACATCTCCTGGCATATAAAGCTGAGGTATGGCAGGATGTGATACAGGACTATTTCAAGCAGGCCTCCTTGTTGTGCTATTTTCAGAGGTAGAAGCAGGGCAGGTCCTCTGAGAGCATGGCACAATGCTGATCTGGGGTAGTCCTGCTGCTGTACTCTCCAGGCAGCGGAGCAGAGGGAAAGCCCTGCTTACACTGACAGTATAGTTTTGCATTTTTGGCATTTAGCTTCCGCTGTCATGATCCTGAGGAAAAGTTATCCCTCGCACACGCAGGAACCACCGATACTGCAGAACACTCATTCTTATCCGTCCTGTGTAGGAAGCAATTCACAGCGGACCCCATACCAGTGCTACACAAGTATCATCTCACTATGGGCCCTCATCAGAGGCAGATGGGTCTCTGAATCCCTCATTGTGCCTGTGATTGGGTTGTGAATTTCATCCTTCACTGGATTGTACAAGTTCTGTTCTTTTGTTGTCTTACCAGCTGTCCAATTCTGCTCTTGTAGGAGCTAGTTTGGCCTTCAGCTCGTCTCATTGCTGCTGCTGCTGCAGTGTCTCAGCTTTGTATCCCATGCTTCCTTATGTACAGCATGTTATGTAATATTGCTAGTAATGGAAAAGTTTCAGTAAAAGTATATCGGTAACACTTAATTTTACAGGTCCACAAATTTCGTGGTAACTAGGTGATAATTAGCAAGTAACCTATTTGAAATTTCTTTGGAGTTTGGAGCCAAATTACCCCGATATTTACCTCAAAATGTATGGAAAATTAAGATAAGAGATAAGATGAGATAAAACTTTATTCATCCCGACGGAAAATTACTTAAATATGAACATTATTTAATTTAATTAATGATTTATATTTTTTTTATTATTTATTTCTTATATTTATTTATATTATTTAATAAGTAATTATTATATTCCACTATTTTCCAAAAGCTAGTAATTTATTTAATACATTTCCAGAAAAATAATACAAAGTTAACTGATATGCTTTATTTCCATGTCTGCTGATAAATAGATAATAATTAGCAAATAACTTATTTGAAATTTCTTAAAACACTCCGTGAATCATGACATTAGCTACTAGGTTACATTTGTGTAGATGATAAGTCACAATGGTGAGACTTGTGTCTGAAGTGTCTTCTGTTAGCTTTGGTTTTCCACCTCGGATGAAGAGCTTATAATTATTAAATGAGGTAAGTATTGTGGTAATGTGGCAGCAATATCTGTTAAAATAAGACTCAAAAACAAGAGTGTCTTTTTGAGTTTTGTTGCACACACACAACCATCAACATGAAGTGTTCAAGGCTGAGAGCTAAGTCTCTCTGTTTAGCTGGATTTATACCTCTCCATAAAGGCTCACAGTCGTATATCTCACACTGTCTTCTCCGATTGACACTTCTGTCCTTTTAATGTATCTGTCCTCAAATAGACACTGCATATGCATTGACTAGGAATGCAACGCCAAAGCTGAAATAGACTTAAAGGACAGTGAGGATGAGTAGAAATGGCTGCATGTTTGTATTTTTGTATTTCCCAGCACAGGTAATTTGGCAGCAATTCTAAAGAAAATTCAAATAAGTTACCTGCTAATTATCACCGAATTACCATGAAATTTGCAGACATGTAAAATGAAGTGTTACCGGTATCTCAGATACTTTTCTTCACAATATTACGAATCAGTATCGCAGTGTGAAAATACTCCATTACATGTAAAATGTAGCTTTACCTTATTTAACTTATTAAATAAGCTAAAGTAAATTTTGCAAATTTATTTGGTGACCCGAATAAAACCTCGTGCCACTCACCTGTGTGTCCCGACCCAGTATTTGGGGATCACTGGTATTATCTACAATGATGTATTGTACGTCACAAGCTGATTATATGTGCCAGTTATTCGTTCACCATTGAATATATTATATAATGCAGCCTTCATACTTTTATACAAGAAAAACAAGATCAGTGTCATTTTGCACTGAAGAGTACATTCCTTCGGTTCAGCAGTTAAATGGCTTTACATTCCTAAACAGCCTACATCACATGCAACAAACTAAAATAACTAGCGCGGATCCTTCCTTAACCGAATCACCATCACGGTGCACAGAGCACGTTTGCGGTCCTATTTCTTCTTAAGCAACTATTTTAAATGCATACAAATGGTGTCTTTGTTGTTCTACATGAAAAGCAGAGCCGGGGTGATGCCTGTGTTTCCCACTGAATGCTAATGAGGAGTGAGGGTTTCTGTCTATTCCATTCGGCGTGTTTGGTTAAGAGGTGTCAGTCGGAGTGGCGTGGCGGCACAGACGTGGGCCGAGGCGTTGCGCAAGAAGGAAGCCATGTGGAATCAGGCCTCGCTAATAGGAAATGAGTCACTCTATCATGGGTAGAGCCTGCGACGTGGCCCTGACATCATTACTCTCTCCACTGTCTCTATGTGCTCACCCAAACCATATTAGCTCGGTAAGTGCCAATCATTCAATCGTGACAAATGAAGCATGCTCACCGGGTGGCTATTGCCTTTAATTATTAGAATAGTACACAATGCGGTATCAATGATAAGTGCCCACCCATGCTGCTGAACCACACTGATATTATGTAAATAGAGGAAGATCAAACCGGCTGAAATAATTTCCGTTTTATGTGACGAAAGGAGAGCATGGCCCTTTGCCATGATGCTGTCGCTACACCGTGTTATCTCAGTCACTCTAGGCACTGTTATTGTAATTGTATTTCATGTTTTTTAACAATGAAAGAGCACCAATTTCAAAGCTGCAACACGGTGACAGTGACCTGCGATGAATAAGAAATGTAGAAATATTTTTTTACGCCTGGAATTACACTGTAAGCCCTTCAAAAGCGTTAAAATAGCAATGCTTTTACAGATTAAATGATTGCATGTTTCATTAAGGTCCATTGTTTTATTGCACTGCTAGTCTCCATTTGCTTCCACAACTGAAAAATGAAAACAAAATAAATGAAAATAAGGGGGGAATGGAAAGCACTCTGTGGCACATAGAAATTAGACTTTAATGTCCCCAAAGGGGCAATTTGTGGTACAGCACAGTAAACAATAAACACAATGTAGACACAATTAAAACACAGAACAACAGAGACGACAGCAAAAGCCCATGATCATGATCTTTCAATAAATAAGACATATTTTGCACATCCCTATTGTGGGGACGATGTGATACCTGACACTGACACTTGGTCACATGACCTGTAGGCAGTGGTCATGTGACTGGGTGTCAATCAGGAAGTAATAAAAGAGCTTGCTGTCTTAGTAGCAGGCCCTTTTCTCTGCTGACCTGGCCCTCCTTCACAAAGAGTGGCAGGTGGACACTCAGGTCCTGTCCTGATGATTTTGAGCTCTGAAACTAACGATTGATGTGGTTCACCACTGACGCCAATGCTGGCAGAGAGGAAAAGTGACTGTGATGCATTGGAGTTCTCCTCCCATTCCCGCATTAGCTAAAGGAATTTGGGTGCCTTTGCAAAGACCAGGCCAGCCACTGTTTCTACTATTTGTATTTTTGTTTATGGATTTTTAGGCTGAGGCAATTAATGTTTTAAAACCTTAGTAGTGGATGTATGCTGGCTGAGTTAATATTTATTCGTTTTCCAGCAGTTCCACTTTGTGAAGGGCCGGGCCTGCACCAACACAGCGCTCTCCCTGTGGTGGGACTGCACGGGTGACACTCTGTCTGTAGTGGTGTGTAGGTTTGTCCTGACACTGCATGCATATCTTATCTTATTTTATCTTATTTATTGCGATAAACTTTTAAGTGTGCTATTTTAATGTGTATTGTGGTGGTAGCGCTGTCTCCCTCTTCTGTCTCCCACAGCTTGATGGTTGCTTTGTGGAGTTGACCCGCCCTTATTATAATGAGAACTGTTGTATGTTAACTTTAGCTTTTCAGAACTGTAAATTGCCTCATGCCCATATTTTTATGAAGATTTTACTGTATTTAATAAAGCCAGCTTAACTTGTGCATAAGTTCGCCTCTGGTAAATTGTTCCTGTTCGGGGGAAGTTAAGGGGTCACAACTGGTACTCGAGATTTAGGGTTAAAGGGTTCCTCCTGCCCTTACCAGGAGGTGGCGTTGTCAGATTGTTAGAGGTAAAACGTAGTACCAGGTACTACACTATGAATTGCATCTATGAATTAACATCACTTCCTCCCAACCGTGTGTCGCATGCCGTCATACTGCAGCTTGTTGAACAAACTGAGCTGCTGCTCGCTGCAGTAGAGCGTCCGGAGAGTTTATTGTGTCTCTAACTAATAAGAAAAGAGGTGAGGTGTACATATCAAACAAGCTGGTCAAAAAGGTTTTACATGAAAGATAAATGCCCCCCGATGCCCCACTAAAATCACCATCAAACAACATATAGTTCCCTAAAAGCATCGTCATTGACAAAGTGTGGAATTAATCGCTATGTTTCCTGATTTCCTGATACTTCACCCATGATCAGTTAGGTGTAACACGTTTCAGCACACTAATAAACAGAGGTGAGTAACCGTTAAAGAACCCTTTAGTTAGCTACTTTAACGTGAAGGCAGCACTTCTTGGTTAAGGGCCGGCCCATCTGTTTTTAATCTGTTCAAATGGAAACGCCCACTCGGCCCTCTCAAAAAGCAGTGCCGCAGGTTTCCAAAGTAAGCTAATCAATAAGGTTATGAATAATGTGAACAATAGCACTAGCTGAGTCAATGATAGCTGTGCTAAGTTTGGAAATAACTGAAAGAGTTTGTTTGGATTTTTTGAAGCGGGGTTGTATTAATACTCCTGCGTTCTGCGAGGTAAAATGATTTTTGTGAATGGAGTCTGGTCTGGTCTTGAAGACCGCGGTATACCTGCTTCAGTTGCTGTTGGAAAGGGCTGTCTGACAATGAGGTAAAGTGGCTGTGGACCAGAGCAGCAGAGAACTGTATGTTAGCCACCTTAAAAAAAAAAAAAAATCAATATCAGTTTAAGTGTACGCTACTGTATATTTACAACAATTTTACTGCTTTACCTTCCTTTCAGACAGCCTTTTCTGACGTGGAAACTGAAGCATGACGGTCTTCAAAACCAGACCAGACTCACAAAAACATTTAGCTACATTTTACATTTTACTTCCAGGAACAAGGGAGTTTCTGATCTACCGCTGCATTGATCGGTTTGTCTGTTTGTGTTGTTGTGTGAATTTTGGGTCCAAACTAACGTGGCGTCCACGCAGCAGTACATCGCTTAACTTCCAGCCAATAATCCTGTCGGCTCCTCCAAACTGCGAGTGTGCCGACCGCCGTCTAAGTTACTGTGTGTAACGTTGATGCGCTGTAATGCTGTTTATATACTGTACATGTTGGAGTGTCATCATGCAGACACCTGTCAGGTCCCTTTTCCCAGGGAAAAGGCTTTTAGAAGGGCTTGAGAAAATATTATTTTGATGCTAAAAAATACCATCGACCAAAATTTGAAATTTCAGATTTGAAGCTACAAATTTATATAACTTAGAGGTCGACCGTTATGGGTTTTTATGGCTGAAGCTGACTTTTTTTTATTTTTTACTGAATCAGGACAGCCGATGGCTGATTGTTGATGCAGATTTTTTTTTTTTTTTTTGCTGATATCTTTGGCTGGTGTTCTTTTTTTCTCCATCTGATAAAATATAACCGCTTAATAATAACAATTAATACATATATGAAAATTTCTTAACTTAAGTAAACATTTATTGAACAACACCTATAGTCTGTCTCACCAATCTGCATTTAGTGTCTACACAGTTTATCCCAGTCAGGACATTGTTCTTCTCGCCCACTGGGTGACATCTACTGAGGTCTGCTGGTAGAACGGCAGTTTGACTGACACAAAAGGAGGAGTCACACGTGTTCTACAGCAACAACAACACTGGGCTGCCCACAGATGTACCTGCTTGTTAATCGGCTTAATGTGCCCTGTTGTTTTTTAAAAAAAAAGGGAAAAAACCAAACCCCCTTTAACCGTTAACAGCCACTGAGTGTGTGTGGTCCAGTGTTCACCCACTATTTGGTCTTAGGTCACGTGTCAAACTCAAGGTCCGCGGGCCAAATTAGGCCCGGCACCTCATTCTATGTGGCCCGCGAGGGCTTGCAAAGAATATATTATGCTTATCATACTGTGATGCCTTACCGAAGTGCGGTGTCCCACAATGCATCTCGATTTTGTTACATGCACACTGAAGCGTCTCAATATCTCCGGTTTCCAGCAGCGGCACTCTAGCTGAGTTATGGGGTCGTAAAAATATGAATAGTGACAAAATGTCCAAGAAAAGAAAAGCTGATGCAGAGGGAATGCGGTATACATATGTTGTATGATCAAGAGTAGATATATTTACATAGTCTTACAGTTGCAACTGGCCCTTTGAGGGCAAGCAAAATGCCGATGTGGCCCAGGATGAAATCGAGTTTGACAGCCCTGACTTAGGTGAAGCTTTCTTTTGTTTCGAGGAGCTGATTCTTGTACCTGATTCCACAATTAAAATCAGATTTGGGAACAACAGTCAACCTGTATGATGAGGCAGCAGCGAGGAGGAAAAAGTAGTTGATATCAATCATTGCACATTAAGTCTATTTTCTCCTTATCAGGCGCTGCTTATCAAGCCCCGTGAAGTGTCGCTGCAAAGCAGTTGCTTTGTTTCACAGCTTGGTTGCACAGATATTTCACACTCCCTGCAATATCTTAATATCAGTGACAATGACAATGCTATCAGTGAGATCTCAATAATCTCAAGTCTTTTGTGGCTCCTGTGAAAAGGCCCCAACATCACATTGAAGCTTTACAATAGACGTCTGCTGTGTGCTGCCTCTGGATGAGAAACAGATAATCGGCTCTGCCTCTTTGTTTGTATGCCCTTTAGCCAGAGGACCAGAGCTGCTGCAGTGTGGTGAGCAGCCCAGCCAATCACAAACCAGCAGAGAACAGCAGCAGGGCGAATGGGGTGACTGTATGCTAAATCTGCCGCTGTGGCTTCCAGAGTGATATTATTTGAATCAAATTTAGTGGTAGTCACCGGTACCAGCGTCTTCGAGGAAGCTCATTCTGCCTGGTCCACCACAAGAGGAAAATATTCTCCTCCGTTAGCAGCTGAAGTGATCTGCCTGAGGCAATGTGCATCCCGAATCCCTTTATTCTGTTAGTGCTTCTTTAATCCCAGCTGTCTGGGAAGCAGGGGCCAACGCAAAGTCAAACATTTACGCCTCTCAGAGTAAAATGAATTTTTCTTTGAATATGGATGAAATATGAATAGATCAATCCTGTTATTATCTGATGTGACTGCCAGTGGATTAAGATGAATTAAATATTACATTTCCAGGGACATCATGACGGGTAAATCACTAAATTTGAACCTTCATTTTATTAGACTCCAGTTGCTCCCAGGACAAAATTTGGCTGAAATTACATGACATTTACACTGAATCTTCAAAAACGACTAACTTGCAAGAGGAGAGGGGGAGTATTAAAATGTTAACTGCAGTAGAAGAGACTGGATTGTGGGAAGGAGTGGCCTAGACATTGCAGATGTCACCATCTTGAAACCCAACCTATATGTAGAAGAAACCTATTTACACTCTCTTTGTGAAATTTCATTGGACTGCTAAAAAGTGGGCGGGCTTGGAGTTTGACTGGATACGGAGCTAAGACTGTCGGCTCAACACTCACACCTCCCTCACCTGTTGTTACATCAGGCAGAGGACGAGGGACATATTAAGGGGAAACTGTCAGTTTTCAATCGGCTGTGCACGTATATTACTGCAGCACGAGCAGTACATGCAGACGAACAGCGCCTGGAGCCCTCCGCTCACCCACCAGCAAAACTCCGCCGGTTGTTTCACGTCCTGATCCGGTGGACGTTCGCTGCATGTACTGCCGTGCTGCAGTGACATAAACTCTGCTGAAAATGTGTTAAGTTTCCCTTGAATGAGTTAGACTTCTGCCCTATTGTTTTGGAAATGAAAACAGCGTCACTGGTATCCAAAAAACCCTTCTCCTCCTGTCTCTCCATGTTGTTCTGTTAGCTACTTCGATCAAAGGACATACATTGATTCGTTCCACAAACGATTGGCTAGCTAGTCAACCAAAGTGTCATTTGATTGGATGAGTCATGAAACAGTTGAAACCATTTACAGGAAGAGAAAAGAAAAAAAATACTTACTGATACTGCTTTTTTGACATAGATTTGGCAATTAGAAGAAGAAGAAGAAACAACCTTTATAGGCAAGAGGCATATTAAAATTTTTTTTTTTTTTTTTTTTTATAAACAATAAAAAAACACAAAAAAAAACAAAAAAAAAAAAAAAAAAAAAAAAAAATGAGAGAGGGGGGGGGTTCTCACAAACCCCCCCCCCGAGTTGGGGGTTTTTGGGTTCCTTGCGGAGCCCCTCGGCAGCCCCAAAGAGTAAAAAAGCCCCCCCCCCCCCCCCAATTCCCCCCCATTTTTTTTCCCCCCGGGATTTAAACCGGACCCCCCCCGGTCCCCAAACCAACCCCCTACAGACTGAGCATAAATGAACAACTAACACGAGGGCACAGGATTAAAACTGGGAACATGTATTTCATGAGTTATTTTAAAAGCAACTGGTGTTTGAAATGGGCCGATTTCTTGGCTCCCAGTATTGCTACTCGCAGCGTTGTCGGGGAGCACGCTCGTTCGGAGCGAGTGCCCATTTGGACCGCATGGCCGCTTGGAGCGCGTGGCCACTCTGAGCGCATGCCTGCTCGTAGTGGGACGATTACTTGGACCAGGAACTGCTGCTTGCAGCTTTTTCGAGAACTGCACTTTTTGTTTAGTAAAATAATTGGGAAAAAAAAAAAACTTCACATACCATTCTAACCACTTTCATGTGAGTTGAGCAGGGCTTTAGACATGTGCAACACATAGAAGTAGAACCTATATATCATGGCATGGATGGGATGTAATCACCTGTAAAGTAGGGCCCTCAATCATGTTCAAGTAGCAGAGGATGGCATTATAGTGAAGAATTACCCATTATTATAAGCCAGCTCACGCTCTGCCTTAATCACATTAGAAATTTTATTTTGATGTGTGTTTGATGTCGCCTTAATCTTTTACTCTCCCCCCTTTGATACAACCAGTATAGAAAGTCACTGTAGATAATATGAATTCTATAAATTTAAGTATAGCCACAAACATTTCTCTGTGTATTTGTGATAAGATATTGCCTCAGCAGGCCAAAAAACTTACCGTCATATCTGTGCTGCTGTCTGCCAGCTTTGAATTGGTGTGAAAGTAGAGTGTTCCACTGCTGTATGGCTTCAAAGCAGCTTGTGAGTAGTTACTC
Source organism: Pterois miles (assembly GCA_947000775.1). Lineage (NCBI taxonomy): Eukaryota > Metazoa > Chordata > Actinopteri > Perciformes > Scorpaenidae > Pterois > Pterois miles. Next base: position 160,684 of record CAMQGK010000581.1, on the reverse strand, counting down.
TGTTTGAGAGTTATTGCTGCCCTATTGGGCTTAAAGACCCACAGACGATGACTGGTTCAAAAGCAGTCAGCTGAATTTTATTTTAAACATTATGCCAAATGTAAAGCAGCAGTCGGTGAGATTTGAGCACATATGATTAAAAAGTTATTTTTATAAAATGGTCACTATATGACAGTAGTGCATGAGGCAGGTAATCTAAAAAAAAAAAAAAAAAATCATGATTCTTTGCGTCCTCCAGTGCCCCTAACAGCATCTGCAAGATTTCACAGACTGGAGGAAAACAACCAATCAGAGCTCATCTTGAGTCTGCCGTCCAGCTGCTGTCTCTGAGCAGCTGTCAATCATTCATGAACTCCGATCAAACAGCTAGGCAGCGCTGATTAACATCTTGTAGTTACTGTTTAGCTGTAGCATGAGAAAGTTTGTGACCCGGCAGTCATATTGAGATCAGTCCAGTCGAGAAAATACCAAGCACCGCCCACCAGTCGCAGCGCAGCCAATTGTAACGCTTTCTCTGATATGATCTGATTGGCTCCTGTCACAGACAGAGCCATGAGGAGAGTCTAGTTATCTCTCAGTACACTTGAATTACAATATGATGAAAGGTTATTACGGAAAAAAATTCTGCCTACTGAAGTTTTAATTACAGTATAACAAAATATTAGGGTTGTCATTTGATTAAAATATTTAATCAAGATGAATCACTTGATTGTCCAAAAGTAATCGTGATTAATCACAAATTAGTTGCACATTTTTTATCTGTTCAAAATGTACATTAAAGGGAGATTTGTTAAGTATTTAATACTCTTATCAACATGGGAGTGGACAAATATGCTGCTTTATGTAAATGTAGGGATTTATTTATTATTGAAAATCAATTAACAACATACAACAATGACAAAAGTTGTCTAGAAACTCTCACAGGTTCTGCATCACAGACTGATCCAAATTGAGTGAGTTTCATCACAGCAACTCATAATGTGACTCAGCAGTGTGTATGGTCCCTGCATTCCTGTATGTGCTCCCGACAACATGTGGGCAGGCTCCTGATGAGTTGGCGGATGGTGTCCTGGTGGATCTTCTCCCACACCTGGATCACGACATCAGTGAGCTCCTGGACAGTCTGTGGCAGTACTTGGCGGTGTCAGATACACCGGTAACAGCCCATAGCTCCCCAGTTGGATTTAGGTCAAGGGAATGTGAGGTCCAGTCAATGGCCTCAATGCCTACACATTCTGGTCACATGTGGCCGGGCATCGTCCTGCACCAGGAGCAAACCAGGGCCCACTGCAGCAGCGTAAGGTCTGACAGTCGCTCTGTGGATTTCATCCTGGTACCTAACAGCAGTCAGGGTACCGCTGGTTATGACATAGAGGTCTGTGTGACCCTCCAAGGATATGATTCCCCAGACCACGGCCAAACTGGTCATGCTGGATAATGTTACAGGCAGCATAATGTTCACTACGGCATCTCCAGACTCTTTTGCGTGGATATGTGCTCAGTGTGATCCTGCTCTCATCTGTGAAGAAAACGGGGCTCCAGAGGCAGACCTGCCAATTCTGGAGCTGCATGGTGCTGGGCTGTGAGCACAGGTCCCACTAGACTCCGTCAGACTAGTCATGCCACCCTCACAGAGTCTAACAGTTTGGTCAGGAACATGCACAGCAGTAGCCTGCTGGAGGTCATTTTGTAGGGCTCTGGCAGTGCTCCTCCTGTTCCTCCTCACACAAAGGAGCAGATACCAGATACCAGCAGATACCTGTTGGATTGATGCCCTTCTACAGCCCTGTCCAACCCTCCTCGTGTAACGGCTGGTCTCCTGGTATCTCCTCTTGAGACTGTGCTCGGAGACACAGCAAACCTTTGTGTGACTGCACATATGTATGTGTCATACAGGAGGAGCTGGACTAGTACAGCCTCATTTGTCAGTAGGTATCACCTCATGCTCATGAATCAGTCAGGAAGGATCAGGAGAGAGCAACTGTCTGTGGCCACCACATGTAAAACTATTCCCTTTAGGGCGGTTGTCCTGCTGTTGCCTCTCCATTGCACATGTTGTCACTTTCATTTGAACCAAAGCAGGTGGAAGTGATTCACAATCATTTGTGCTTCCTAAATGGACAGATTGATATCCCTGCAGGTTAACTGACTTGGTGTTTTACTGTGATGATTAAGTGTTCCCTTAATAGATTTTACAAAAAGCAGTAAAGTAACATCTGTCAGATTATATATAGATAGTACACATATCAGTCTATCATCCATCCTGAATATACAATGCAAATACACACATATAGGACCTCTAAAAGTGTCAGTCCTCTAAAAAATAGCCACCAAAAGGAAGTGAAGTGTCCCTGCTAAAATCTTTGACTCTGAAGAAGAAATTGCCTGAAGCTCCTGCTCACTTTGTCCAATTTTCCTACCGGGAGCCTTTGCTGCCCTGACCCGGGTGTCCCCTCTCCTCTACATGATTGCAGTGCAGGTGGTGTTGTCGATAAGCCAAAATCAGGTCTGGCTCCTCAGACAAATAAAGCCGTAAAAAAAAGAGAGAGCAGCAAAAAAAAAAAAAAAAAAAAAAAGTCAGGCGGTTAGAGAGCCTTCAGGGACGCTGGCTGGCCAAGTGGCTGCAACCTTACAGAAAAGCAATGATGGGACAAAACGGTGATTTATTTATTTGCAGCAGACTGCTTTATCCATGACACAAGCAGAAGATACAGCGTGAGAATGATGGAGCGGGTCCAGCAACAGCCGGGAGTGTGGTGAAGCAATGATATACAGTTAGCACGGTGCGGTAAAAGCAAGTGTTTAGCAAATTTAGCAGGATCAGGGGGAGACGCTTGTGTTGTAAAAGCTCTTGCTGACGAGAAGAGTATTAAATTTGACATTGGTTGTGTCAACTCTCCGCTTTTTCCACATTTAGTCCCCCTGATTGATTTCTACTATTCTCCAAAACGCTAATCTCGCCAACTCGTGCTGTACAATAAAACTTGCACATCATTCGTCACCGCTGACCGAGAAAGAGCTACCGTGCAGCTGTGATTTAGCAAACACGCAGTAAAAATCGAGACCAGTTCATGGCTACTTCTGTTTTTTCAGCCTGTTGCCTTTGAATACATGTCAGACTGTCAATCAGCTGCTTCAAGACGCTAGAAGCCAATCTGATGGCATGACAGCTAGATTATTTCTTTTCCACGCTATAATAATACTAATAATAATAACTACTGGCCTTGATTGACAAGTGATCTAAGGGAAGTGTTGTTCAGCAACACAACAGCACTGAGTGCTTTGCATCAAAGATGGAGACAAAAAAATAGGTTATGATTAAAAACAGGCAACAAAATACAATTTAATATACCATCAAATGGAAAGAGTTGACTGTTCAGTAAGCACCGCCCTTAGTTACTGTTGCTACGCCTGTCAGTCTTTCCTCAAGTGCAGCGCATACCGTATACAGTTTACAGTGATAATAATGGCAGATTAATTTTTGTTTTTTTAATGTAGGCTGCATTATTTTGAAAAAGAAGTCTAAAATATTAATTTGCTTCCAGTGTAAATACACATTATAATGAACAGAAAGTTCCCTTGTGTTTAAACTATGATGCAACTGTTTCCATAATGGGTTAGCTGCAAATCCCAGTGGATTTCTGCTCAGAAAGCCCTAGACTGTTATAAAAGTAATTCTACTGTACAGTTCTGGAGAAAAGTAAAGGAAATGTCGCATCAAAGTCAAAATTTATTGCAACACGTAGAATATATCTTCTTATTTGAACTCTTGTGAAAAAAAAAAAGATTAAGAGGTTTGCTCAAAATCCCAAAGGCATCTTGTTCAGAATGACATTGAGAATAAAGTTATAAAATTTGAAGAAATTTGAATGTACATTGTTGTAGAAAATTAAACAGAAAGTCACTTTCAAAGTCAAAAAATACCACTGACTTTAGCTTTTGAATGAGTTACTGTCCTGAACGTAACCCCACATCATACCGTTAATACCGCTAATGAAGTACTCCATAATGATACTATCGTACTGCTAGTCAGGGATGGATTCACAGATACATTTTTTCTTATTAACATGTGGATGTACTGTATTGTAGTAAAAGTGACTAACAAAGTGACGAGCAGAGCAACTATCTACACATCTATCTGCTGAATTACCACAAAGCCACGTATCATAGGAAGTACAACGTACAGTCACGCCCCAGATCAGTAACCCCGTGATAAATACGGCGATTTATTAAACACACAGGATTTAAAGACCTCAAATAATTTCCGACAGCAGTATAAGGAGAGGAAGCAGTGCATTCAAGCTAAGATCAAAGTGTGTGAGCAACAATGCGGTATATAGCTTATCATTGCCTGTGATCCACGGCTCCTCAGCCAAAGCACCTGTGTGTATATTTCACAGAAAAACAGCCTCCGGTGGTGATCATTACCTCTCCTCTGGAGTAGCGGGGTGGATCGTTAGCCAGCTTCAAGGAAACATCATGCTGTTAGCTCTCTGGATCTGGGGTCACACTGCTGTTTGCTTTTGTTCTTTTCAAAGTCTAATCTGCTCTCCTCCAGACATTTATCAACCTCCAGCTGTCAGTTTGCTGGATTTTTTTTCTTCGTCTTTTGTTTGTCTTATAGCTGGTGCAATTGTAAAATCATAACTGTGTCACTGTTTTATATAGACTGGCACAAGTTCGAAACGATGGGATGCAGCTTTTTTTTTTTTTTTCCTGTATCTGTGCAGCTGCATGTTGGCCCTGATCAGCTCTGCCCAGAGGACTAGTGAGTAATGTGTGGAGGTGGTGGTTCTTATTAACAATTAGCATAATCACAGTATAAAGGGGGGAAACCCTGGACCGTCTTGCTCTGGTGAGCTTTGATCCCTTGTGGTTCAACTTGCTCAGCATTAAGTGAAAAACCGTTAACGGGAGAATTCTCCTCAGCACCAGCGTGGAGGGAGAACCTGTCTGTGGAGTGAAGCCCACATAAGGTTGCTGTGGTGCAATGTGGGATATTTTATTTCTGCTGCAGCCACTTTTAAGAACTACAGTAGGTATTAATTAGAATCAGAATCCAATTTATTTACCAAGTACCTGTGCACATATAAGGAATTTAACTCCCTTTAGGTGGACAAATTAAGGTAAAAGAACGGATAGGACTGTTAAGTACACAACTATGTGGAAAAATAGGTGTAAATATTAGAGGTCGATCGATTAATCGAGACGATAATTTGACTTTTTTTTCATAATCAGCATCGGCTGAGGTCTGAGCATATTAAGCCGATTATCAAGCAGGTGCATAAATGCTGCTAAGTGCACTAAAACTTTATTTTTTATCTAAACGTTATTTGACAAAGTTTAGTTTTTCTGATTACCTGTTTCATGTATTCAGTATTTAGATAATACATTATTTTTATTTAATATATAAGTGCACTGCAGTGCAGACAGAAAAAGTAGATTGGAGAGACAGACCAGGTGTTGTTCAATAAATGTTTACTGAAGTTGAGAAATTTTCTGTATTTGTTTGTTATTTTTAAGCTGTTATATTTCATCAGATGGAGGAAAAAAACAAAATCACCCAAACACATCGGCACCCCAAAAATTGGCATCGTGTATCGGCCATCAGCTGTCCTGATTCTCAAATAAATCGGCATCAGCCATAAAAAAAAATAACGTATCGGTTGACCTCTAGTATATATAAATATTACATAATTATTAGGGCTGTCAAAGTCAAGGCAATGATAACGCGTTAACACAAATTCATTTTAACTAATTTGTTTAATGCATTAACGCAACTTGCGCTCAATTTTGGTTGAGGAAAAATTGGTATAGCCATTTTCAAAGGGGTCCCTTGACCTCTGACCACAAGATATGTGGATGCAAATGGGTTCTCTGGGTACCTACGAGTCTCCCCTTTACAGACATGTCCACTTTATGATAATCACGTGCACTTTGGGGCAAGTCATAGTCAAGCTATTTGGACCTTCATGTTATGAAATAAAATGGTAATGGTAAGTGATTCCACAATAGTGGTATTTCCCATTTTAGCAGGGAAGTCATAATTTCCAAGTTCCAGTCTGAAATTCCAGCTGGAATGCTCCCAGGAGTTGGACACATGCGGACACATTACATACATGATACATTGCTTATATGCACATATTGGCATAATATGTTTCTATCAACTGGTGTTGCTAACAACGGCTAACCTGACTGGAGCTAACCCCATTAAGTTTTCTGACTTGTTCACTAGAACAAGGTCAACTCAGGTGGGACGTCATTCCCATCTCCAGCTACATAAAGAGACCACAGTGTAATTTTCCAAAACATTTCCTGAAAAGAAATATGTTCTCTCACTGAATTTATCGGACAATAGAGACAAAGAGCAGAGACTGTTATTATAGGTAGAGTTGACTAAATTCTGCCTGAGATAATACCTGTAAAATAGCCATGCTAATAGTGTGTGTGATCCGCTCTGAAGAAAATATCTTTGCTGTGTTTGTTGTCATTTAAATGTCCTCCATTCAAAAATACCATTAAGCTTCTTTTCATCTTAGATAGAAACATTCATCAGAAAAGAAAATGGGTTTTGTTGCCTAATGAAGGTTCTGTAATCAAAACACAAAATGCTGAAATTGAAGACACAAAAGCACAATGAATGTTCTCTTTTAGATTATATCTTATTGGTTATTTTTCCTACATAATATATTGAAAAACTGCACATGCAGAAGATAAGATATGCAGTTTATTTGAGTTATAGATTTGACTTGACATTAGTTTGTAAAGTAAAGTTGGGGGCGGTAGTAGCTCAGTCCGTAGGGACTTGGTTTAGGAGGCGGAGGTCACCGGTTCAAGTCCCCCATGGACCAAGACCAACTGGTTGCTGGAGAGGTGCCAGTTTACCTCTTGGGCACTGCTGAGGTGCCCCTGAGCAAGGCACCAAACCCCCAACTGCTCTGGGCGCTTGTCAGGAGCAGCCTCACTCACTCTGACATCTCTCCATTGACGCATGTATATGTACTGTGTGAAATTAACAACAGAGTGTAAAACTGAATTTCCCTACGGGGATTAATAAAGGTTCATCTTATCTTATCTTATCTTATCTTATCTAAAGTACTGTCTTATATGAAAAGTGAAAAAATACAACACTGACTGCAATCAGAGTACAGCTGTACAGAATAACTGTTGATAATTATTAATAAGATCAGTGATGTTTTTTGCAGGTATAAAAGAGAAAAGTATAGATTTTATTGGATAGCATTGTGTCCCTTCCATGTTAGCTCAGTGCTGCCGAACAGCGATGTGCTCTAACTACAGTATCAGATCCAGTGAGCACCTGATAATAAGCGAGATCCACCTGCGGAAATTTATTCTCATTACTTTATATAGTATGGTAGACGTAGCGCATACATTATTCATGCTGTCTGCAATATCATATTGACCTCTGTCAAGGACATTTGGACAGGCATTCATCTTGACAAAATTGGCCAATCACAGCCTCCAAATTGGACATATGCAAAATGCAGAGGTGGCGTACAATGTAGAATAATGTGACTCTCCTCACTGCTGGGAGGATGAAATGTATGCATAGAGGAGCCTGATGATACCTGCCTGCTGCTAACACAGTCTGAGACTGATAGCCTGAACACTGTGTGACCTTTGACCTTCTCACATTTGAATACTGCAGAGCTGGCCTTCATTGTTTTTCTTCTGGTCTGTTGATTTAGATAAATCCACCTCTTCCGAATTGCACCTGTGGTGATGGTCATACACGCCAGGGTGTTTTCTATGAGCAGTCGCTAGATTAGATTGTTATTGACACTGTTAATTGTATTGGTATTATTGATTTTGTGAAGAACGATGCTCATTAGCTCGAGAGCGTCGTCTGTAATGTTGCTTTTCCTGCAGCTGAAGATTGTTACTGCCTCCTGTCTATCATATCGTTGTGGCCTGGTAATTCTGGGGTTCCCTCGACATAGATGGAGATTTTTAGCTCAGAACTGCAGATAATGTAACATATAATGTTTGTTATTATCATTATTTTATATTTTCTGATGATTTTCCCATGGTAGTACAACTCCAGTTCCTTTTAAAATTAAATTATTTCTGAGCTGGAAAAAACACCTCACATCCTCTCTTAACATCATCAGTTTTAATGTCTGAGTGGTTACAAATAGAGTAAGAACATTTTTATTTTTATTTTACTTTTAAGGGCCATAACATGCTCAAAAAGTTGCTGAAGTTGGTTTACTTATCAGACGTGGTAAAAAAAAAAAAAAGTATTATTCTACAAAACTGGAAAAATTGAGCCCCTCGTTCAGGTTCCACCCACATGTACTGTATGAAATTTAGTAGGCAGATGTAACATGTGGAGATGCACAAAAGAGCCTCTTAGAGGTATACCCAAAACCCAACAGGAAGTCAGCCATTTTGAATTCTATATGCCATTTTCGGCCATTTTCAACCGCTTTTAGTGTTTTACAGGCCGCGCACTTCAACATACTCCTGCAGATTTGATTAGGACGACTTGAAATTTGGTCATTCATCTCAAAACTTTAACGATGAAAAGGTATTAAAATGGTGAGCTTTCACTGAATGGCCTTCTCGTGGCATGGAGGCCATTTTGTGCCATTAGCCATGAAACAGGAAGTTGTTTGAACTCCACTGTACATCATCCGATCTGCCCCAAATTTCTCAGGCATGATACGGGTCCAGTCCTGAGGACGTGTACAAGTCCACATTGACTCATACTCATAACACCCCCTACTATTTCAAGTTCAATTTCATTTGAGCAGATGGACCTTAAATGTGGTCAGAAAAGCCTTAAAGACCTTGATGATGCCTTTTTGTGAAGATTGTGTTTTCTTTGGGCAATGTTGCTGTGGCCATTTTGCGTGATTCGCCATGAAACAGGAAGTTGTTGTAACTTTGGCGTGCTTTGTCAAAATCTACTCCAAACTCCTCAGCCATGATGATGGTCCAGGCCTGAGGTCTACTAATAACATAGACTCATGGTTCCTCCTCCTCATGATCCGTATGTCGTAGAGTCTTGTGGGAGGTGTCATTGCACTCAGCAGAGAGTTTATATGCAAAGATTCGGGCAGACAGTGGGATCAGATTGCACAAAAAGTAGTGCTGTGATGTTGGATGTTACAGGGACTGAGTTAATGCAAATGCAGATCTTACTGTTCTGATTGCATAAAAAGTACCCTTTTATTACTCAGATTGGATGTATATGTCGGTGTGTTCTTGATACTATGACAGTTTCCTAAATTGGATTTTAAAGATTACAATATATCACACTATATAGTACACATTTTACTCTGGCGTACAGTGACTTCTTCTTGCACCCCAATACTCACTCCAGAGCTGCCGGTGCTCTACTGTGCCCCCTCTGTGGGAGATTCACAGTGTCTACAGCGCAGCACCAGTGTTTCTGTGCAGTGCCTCATAAGCCGTATGAACTTAAAAACAGCATGGAGAGCATCTGGACGAGCAGATGCGTAGGACGGCACGGCGGAATAAAATATAGTTAATGGAACGTTATTTAAAAGTTTTCTGTATCTGCTTTTTTATTGCAAAGATCTCTAGAAGAATTAAATGTTCAGACGAAGGCTGTGATATTTGATAATTAAATATAATTAAAAAGTACAGCAAATTTTAGGAGTCATCTATAGTAATAATAATGGTTCAAAAGACTATTTTTGACTTGAGTCAAAAATCTGCAAATTGATCTCCTAGTATCTTTTATTCACTTTAGACATTCAGAATGTGTCTCTTTATCCTGCTGCATAATATGTATGTGGATCCTGACTGGGCTCTGCATGCATACCTGCCTGGCTTGTTGGCTGCTGTTGGCCTGATAATTACACTGGATTTACATCATGTTTTCACTTCAGCGAACCAGACCTGTGTGGAACGGTAGAAAAGGAATATATTAATTTCTGCATGTTATGTTGGAAGTCTGAAGAGTTGTTGGATGTATAGTTACAACATCTGTCCATATAAGTGATGTTTCACCTGTTGAACATCTGGTTTAGAGATAGAGCTGTACAATTAATGAAATATTAATCACGATTTTGGCTTTCCCACAATTAAATGAACATGATCGCCTGCGATACTGACATTTAAAATGCACGCTCTGATGGGGATACTGGTAAATAAATAAAATGCGAGTTCTGCTCATAGAAAACTCTGCAGCATATCAAATCAAGCGCTTCTTAAACTAACAGACAGCTACCAGCCACAGACAGTTTTGGCTTCACTTTTGGGGATACATATTATTTATACAACCAATGTGTTTATGATTAAATTAAGAGCATAAGATTGATTATCTAGCCTTTTATCTAGCTTTGCTCATTTTGCTCTTAAAGTGCCACCAGATTGATGCATTTAACTTTAAAATGTAGCTAACAAATAGGGTGAATAGTTCTGTATGTTTCCATATTGCAGAAAAAGCTACTACAATGTCAGTTTTTACCAACATTGTGAAGCCCCAAGTTGCACATTAGCAGAAATGTAGCACAGCATGGAGGTGAAAGCAGTGCTCTGTTAATTTTACATTTTACAATAAAAATATGTTGTCGCTAAAATCTATGAATAATTATGATAAATAATAATGATCACAGCACTGATCAAAAATGTCGTGATTATCATTGTGGCCATAATGGTGCAGCTATATTTAGAGAGTTTAGATTTAGACCAGAGACCATGCCTTTATATTTTCTGTTTTTTTCACTCTGCTTTGTTTCCATTTAATAGTAATGTATTTCACCACCCAGCTGAAGTAGTAGGCTGCCATTTTAGTATGAAAAATAATTTGAAGAAAGTCAACCAAGTTATTTTCCCGTTATAATGGCAGTTGAGGGTTGGCTCATCGCTCTGGCGGTGCGTTGTAAGGTCAATGAGGACTGGACTTGATTAACACACATGCTCAGACATACCAGCACACATGCCAAACAAGTCTGCTTTTTCCAGTATTTTCCCAGGAAATACTGGGATCTGAATTCCTCATATTCAACCCTACAACACTTAACTTACTATCCGCTAAATATTATCTTTGTTGCTGTCGTTGAGGAGGGTTATTGCTTTCAGTTGTAGACTGCTGTGTCACTGCTACAGTAATATTTGAAGATATGAGCTGAAAGCAGCTTGTTGCTGTTATACATGTATGTTACATGTATGTTACATATATGTTATACATATATATGTTATACATACTTTACATGGCTGGGATGTGTGTAAAGGAATGTACAATTTACCACATACAACATTTGTTGTATAGATTATTATATTTAGACTTTTTCTTCAGCTTCAGACGAATCCAGGTGGTTGTTCAACACAAACACAACTGCCTCTAGCTATAGTTGAAAGCTTTGATGATGTAGATTTGACAAAATGTAAATAAATATGATAAAACCATGGAGGGGTCCAGGAGGCGGCTTTAAGTTTGACATTCAGACATTCAGTAAATCCTCAATAATAAATGGAAAATTAAAAAATGCAGATAAATATGAAACAAGACGTCATAACATGGTTGGTCTAGGTTGTATCACAAGCCACTAACACACACACACACACACACACACACACACACACACACACACACACACACACACACACACCACACTATAAGATCTAACATTTGGTTTAATCCTGTCATGTCATCCAGTTAATTAAAGTAATGCTTCACGCACAAAAAGGGATCAATATTTCAGCTTCTGTTTCCAGGTGTTTCCATCTAGATCTGTTACACAACATAGAAAATAGCACCGTGTGCTTGAATCCATTTTTCAAGTGAGCAAAATTATTGTAACATGTGACCGACGGGTGTATTTTGTTGCTCGGTTGTGTCCTATTCCATTGATTATTCAAACAATAAATAGCGCTGAATGTCTACTTTCAGTTTCAGCTCATCAAGTCTCATTTATCCAGTAACCTTGCTATTTAAAACACTTCAAACTCATCCAGACCCTCACGGATGACTAACGTGCATGCACAAGCGTGAGACGGTTTATGCTCACAAATGTTTTTTTGTGAAAATGCATGTTTGGTAAATACAGAGCATACGACTGGATAAATGAGAGAATTCAAGGTACCACAAGACGAGTAATTAATATAAAATCGTCATTTTGGAGGTGAAATGTTCCTTTAATATCTGGCTTGTCTGGTCTGTCTTAGATAAATACAAAAATAAACAGTTTTTACCAGATTTGTTGCTCAGTGTGACATAAAGCTTCAACAGGTTTATAATCTTTTTTAAGAGACACTTCTGACCGACTCCCTCATCATCTAGACCAGCGGTATCTAACTAAAATTTAAAGAGGTCCAGTTAGAGAAAATGTCTTGAAGCAAAGGTCCAGAAGACCATAATGTCTATTTAGTGTGATTCTGTAGTTAAGTAGCCTAGTGGTCGTATTAATATCTGCGTGTAATCGATACCTGACTGTCAAATCAAATGAATTCAGTATGATTCAAAAACCTTTTCACAATATTTATTGTCCCATAACAGAGAACTGAACATATATATGACTGCAGATATGAATAATGTCCTCTCATCAACTAAATAAGAGTAGAGCTCAATTTCAAAATAGAGAAAATTGCGAATGTGAAAATTGTGAACAATAATGTCTGTTTCTCTCCCTTTGTTTTTTCTACCTGTTTCTCTCTCTTTTTCTTTCTATCATCTTTTCATGCATAACTTGCCTCTAGCTCTCTCATCTGTCTGCACTGTATCGTCCCAGCGACGTGCAATTGGTCTGTACGTTTCCTCATCCGGTAAACAACTACCGTAAAGACTACAAAAGCTGCGCCGGTTAAATTAGAAACACCCCGTCAGTTTTTAAATCATAACCTTCTGTTTTGGTAGATCAGGGTCCATATGGGACGGCTTCTGGGTCCAGACTCAGACCGCGGTCCGCCTGTTGGTGACCACTGATCTAGACTTTCTACCGCTACATGCACAACCTCTGTTTTATAAATTTTCCAATACAGCCAATGAGCTATTTGGGCCATCTTTTGTCAACAGCTCTCTCAGGTTTTAGCATAGACACACAGAAGGGCTGTTCTGGATACCATGTTTTGAGCTGCGAAGCTTCAGAGAGAAATATTCGTAGGTATTCGGAGCTTCATCTTAGTCTGTTTCCATCACCTACTGTGCACAGACACACCTGTACACACAAAAACAGCAATCTGTCTGAGAATAATAATAATTAAGGTTGAATATGAATAATGTTGTGGGATTATTTCATCTTTAGTTTGGGATTTATACATTATTATTGCATAAGAGCAAAGCATTCAAATACTGATTTGGAGGTCGATCACTATGACTGTGATTGAAGCTTTGAAGCATTGGGTTCAGCCCCACTACACTCCAGATTTAAAGGATAAATCATGCAATATGGCCCCAGATATTTCTATGATATAAACGGATGCAGCGTTATGTCCCTTGTGGTCAGACTGATTTTATCGTTGTTGATTATGTTGTTTCTTAATTGTGTTTCTAGGCGCCTGGAAGGCGTGGTGTTTGACTGTGGCTGTGATATCCGCTGGGTCCAGCTGTGGCAGCAGAGAGGAGAGGCCATGCTCCACACACAGCAGCTGTACTGCAGGAACGGAGCCTCCAAGATACGACTGCACAACATGTACATCCACAACTGTGGTAAGAGGAGGAGCGGAGGAAGGATGGAGGGTGTGATCTGCTTTTATTTACTTAAAAGAAAGAGGAAGCGGGATGGATGGGGTAAGCAGGAGAGCGACACAAGTGGGAGGAGAAAGGGTTAAAGGTGAAACAGAGGATGGAAAAGAGGAGCACGGAGACGGGAAGGGGAGGAGGTGTGACAGAGTTCAGGGGGGAGTCTGATGTGAGGAGCTGTGCGTAGACTCTGACAGGCTGTAGACTCTGCAGTATTATCTCCTGCTGGTGACTCATCCCTGTGACATCGTGTGTGCGTGTTTCATTGCCTGTGATTAATTGATTTGGTGTGTGAAAATATGTAGACACAGGCAGTGACAGGTGTGTACTAACATGGATGTACACTGTGTGTGTATTTGCACATGTGTTTTCAGACTTACCAGAGATCAGCGTGAGCCACAGCAGCGTGCTGGTGATGGAGGGCGACAACGTGACGGTGAGCTGCAATGGATCCGGATCGCCGCTGCCCGAGGTGGACTGGACCGTCGGCGGCCTGCACTCCATCAACACACACCTGGTCAGACACACACACACACACACACACACACACACACACACACACACACACACACACGTACAAACAGCCATGAATTCACTGTTATCATTATGCTTTTATGACTTTTCATCAACAAAACGACCCTGAAAAAAAAATGACAGAATGCCAAAATATCCCAAATAATTTCCTTTTTATGGACCATTAGCTCCCTTTGAGTCATCTAATGTCACTAAGTCAAACACTGGTGATGGAAAGACACGCTTCACAGGACTCCCATTGCTCCTTTTGAGTTAAATGTTACTTCCATCCAGGCTAACAGGTTATCAGCAGCCTAGTAGTGTAAAATGACTCTGTTATCGGAAAACATAAAGGGTGGGTCCATCTGCATTCTACTGGTTTTTCAAATGGAAAGTGCACTCAGCCGTTAGCAAAAAGCAGTGACCTAGTTAAGACGAGACCTGAGCTAATGAATAAGGTTCTGGATAATGTGAAGCTAGCACTAGTTGAGTCAAATTTAGCTGTGCTAAGTTTGGAAATAACTGAAAGGGTTAGTTTGGATTTAATGAAGTGGGGTTGTACAGTATGTGTACTCCTGTATTCTACAATGTAATATTACTGCTTTTAATAATAGTAATAATAATAACAATGCATTTTATTTATATGGCACTTTTCAAGACACGCAAAGACACTTAACACAGAATAAAAAGATCATAAAACATGGACATCATTTCAAAAATATAGTATAAAACATAGCATCAATCACAGTAGAGTGATAATGCTGTCTGGTGGCTTAGAAGAGAGCTATGTTAGGGCTGTGGACCACCTAAAAACAAATTAATACCATTTTAAGTGTACGCTGTATTCAGAATATTTTCACAGCTTTACTTTGCCGTCAGACAGCCCTTTCTGACGGGGAACTGCAGTCATATCACGGTCTTCAAAGTTACCAGACTACAGTCACACAAAATGTAATTTTACCTTGTAGAACACAAGAGTTGCTGGTCTACCGCTGCATCTATCGCTTAGTCCCGTCTCAAAACTGAGATCATGCTGACCATCTAAGTTACTGCACGTATACAGTCCAAAAATAATGGCAATGGTTTCTGAATAGCCTGCATATTTCTATATTCACATTTAAAGTCATAATTATATCATACTGTATCTCAAACTTATGGGACATACTGTGTCCAAGGATTTATGTATACTTCACATGTAGCAGTGTCATCATGCAGAAACCTCTGTCAGGTCCGGTGGGAAAAAGGTTTCAGAAGGGTTTGGAGAAATAGCATTTTGATGCTAAAACATACCTACTTTAAACAATGTTTTAGTGTTTGGATTTCCATACTGTAAGGAACACCACTGGGAAACTACAGAATCATATAAAACCTCCAAAAAAAACCCAAATAATTCACCCACCCTTTACGTAAAAGTACAGAAGTGTTATCAGCTAAATATTCTCACTGTAAATAAATGTAATAAATGGCCCCTATGGCTGATTGTATATTACATTGTTAATGTTAATGACAATGTGTAAGCAGCATTTTACTCTTGTCACCGGTTGAGATGGAGCTAAGTTCAACTACTGTATTAAAATTAAATTTACTGTAGAGGTCGGGGCCTCATTGTCACAAGATAGGTCCTCAGGGTGATGATTGATTAATGGGACAGGAAAAGTCAGGAATGGGACAGGAAAGATGAAGTAAAAAAAGGCTCCACGGCACAAATTCATATTCATATTCATGACTTTGAAATATTGGATAATTTGACCTTTTTGGGTCTTGAACAGTTATTCAAATGAAACTATCTGAGAAGTTTAGAGGACACATTTTATTATTGGTCACTGTTTTTCATCGGTTAAAATCACTGAGAATCACTGGTTTAATCTTCAACTATCTATTGTATTTCTTTAAGGTTGCCATACTTTATGTCTATATGCAACACTAAGAAATAAAATAACTAGTGACTGTCAAAATCCCTTCCTTTATCTATCTATTAATTCTAGTGCTGTCAGGCGATTAAGAAAATTAATCTAATTAATTACAGGATTTGTACTTAATTAATCTACTTAATCGCATTTTAATCTCATACCTGCTAAAGGCCCCCAAATAAAGAATTTGAATTCTAGGACATTACAAAATTGTAGTGCATGACTAATCAATAGAATACACCAAGAAGAGAAGATTTGAAATCCACATTTTTATTGGTTAAGTGTGCTTTATAAATGAAATTCAGAAGAAAAAAGGTCAAGCGCATCAGCAAACCAATTAGGCCAGGTGCATTTCTCAAAAATGCAATACAAATACAGTTAAATAAAACAAATAAAATTCAGAAATAAAATAAGGCTGAGTCTCAAATAGGCACATAAGCAGACTCTCAATCAAAATGAATACTAAAGCTGACTCAATACAGCAATTCAAAATGAATAGTATAACATGCCTCTAAATAAGGCAACATCAATAGCAAGATGCCAACAGGCATTTCCTTTAAAAGGGTCAGCTAACGTCACAGGAACTGACAACAGACAACTCTATGTGTCCTTGAGCCAGTTGCTCAGACAAACTTGCTTGTTTACAATGTCTGAGTGTGAGGCTGCCCTCTTCTTTTCAATGATGTTACCTGCGAGTGAAAAGAGTCTCTCACCTGGCCCAGACGTGGCAGCGGTAGCCAGGTAGGAGGAGAGGACAGCTGTTCATAAGCTCCTGCATGAGCTGCCCACTACTCCAGTGGACACTCATGCATTCAATGCACGGCTCAGCTTTGTAGCGGGCTAGAGGCCCCTGCTCCTCCTTGTCTGAGTCAGAGTCCGAGTGAAAGGTCCGAGTGGGCTTGCCTCGCTCTCCTGTGTCGCGTCCATCTTTGTTGTCAGTCACCCTGCTTTTGACTAGTGGCGCAGGTACGAAGTGACGCCACTGCAGCCTACGGGTCACTCAATGGGCCAAATTTAAAATGCTTGCGCATTGACTTGCCACTCATGATTAATTGCGTTAATTTTTATAGCGCGTTAATTTGCAGCGTAATTAATTAATCAAATTAACGCATTAAACTGACAGCCCTAATTAATTCCCATCCAGCCTATTGTGTGAACGCAGTCAGGATTGATTGATGTCTCTTGGATAAAGGTGTCTTGAATAACTGAATGCTTTTATTTTGAAAAGCAACATACAGTAAGTAGATAGTCAAGATCAGCACTGTAATTTGATTGACTGAGTGCCGATCGTGTGCTTGTAATTACCTGCGGTGCAGTAACGGCCGTGTTGAGGAAACCTTCCATCATCACCGGGGGACATTCATTTTACTCTCCACTCTGTTCCTGTATTATTTATGTTATTGTGCTGTGGATTGTACTCCACAATGTTTCCACAGTCCCATTATTCATGCAGTCGGCCATTGTGAGTGAATCCATTTATACTGTGAGTGGTGATGTTGACACTATTAGTGAGGTTCTCACAAATGTGAGAACAAAAATTGTGTTGAGCAGTGATCATAACACCACTAATGACCCACCTGGTGGCTAAGAGATAATATTCATACCTCTGAGAACTCGCCCTCCATTCGTCTTTTCTCATATTATCCAAAACTAAATTTGGATTGCTTCTTTTCATTAAGTGTACCTATTTTATTTTATTTTGTATTTTAGCATGTTTAAATATTTAACTCTTCATTGAAAAACCATAATGTCCTAATTACAGCAACCGATTGCAGTGGTTTCTGAATATCCTGCATATTTCCATGTTCCCATTTAATTATATCACACTGTATCTCAAAATTGACACACTCTTGTGGCATTGCTTACATGTGATTAACTCAGTCGGTTCAAGTTCTGTCTTGTCCTGTCTCCCTTCACTAAAAACGCGATTCAATTCCTTGATATATTTTTTTTTTCAAACTGTTGTTTTTGTCAAGACTATTTTCACACAGACTGTGAATATTACGAGGTGGAAAAGCGATGATATTTTTTTGTCAGAACGTGGTTGATTTTTCTGAGCTTCCACACCAAAAATAAAGGCATCAACTAATCCCGTTATGCCGAACTGACATATTCAACGCACACTATAGTGCAAAACAACACGGAGGCTCCGAAAACCAAATCAAGACGGCAAATTTATTATTCCTTTCAACCTTGACAAAAGGCAGCACATACCAGATCCACTCCTTCCATTCTTACCTCTCACAGTAAAAGCCCTAGACATACAGTATTCACAGCATAAGTGTTTACCAGAGGCCAATACACTCAGAGCATTTTGCTAAAAGGGAACTAAAATAGCTTACAGTAGTTTAGGCTCTACAATCTACCACTGTATACCTCAGACAGACTGCCAGATGCTGCTCAGGGTCATTATCCCGGTATGTCGTCTGCCTGTGTGAATCTATTCAAACATTTTATGGAAAAGTGTTTCAACTGTTGCAAATTTGCATCACTGCTGATATGAACAAGTTTGAAGGGAAATATTTGCTGTTTAGTATTTTGCATTGTCACATCATTTATTCGTCGGGTCCCCCAGTGTGTAAACGCTTAACCTGAAAACTCACAGTCACGATCCAGCAAACATAGACCTCAGTGCAGGTTTGGGCTTTAGGTTGTCATCATCACCAATCAAGTCGAGCTTCCTCACTGATTAGCTATGCAGCATCATTTACCACGATGATGTACCCCTGTGCAAAATGAGCTAGTTTTGTGGGACTGAGAGTCCCGGGTTGAACCCACAGTGAGCCGGCGAACCCAGGCCCCAGGGATATGACGGCAATAACAACAGCAGAGATAAACAGCAAGGAGACAAGAACAGCGTGTCTGAACACGCTGTATTTGTCATCGGAGTCTTTAATGCTTATGGTGACTTTAGGCATGAAAGTCACCTCAGCCTCAGCCTTGATGTTTTAGGGTAGACGGATACTGTAGCTCATCAGGATGAGAGAAGCGTTGGGGAACCTGGCCAGCTGAAGGCAAGAAGGGAAGCACTGTGTTTAGCTTACTAACGGTGAAAAGTTGTATCATGCTGCAATTACATCACGATAGCAGCAGGTTCAGACTAGCTCAGACTGATTAATTCCCACTTGTAACTGTACTCCTTCACTTTATTCTGTTTAATTTAATCAAACAATTAATTGAGTATTTAAACCCCCAGTAACATAACTATATGCTGTTCTGTATATCCTTCACATACCTAAAGGTCTCAGTTTTCTCTGTCTTCGTCTCTTTGTCTTTCCCTAGTCTAACGTGTACTGGCCGAACATCCACTCTATCAATCTGACTCTTTTCAACATCAGCCGAGACGACAACAACTTCCAGCTGACCTGCATTGCAGAGAACGTGGTGGGGATGACCAACTCCTCCATCCAGCTCAACGTACAATGTGAGTGGGATTTCTCCTATG
This sequence comes from Pterois miles, assembly GCA_947000775.1. Taxonomy (NCBI): domain Eukaryota; kingdom Metazoa; phylum Chordata; class Actinopteri; order Perciformes; family Scorpaenidae; genus Pterois; species Pterois miles. The sequence goes on along the minus strand of CAMQGK010000581.1, from coordinate 141,141 downwards.
ATTCAATCCTTGGAAACTCTGCAGTTGAAAGCTACACTTTAAGCCCCAGAGAAGGCGTGGTAACTCTCGGCCAGTGGAGCACATTTCAATTGTAGACTTCAGGTTCTCCTTATAGATTACTTGCTTCTACCTTGTGTACCTCGTTGCTTAAATTTGCATATTAATACGATTCCCTTGAAATGGGTAAAACTCTGTATTGCTTTAATATTCAGAGTTCATGTTAATGCTGCCCATGTGTTATGTGAGGGAAGGTACATTTGACATAAAATATAGACTTATTCTTCCTAATGCATGTAATTAATCTCCTAATTTAGATAATTCACTGTCTCGGTCCAAGGTGTTACCATACTTGAGTAATATCACCAGGGCACCAATGGAATAAATACAGCAAAAAATCCTGCTTGACCACAAAGTAGAGCACTTTGTAACTCCAGCTGAAGTGAAATGTTAGCGTGGGTTTAAAATTAATAACAGCCCTTGGTTTGACTAATGCTTGCAGTTTCATTAAAACCCTCGGTTAATAATTGATTCTGGGTACTCAATTTTTGGGATGTCACATTGTAGGTTGCTGCGGTCATTGGCTTATTTTTGTAATTAAATCAAACTTTCATACGGTTACATTTTGCTCCAGGGTTCATGAAAGTCAAAAGAGCTGTTGGTCATCTTTCAGCTGCGAGTCTAAAACCACACAGCTCTACGAGGCTGTACGATAAGCACAGCGGTGCGTTCAGCTAAATGTTAACACAGCATGCTAACGTTCACGATGATGACGTTCATGCAGATGTTAAGCAAACAGTAGTAGAAGTAAGTACTTGTTCTTGAGTATTTCCGTTTTATGCTACTTTATACTTCTCTACATTTCAGAGGTAAATATTGTACTTTTTACTTCACTACATTTATTTGACAGCTTTATTTACGTTGTAGATTCAGATTATACTGTAGAGTGCTACAGGAATGAGTCCTAAAACACAGAAATGAGTTCACATTTTAGCAGTTATGGTTCCCTCATCTGGAAGTCAATGTGTTTTTGGGTTTTTAGTTAGATGCCTGAATTAAGGTCTGTGGTTAACACGTGCTGAAGAGCTTTTAACGTTTTGTTTTATGATTTAAAAATTTGTCACTAATAAGGATGGGCACAGTTCGGGTAAAAAAAAAAAAAAAAGAAAACAGCCGCTCGGTTTGCTAGTCAGTTCAGTTAGTGTATGTATCATTCAGTTCATTTGAAAAAGGTTATGAGGCTGATTGTCAATTTTTTTCATCTCGTTAATTGTCACACTAGAAATCAAGGCCTATAGAAAGAGGCTGGGACACGGGCGGACAGGAATATGAGGTATAGCACGTGTGCACTGTAACTGAAGCTGCGATCGTGTGTTGTGATTGGCTCAGTTTCAGCGAGGGCGGACCAGATTTTTCTGCGCATTTACGACGCATTGATGACGTGTGACCCAGCCTCCTTCCTTCTCAAACTTCTCAGTTGGCAGAGACATTGATGAAGTGCAGAGAACGGCAATGACATGAGAGGAAATGGCGAGTGGACATGATAAAGACCACCAGCGTCGTTTCGCTCTGCTGTGTGGGAGCATTACAGATTTAGTGTTACGTATGACAGTGACGGTAAAAAAGTGGTGGATAAAACGTCAACTGTGTGTAAGCACTGTGCAACACGTGTGGCTTATGCTAGCAGCAATACTTCCAACATGATGATACCAGCAGCATAAAACAGCCTCTACATGCAGACTCAGACAGAGCAATAAAACACAACTGAAGCAGCCGTGAAGGACGCTGGATTTCAGCTTATGATTCGGGTACTTCAGCAGTGATATAATATGCCGCCTCGCAGACACATAAGCTACACAGTAATTCCCGAACTGTATGAACAGACATGATGATGAATTGTGAAAGAACTGTCCAACACAGACCACGTAGCTCTGACTACAGACAGATGGACATCCAGAGCTGAATGTGGACAAACTCATGGTCTTGCACAAGACCATGAAGAGCTGATCAAATTGAAATTGGCCTCCTTGCTGTACCATAAATACTGTTTACCGCTGTACTGAAACAAGTACGGTGACCCCAAACCATGAACCGAACTGAACCGAACCGTGAATTTTATGAACCGTCCTATCCCTAGTCAGTAAATATCCCACTGGTGACTTTTGAAGGTTTTGTGTCTTAAAAAAGATGAAGCTAACAGTACATGAGACTACTAAACGTTATGACGCGGTTTCGTCCGCCTCAACAGCCTCGCTGTGTGTATTCGCACTCATGCGTCTGTTGTGTAGTTTGTTTGTAGACCAGCGTTAGCTTTTTACTTCTGGCGATTGCGTTTACACTTTAAAAAAAAAAAATCCTAACAGTGGTGTTCATTTGTGAAGATTACTTTACTGAACAAAACATGTATGTATGAAAAACATTTGTTTGCTGCAGAGTTCATTTTCTGTTATAATCCAAGACCCAATGGAAAAATCCCATGAGCCCAAAATGAGCTCCACCTTTTTAGTTCAACAATAAAATGATGGACACATTAATGCATCAATACTTATATATAATGATATGATATAATACACATCATTACAAAATGAGCCATTTTGCATAATGAGTACTTTTATGTTTGGTACTTTAAGTATACTTTGATGCTGATACTTCTTTTACTAGTAATGCACCGATGGCAACACCGGATTAGACATCAGGCCAGTTTTGATTCATTTGATGATCATTTGATTGATCAGTGACAATGGAGCCGATCTACTGCAGTTTTGAAAAAAATTATGAAAAAGGTTTAAGTCCTGTTCGTGTCCAGGGTGAACCCCTCCTTCGCCCAAAGCCAGCTGGGATCGGCCCCCCCCCCCCCCCCGCGACCCCTAACGGGATAAGCGGTTGACAATGGATGGATGTTTAAGTCCTGTTAATGTTGCCAAGTTGTTGGTATGCAATTTATTGTTTTGATAATAAACAATAAATCATTAATTAAATATTTATTTATTGCATTTTGCTTTACAAAATTAGGAAAGTCATGTTTCAGTCCAGCGTGATGTTTCCCTACACATAACAGAATGATCCCAGTCGCTTCCCCACAGTGAGGCACAGCTTATTGATTAAACACTGATATTGGATCTGTATTTGGCATCGCCCAGTACCCAAAGCCCAGGTATCACTATCAGGACTGAAAAAGTCAGATCAATGCATCCCTAACTTTTTCTTAATTCTTCTTTGGATGTAGAAATTGTACTTTAACCGGGTATTTTTACACTTAAGTGCATACAGTATATATTATTATAGCTAATTTTACGAAAGTAAAATATCTGAATACTTCTTCCACCACAGTAAGCAAGTATAAAGTTTACCATATCATTATTAGTTTAACGTGTAAGTATACTAACATTTGTTTATTAGCACTAAACACAAAGTGCAGCCGGGCTGATGGGAATGTCATTAGCTTAGCAAGTAAAACCAAAGTATTGGACAAATGTAAATTTTGACCTAATGATAGTGAAATATATTCCACTTAGAGGGGAACATGAAGGGCTTTGCCAATTAAATTTCATAGCAATCCATCCAATAGTTGTCAAGACACGCCACTAATTGCCAGATTCGTCAACCTCATGGTGGCGCTGGAGGACAAGTCAGATATTCTGGTCCTGGCAGACCGACGCTGTCTCTACCAGAGCTAAGCTGCTAGTGAGGCTAAAAATGCTAGGTTGTCATGTTGTTAGCTCTTGATTAAATGTGTGGGGTCAGTAAGCATTAACCCAGGGATAAATAATAGTTTATAATGATAAATGTAGAGGGAACATCTGTACTGACTAACAGCCTCCATCTATCATGCAATAACAGAAATTTCATCAATTTTGTCACCACAACATTCATCACGTCTCTATTAGTAGTTGTTTCTTATTTGGATGACTCTACATACAGTAGATGCCCTGAATAAAACACTAATGCTTAAAATGTGAAATTATGCTGCTCTGTGGTTGAAGGTGCTAATCACTGAACACTGCTGGTGTAGTGATTGCTTGGAATGAAATCTCAGCCGACCACTGAGCTCGTGGCTTATCCACATTAGAGGCCATCAGCTCATCTGGGGACTACCGGGCTGCTACGATTAATAATCCACGACATTAAAAGACAAAACAATTTCAAAATACCGGAATTTAATTCCAGTGGTGAAGTGACATTTGCGCAGCTGACGGCTTCATTGTTAGTCTTCTGCCAGTCAAAGCAGACATCAGTGTGTAAAAGCTACTGGATATATTTGGTCATAGCCAAGACAAGCTGGTTTTACAGGGTTTAAAGGGGAACTATGCCCATTTTTAAAGGTCATACATGTTATTCCTATGGTCTAAGACCGTCCAAAAATATTAGTAAACTTCTACAACTCCCTCCTAAAAAGGGGGCGGCAGTAGCTCAGTCTGTAGGGAGTTGGCTTGGGAACCGGAGGGTCACCGGTTCAAGTCCCGACATGGACCAAAAACTGAGTGTGAACTGGTAGCTGGAGAGGTGCCAGTTTACCTCTTGGGCACTGCTGAGGTGCCCCTGAGCAAGGCACCAAACCCCCAACTGCTCGGGGCGCTTGTCAGGAGCAGCCCCCTCACTCTGACATCTCTCCATTAATGCATGTGTGTGTTTCAGGTCTGCATGTACCATGTATGAGTTTAACAGAGTGTAAAATTGAATTTCCCCATTGTGGGACTAATAAAGGTAGATCTTCTTCTTCTTCTTCTTAAATCCAAAAACTAGACTGCTAAATGTGAATGTGACATCATAGGGTATAAAGTGTGGACCTGCTCCATAGACAATCACTGGTTCCCAACCTGGGGTGCTTGGTAGTAAAATCTAACTAAATATTCAGCTTCAATCCATATTTCTTGATTTCTTGTTTTGCGTCTAAAACAATATTTCACTGCAGGCAAAAACCTATTTGCTCTCCCACTTGATGCTCACAAAGTGAGGCCTGCACCTGCCTGAACAGGGCCGTCTGTCAGCAATCTAACACAGTACATTATATTTATTTAACCACAATAACAAAATTTTGGTTCTACCACTATTATAGTAAAGGTATTAAGTCATTACAAATAAATGACCTTATTATGTATCTGCATTCGCTTGGCAAAACCATCAGGATGTCATCACTGTACTTATGTTGATGAAACTGCAGAGTTATATTCATTAAAGGAAGTTGATTTAGTAAGAAAAAAAATGAACTCATTAAGTACAGTTATTCAAATTGAAGATTTTGTTCAAGTTAGTGTAATTTTTAGGGTGCTGTCGGTGGTGACGGGGGGCCGAGGAGGCTTTTCTTAGATACAAGTCGGAGGGGCTTCAAGGAAAACAGGTTAGGGACCACTACTCTAGATGACATTGAGAGCACCCAGGGAGTATATGGGAACATGTTCGGGGTATAAAAAAAGAAAACAAACTTTCAGTGGGTCCACAAAATCAGCCTCCATTCACTGTCTATAGAGCAGCTCCAGACTTTACATCCTGTGACATCAGAAGTTTGAGACTTACTACTCTGGTTTCTGGCTTTGACAGAGACGAGCTCATGTTCACAGATATTGTAAAATAAGCTGTTCCCCTTTAAAGACAGCACAGAGTTTCTATTCAGAAGCGCTAACACCAGTGGTTCTCTGGCCCCATAGCTGATCTCTTCTCACTGCTCTCATCGTTGTTTCCAGAGGCAGCAGGAAACACTTTTCAGCAAAAAGCTCAGAAAAACCGACTGCAGCTAGTGACTAACTTGTAAACATTGTGAAGAATTTAGCAGCTAAACAGCCAAAATTTTCCTCCAGGAGAGAACAAAAGAGAGTGGTAGTAAAACAAGAGGGAATAGTGGACCTACATTCGTCCGGTGACTAGAAACACAAGTTAATGATAATGCTCCACGTCTGTTCGATGTGTAAATAAGCTATTTGCTAATAAGTTCACAATATTAATTTAAAAGGTGAACATGTTATATTTCTGTCAGTGAAGGCATTTTTACCAAGTGGATTTGTCTAAACATAATAACACAAACCCAAACTCTGTCCTGGTCGTTATACGCTCAACCATAAACCAACCATCATTAAATGTTTCTTTCAAAGTCTATTTTGCAAAGAAAATTAGTATATAAACACATTTTGTAGGAGACAGGGCTGTCTGTGCAGATTTGCAGCTGTTCTGATCACCAGCTCGTGCTCAGTGAGTTGAAGGAAGGGGACATATTGGCTGTATTATCAGTCACCTTAAATTATCAGTCAACTTGTTGCATTACGCTGTCGTGTATAAACTTGGTTATATGGAGATATTATAACTTGATGTTTTTATGCCTCTGCGCTGTCTCAGAAATGCCTGGAGGGAGTTTCTTCAAATTTGGCACAAATGTCCACTTGGACTCAAGATGAACTGATTGAATTTGTTGGTCAAAGGTCAAGGTCACTCTTGGCTCATGTCCATCCCATTCTCATGATATCTCAGAAACGCTTCGAGCGAATTTCTTCAAATTTGGCCGAAACATCCATTTTGAATGTAGTGGTCAAAGGTCAAAGTCAGGCCTGAGCTCAAGAATTCATTATGACAGTTTCACAGTTTTCACAACACTTTGGCTCATTTTTCGAAACAGTCTTAAAGTTCTCTAAAGTGAAAGTGCAATTGTCACAATTGTTTCAGGTAAAGTACATCACAACTGCAAAAAGTAGTAACTCGCCCAAAACACTTCCTTCACACTTCAAAATGTAGTTAGTAGTCAGTAAATTGACCAAAATGAAAAGTTGTTTGTCATCGTATGCTGTAGTGGTCAAAATATACATAATTTTTTCACCATAGCAGTCAGCTGGAAATATTTCTCACTGCGTATACTCTCTAAGTCTCTGTTTGATTCTGCGTTTGGTTGACACTGACTGTTTACTGTACTATAGAAGAATGTCAGTTGATGTAGCTGTTGTGTATCAGCTTTTTAGATTCCAGTTTCACCAGTAGTTAAATTTTAAGGAAAGTCAATAGGCCTATTGTAGTGCACTGAAGAAGGATATACACATTAACATCCTCACAGGCCATAACACCATAGTCATAGATATTTATGGAATATACATGTACCATATTTTTCGCACTATAAGGAGCACTTAAAATCGCCCAACTGTTTAACTCAGACACTGATGATGAAGGATTTGATGGATTTGTGGAAGAGGAATGAACTGAAAAGTGAGTGTATCGTTTTGTATTTCATGTTGTTAGTGAAAAATGTTGAGCGTTATTGAAGTTATTGAGTTATTAAAATGAACTGAATAAAGGTTGACATATCTGACCGTTTTGTTTCGCTTAATGCGCCTTATAATCCGGTGCGAATATATAGTGCGAAAAATACAGTATGTCTGACAGATTTTGATAGTTGAATGGATCATTTTGCACGTGAAGGCTCAAACGAAAGAATGTTTAGCGGTTGTGAAGAGAGCAACAACTTCACTGAGAGTCATCTCATCAGTTTTGATCAGCAAGATATGTACAAGTGGTTATTGTGCTTTTTAAACTTGTGCAATTTGCTTGAATGAAAGAGAAATTCAGATATGTTGTGTGCAACAAGCTGTAAATTCATGGCTTTGTTTTGTTTTTTATGGGAGCATTTTTTTTGTCCATTTTATTGACTGCAGCAGTATTTGGAAGGGGGAGACAGAGAGGACGACATGCAGCAAAAGGCCCCAGGCTGGATTCCAACCTGGGGCGGCTGCAGCAAGGACGTAGCCTTGATACATGGGGCGAATGAGAAAAACTGGAACAGTACAATGTAAAATGATGAAGTGATGACATTTTGGACAGACATGGATGCATGCAACTGCATCTTGTCCAGTTGGCAGAGACGTACAGCTGCAAGGCATGAAGGAATAGTCGCCACCGCGGTTTAGTTTAACCGGACAAAATCTGGCAGACAGCAAAGACCATCACTGTCTAATGTGAGAAAACAAGCATTTATTTACAGCACAACTGCTTTGAGGGCAGAACTTTGCTCTTTTTTTGCACATGTCCGCTTTAACAGGCTTATGTTGGAGCCTGAAATACATCTTGTATTAATGACAATGACAGTCTAAGAACAGGAAACATGAAAAAAAAAAAATCCTTTATCAAGCAGAACAGCCAAATTATGTAGGTACATTTAGAATGCAATGAGGTGTTGCACCAGCCAAATAAATTGATGTAGCCAGTAAGCAGGAATATGCACTCAGCCCACATAAAAGCTCAGCCTTGCTCTGAATGAAAAGAGAAATGCCTCCAGTGTTGATAAAACAATGATTTGGTAACCATCAGAATGCCCCTGTAACATCCCTTTTTATCACACTATATACTGTACATGTATGTCAGCTCTTAAATAACTTTGGCCTGTGGATTGGCCCTGGGCAGATCTGGGACAGACTGTATACAAAGCCAATATTTATTAACAGTGCCTGACATTTTTCTTTTTACAGCAAGCTTGCTGTTGTAGAGCACACACACTATTGTGGCTGTTTGCAATGCATCACGCTACAGAACAGGGGAGATCTGTCACCGATTCAAACCCTCCCTACTGAAGCAGAGCTGCTAAGGACCATGCTAGAATGACAGATTGACTTTACAACATCTAGTCTTCAGGGCTTCCCCCACACGGACACTCTATGGATGTACATCTCCAGGCATTTTTTTTTCTGTTGACACTCTCTGCTGGTGCTGCAAATTAACTTATTAATTTTTCACCACTTGCTTCGATAGTAATTACATTTCCTCCCCTGTGCAGCCTATTGTCTCTGGAAATGTCATAAAATAGCTTAAACTGCTGCTCTGATTAGGGAGTAATCTGATTGACAGCGAAATTACAAGCCGTCAAGTAACGTTCTCTGCATTCAAAGATGAGGTCCCTATTTTAGCGAAACTGTAATTAACCACAATGCAAGTTCTGCAGCCCCATTGTTCTGCTGCTGCCTGGAACAATAGCAGCTCTACAGCATTGTGGACTCATAACTTGCCATGTTTTTCCTTTAGTCCTGCTGTATGGGCATGGTGTAGCTCTCTATTAAGAACGAAGCACTAACTAACACCTTGGTTCGTAGTTCTGTTCCCTGGGTGGCTCTACGGGTAGGGCAAGGCATTTACTCCAATAAAGGGTAGAGTGGAAACTGCTTATAGTTATTAGTTACAGTGATCAACCACTTATATGGATCAGAAAGCTTGAGACAGAATCATTCCATAGTTGTAGGTAGTTATTGTGAATTTCCACACTGTGGGACTAATAAAGGAATATCTTATCTTATCTTATCTTATAGTCCACACTCAATCATGATTAATTGCAAATTAATTACACATTTTTTTTTTTATCTCTTCAAAATCTACTTTGAAAGGAAATTTGTCAGGTATTTAATACTCTTGTCATCCTCATCAACATGGCAGGGGTCAAATATTCTTACTTAATACAAATGTATGTATATATTTATTGTTAGAAATCAATTAACAACACAAAACAGTGACAAATATTGTACAGAAACCCTCACAGGTACTGCATTTAGCATAAAAATATGCTCAAATCTAGAGGTTCGACCAATTAATCGGTCGACCAATTAAATATTTACTGAAGTTGAGAAACCACCAAAAAAATTCTGCATCATATATCGGCCATCGGCTATCCTGATTCTCCAATAAATTGCCATTGGCCATAAAAAAAAAAAACATGTCTGTCGACCTCTACTCAAATCACTCAAACAGGCAGCTACAGCTGTCAGTGTGTCAGTGTGCTGACTTGACTATGACTTGCCCCAAACTGCATGTGATTATCATAAAGTGGGCATGTCTGTGAAGGGGAGACTCGTGGGTACCCAGAGAACCCATTTACATTCACATATCTGGAAGTCAGAGGTCAAGGGACCCCTTTGAAAATGACCATGGCATCTTTTTTCACCAAAATTTAGTGCAAGTGGAGTGTAATTTGACCTCCTTCACGACGAGCTAGTATGACATGGTTGGTACCAATAGATCTCTCCGGTTTTCTAGTTATATATGATGCTGATGCATACAATGATCCCTCTAGACTTAAAACTGACCCTGTTAGAACCTCCGAAAGATCATTTGCATTAATGTGTTAAAGAAATTAGAGGCGTTAAAATTAATTGAATGCATTATTATCACATTAACATTGACAGCTCTATCCCATACAAATGCTGTTCAGATATTTTTCTTATAATAATCAAGTAGTTTGCCTCCAGTGTTCATTTTGCATCTTTTCATAGATGACAACATATGGAAAAACGTTTTAAAACTATGGTAGACTAATGTTAATTAAATTTTGTTGTAAATTTTTGTTATGTGTTTTGCTTTACTTCCTTGATACTTTTCCTCGCGGACCGCCTTCTTTCCGGCTGGATACCTTCGGCTGATGCTGCATGCACATTGATATTATGACGGGAGAAAGAAGTTATTTTCTTGAATCTTTGCCGATCCTCAGCCGGCTCTGCAGAAGTATACAGTCAGCACAGGGGCGGCGTTCACCTGAATGCTCCATCCGCTCTACAGTGATAAAAAGCCAGGACAAAGACGGCAATGTCTCACCCTTGGAGAGGGAAAAGACTTGGCAGCAAGCCTGTAAAAAACAAAGCAGTCCATTTCATTACTTTGTATTAATGTAATGTGTGTACACATCAATTTGGTAGTAATCTGTACGAGAAGAGGAACAACAACAAAAATTTGGTTATAATAATCATCCGGTTATGGTAATTCAGTATGACCAGGGGAGACGTGATCACTATAAGCGGTTTCCACTGTAATTAATGAGGAAATTAGGTCATTGCCTCCCTTGAAAGACTCTACATAATATGACTGTGCTGCTTCTCACATGTTAGGTACAACCCAGAGTGAATAAGTGGTGATATCTGTCCCATGAACTCCCCTTGTCACTGCCAGCCATGATGTCCTATCTGGCTGGAACATGGCATTTGAAATATGCCACCAGTGTTACCGCTGGATAACGCTGCACATCTAGCCTTGCATTCAGTGTTCTCACTGATCAGAGGCATGTAGTTATCAAAGCTTGTCATCTATATGAGTGCCACAAGGACACCATGTTGTTAGGGACCAGTATGGAGCGCCGTAATGGCTTGTATTGTATTGACTGAGACCAGGGTGACAGCCATGCTGAGGGAAAAATGGATCGGTCCTTGACTGTCTGTCAACGAGAGAATTTCATTTTTCACTCTCTTGCCCTCTTTCTCTCTTCCTTTATGCTGCTATACATACACCGCCCTCACTTCGTGCCCATCTTCTTCCCTCTTTCTTTTCGCTCATCTCTATCTGTTCTCTTTTCTTCGCATGCGCTCCAAATCACAGCTCTGCACACACCCCCACACCAGCACGTTCACATATCCTCTTGCCTTAGCCTTTAGTGCAACTGAATGACTTTATTGTCACTATTGTCTAGCAGGAACAATATCACCAAAGCAGTTTATGAAATGACAGCTTTCAAACACCAATGCGTTATTCGTCTTTTTAACAGGTGATTATTTGGTTTGAAAACATGAGCTATCCATTGGTTCCCACCAGTTATAATAATAACCAGAGCTGTAAGTGACAGTTCATTTTATTGTCAATTTTATCTGACAATCATTTATAAATTAATCAATCACGGTCTATTTATGATAAAGCCAAACCAAGTGCAGTGTTTACAGTCAAGGTGGGGTTATGCTCGAAAAGAACCAGGTCATGTGTCTGTATAAAAGTGTTTATACTTGATCTTAACTCCTAGGCTGGATACCAACTGGTCAAAATGGGCCAAGGGGGCAAAAGCACTGTGCTCATGATCCCACAGGAGCCTGAAAAGCTCCAAGGTCAATGGGTGTCAATAATGCTTAGATCACACTACATGACTTGGGTCTGATTTTCGTTTTTGGAGCTCCCTGACAAAAGCCCCAGATCAGGGGCAAATTGGCATAGGCTCGCCACTTGCGCAGCAGCACTTGAACGGCATATGTGAATGGCTCAAAGACGCGAGCCGAGATATTCTCCAACCTTTGCCGAGGCATCGCAGGCAGACACATTCATATTTAGCATGCTAAATATCTGGACCTGACGGGGAATTCGGCCTCGAGCTACTGTCAATGAAAGCGCAATACACAGATTGAGGGAAACCATCTTACTGTATGTGTCATGTGTCTGTATGTGTCATTTACAACATGCAACAAAGTTGTTGTTGCACCTAGAGGAATAGATCATTAAAAAGAGTGTGGAAACCGGTACAAACAGACTATTTTGTTAACACGTGCCAACAGCAGCATCAGCAATGTGTCTCGCATATGGTCTCACATCATTTACCATGTATTTCTTGCATGTTTTCGTGACAAAACGTAGTTTGAAGACCTCCAGATCTCCAGACCTCCTGATGAAAGATCGTGTAGTGTGTTACACCCTGTCGTCAGTCAGTTATCTAGTGTGAAAATCACAATGACTTAAAGAATCACATTATAAGACATCAAGTGGTGAAGTGTGAAAAGTACAGCGATTTGGCCACTTTGAAAGTTGTGTAGTGTGACGTAAGCTTAAGTTATATGTAATTTACGTAATTGCAATTACAAATACAGCCGTGCACTGCAAAAATACAGTATCAGTAAAGACAGATATAATCTCATGTTGGCCGTGTCAGCCGGTCAGTCCACCACTTCAGTTCAGAGTGAAATATCTCAGCCGCTGTTAAATGGATTGTCATTAAACTTTATACAGACATTTCTGGGCTGCTGTAGAAAAGGCTTTTTGCTTATGGAAGGGGCTCTGTGAAATGACCTGGAAGTATCTAAGTGGCAGCCATGATAAGAGCTAGTTGAATTTTCTAAATGCTAAAAAAAAGGTGCCTCAATTCTTCCTTTAATATCTCTGTGTTGCATAGAGTATTTGGTCCAGTGCATTTTGCAGAAGGAAAGCTGTTAAGGCCTCCCACAATTCCTTGCAGGAGCACCATTTAAGTCGACGCACCATTCAGCCATCAAAACATTGACGCTTTGTAAATGTACACTATGGATAAATCTGAAACATCCTTCTTAGGATTTTGACAGGAATCCATACTTCAGTTGTAGAGCATTGAGTTTGTCACTGTACTCATTCATCCATAGCCTAGTGTCAGTCCTGAATTCTCCTGGGAAAAGTGGTTAGAAAAAGACTGTATGAAATATGGAGGTAGTCTCTGTGTCGTCACCCATAGGGTTTATGAAGAACTGTTGTGAAGCTGGATGGCTCTGGCCGCCGCCATCTTGGCAGTGATGACACAGTTTTACTCACATAAAATGTCCTCCCTGGTACAGTTCTCATGAATGGGGAAATTAATGGTTACCAATTATACTTTTGAGCTTTTTCCCTTTCCTTTAGTGTGTTATGTAGTTTTTTTGTTAAAATAAAAGGTCTGCAGAGTTACAAAGTCCACACCAAAAGGAGCTACCGGTACTCCCCCACAGAAACACTGCTCCTGAACCGCCTCAAACAACTTGCTTGACGTCCCGCCTTTTCTTCCGTAACGTTGTGATGTCACCATTTAACTCATTTGCATGAGAAATGTAGTTATAGGGGAACTGGAAAATAGGTTCTGCAGCAACAAAGTGTTTTTAAACATTAAAGCATGTAAACATATTCTTGGAGAAACCCAAAATACATAGAATGTCCTGAAAATAAGCATAATAGGTCCTCTTTAACTAACTGGTGTTTTTGTACCAGGCTGTAAATGTGTTTATTTCTGCTGTAAAGTCAGGCATTTTAACATGGGGATCTATGGGGATTGACTCGCTTTTGGAGTCAGTCTCAAGTGGCTATTTAAAGATCTGGCACTTCCATATTGGCTTCATTTCTCAGCACCAGAGGTTGCTGCTTGTAAAAGACATAGTTTGTAATTTCTTCTGGACTATTTGACCACAGGCATGGTCACCAGAGGATGAATCCTAATGACTTTGGGGATTTCCTGATATTTTCATTTAGGTGCCACCAGCAGGTAAAAGTTTTCACTTATCCAGTGAAATATCTCAACATCATACCAGATGGGGTGACACCAAATTTTGTACAGACATTCATGTTACCCAGAGGATGAATCATACTGACTTTGGAGATCTCCTGACTTTTCATTTAGCGCCACCATCAGGCTGACATTTGTAGTTTTAAGTGAAATGTCTTGACAGCTATTGAATGGATTGTTATGAAAGATGGCTTCAGACATTCGTGCCCCCCTCAGGATGAATTCTGACAGCCTCAGCTTTTTATGTGGTGCCATTTTTAGGTCAAAATATTAATTTTTTCACAGGTAATTGGACCAAAGAACTTACATTCCCATCAGCCTCAGCTGTAGTTTGTGTTTCATACTAATTAGCAAATGTTAGTATGCTAACACACTAAACTAAGATTGTGAACATGGTAAACATTACACATGCTCAGCATGCTAACATTGTCATCATGAGCATCTGGCCATGCTGGTGTTGGCCTGTTTTTACCCACAGAAAAGACCTGAGCCCAAGTCGTACTGATTGCATGTCTGGGCAAACAGTGGAGCTGCCATATAATCTGCTTTGTGTTATCGTAATGGGAACTTGGCCTTGGAGGGTACACACACAATGCACAACAGGTTAATCCAGCTATACAAATTCCCCATTTGGTACCTGTAATCATCAAACATTTGGTATTTTTAATTAATAATTGGCGTAACTAAACCCAGCTCTACAGTATTACTTGATCCAAATTCTAATCAGAAATCATTTATTATATTTAGCAGTACATTGCATGAAACAGCCGGTGGGGATTTGCTGGGGCAGCTGCGACAACATAAACACACAGACAACCACGATCTAGTAAATTTAAATAGGATTGCTCACACATGCCTATAGCAATCGAAGCCCGGCAAGAGACAAAGCAGTGGTGGATGATGAGTGTGTGTGTGTGACAAGTGGGGTTTGGTGGGGGGTGTCTGGTATGTAGAACAGACACAGAGAGAGACTGCCAGGTAATACCGTCTGCCAAATATTTCCTTTTGATGATGTAGCTGCAAGAGTGACTCACTGCAAAGACAAATCAGTGTATGAATTGTTTATGAAATGTATCTGATGGTATTAAAGTGATAAATTGCCTCTCAGCTTGGCGGCGTTGTTGGATTCAGAGGGGTGTTGCTGCACGTCAGCAAAGCGAGACTATGTGCTTATTTGTGCAGCGGAGGTTCCTCTATTTCAGGCAAGAGGAGTCCCTCTATCTGTTTGTATTGTCCTCACCACCCAATGTACTGCTGCAGTATGAAACACACAGTAAAAGGCTCATTGCCACTCCCAGGCAAGAAACCAGCCTCCTAAATGTCATGCTTCCCAGAACAAATCAAAACAGCTCTGTGTTTAATCTGCTGCTGTATTTTTAATTTGAGTTTCTTCAAAGTGTTAGGACAGGTATTCATCAGCCTAAGGGTTGTGGAGCTTTCTCAGCACATAAAGGTATTTGTAATACTTCGACTTATAATTATAACTAGGGCTGTCAATCTTTTAAAATATTTAATCGCAAATTGATGATTTTTTTTTATCTGTTCATAATGTACTTTAAAAGGACATTTGTCACATATTTAATACTCCTGTCAACATGTGAATGGACAAGACATGCTCACAGGTACTACATTCAGCATAAAAAATATGCTCAAATCATAACATGGCAAACTGCAGCCCAACAGGTAACAACAGCTGTCTGTGTGTCAGTGTGCTGACTTGACTCTGACTTGACCCAAACTGCATGTGATTATCATAAAGAGGGCATGTCTGTAAAGGGGAGGTTTTCTTAAAGGGGAGGTTTTTCTCACCAAAACCTAGGCTTTGTTTGATTGTTATTTGACCCCCTGGCTAGTGTGACATGGGTAATGGTACCAATGGATTCCCCAGGTTTTCTAGTTTTATGCCAGTATCTTCACTCTAGCTTTTAAACTGAGCTACATCCTAACTAATGCAACTGCAAGTTGCATTAATGCATTGCAGAAATTACTAGTGTTAAAATTAATTGCATCAACATGTTATTGCGTTAACTTTGATAGCCTTAATAATAACACAAAAATCAGACAAACCGATGAGGGTCGGAAAATAGAACGTTTGTGTGATCCAGGAGCTGATCGTACAGCTCTTTCCTTCATGATATGGGTAAAATTGTTATTTGTCATGTAAATAACATGGTTTCTTTCTTTCTTTCTTCTTTCTTTCTGCAGTTCCCCCAGTCATCCTGAGACTGGCTGAGCCCGAGAAGCGCCACGATACCTGCATCGAGTTCACGGTTCGGGGTTACCCCCATCCCAAGCTGCGCTGGTTCTACAAGCAAAAGGAGATTATCAAGAACAACTTCATCCGAACTGAGATGGATTTCTACCAGGACTACCTGGAGGGCTGTCTGACCTTCCAGAACCCAACGCACATCAACAATGGCAACTACACTCTGGAGGCCAGCAACCCATTGGGAACGGTCACCAAGACGGTGTATGGTCACTTCCTCATGGACCCAGACATGGACGGTGGTGAGTGGATCGGTTCTGTTATTCATGAGTTATGCACTGTTCGCAGCTGGCAGCACTGATGTCCCCATAATTACAATTGAGAGTATACTCATGGGTAAAATGTCATTTATACAAGGGTTATTAACACATTTTTATTGCCCGAACATCGCCTTCGTTCTTCTGGATTTAAATTAGAATAAAAGCACAGGAGAGAAGAAGAAATACTGCCAAGTAACTCCCTGATTCCCACAAGAGCTAGCATGGCCCACTTTTTGGAATAAGCATCACGATCGGAACAAGTCTTCGACTAGTTGAATTTCTTCCTGAAACTACCTGTTGTGTGAGTTACAGGTTCTGTTCTAGGTGAGAAAACTGTTGGGAGCTTTTAGTTTTTATTAAAATCTCCCTTCGCAGGGTGCAGGTTGTGGAGCTGATCCCTGTTGGCTGGATCGCAGCCAGGGTTCATCCACAGTTCAGTCAGGTAGATTGTTCACTTGCAGTTCATCCTGAGTTCACAGGGAGGGGGAATAAACCCACAAAGACTGGCAAATTTCTCCCCATGGTCAATATTCCACGGCTAATACCTTGTGTCAGTTTATTGACATAGCGTGACTTTCTCTGTCTTCTCTTTTGCAGACGTAGTGGAAGTAGGTGAGTGTTTGTATTTTCAAATTTAATCCTGCTATTTATTTTGTGTTTTGTTCTACTTGTTTGTTTGGCATCGTTATGCACACACACACACACACACACACACACACACACACACACACACACACACACACACACATCTCAGTGTTGGACTATCACTGTTAAGACTGTTACCATGGAGAAATTTGTTCACTTTGTGTTGCAGTTAAATGAGCATTGCTTAAGCAATCTTAAGCATTGCTGGTCACTTTTCTGGTCCCTGCTGGTATTATTATTCTATGCAGTATAAAGCTTTGCTAAACATAGCTTTATACCGACTGCTATGTTCATTCATATGCCTTGCAGAGGGATATCTCAAGTGGTTGAGTGAGAAGGAGGGGTAGCATTTGTCATTCACTTCCCTGCTTGGATTGCCCCAGACTGTCAATAAATTTAAACTGTTTTCTTAGGTTGTTTGAGAAAGCAGAGCAGCAGCCAGTGGTTTCAAAATTCACCAGACACTTCCCTGTCTTTTTGTGTTTTTATGGGGGGATTTGATGCCTCAGATGGTTCTTCAGTTCCCTGCTTTACCCTCATACATTCCCAAAACTCTCAGTGAGGTGATCTGTACGACTAGGGTCTATTTCTGCTGATTGCTAAGCAGCTCTACTTGAGCAAGAAGTGGACATAATCACCTTGACATCACTCACTGGTTTGTGGACTTCCATTTTGAAGCCACAAGGTTTGCGTTTTGGCCGTCTCTGTCTTGTTTTTTTGGAAACAGAAGTGACACGAGAGGGTGGAGCTAAGTACAACCAAATGTTAAATATGACAGTTTTAGGCGACCAAAAATGTTACAGTTAACATTCATGAACCTAAAACTCACTGTGAAAAGGTTAAAGGTGTAAAACGAAAACACGGCCAATACCCTAAAGCATACCCTGCTTTTTGGTCTATTTGACTCTCAGTGAGCCCATAATAAATGAAGATTGTGCTGTATTGAAGAAGACTGTCACTAGTGATTGAGACCATAAATTCATGAAGACAATGTTTAAGTCAAGTCAGTTTATTTTTGTATAGCTCAAAATCACAAATCACAATTTTGCCTCAGGGTCTTTCACAGTCTATACAGGATACAACACCCTCTGTCCTCCACAAAAAGGTCCAATCAGTGGATAAGGAAAGTCCCCAACCCAAAAAACCCTTTTAACAGGGAAAAAAGAAAAAATGGAAGAAACCTCAGGAAAAGCAGCAGAGGAGGGATCCCCAGTAACAACATATTGAAAATCAATCAAATCAAAACAATGACAATATATATGACAAAAAGTAATACATATAATGTGAACGTAGTAGTTGGAGAAAATGGATCCAGGGTGTCGCCAGATAGATAGAGCCAGAGCAACACGTCCTTACTGAGGTAATAAATCAAGTCAGGCTGATTTTCTCATAGACTTCTATACAATCAGACTTCTTTTTGCAACCAGAGGAGTCGCCCCCTGCTGGTACTTCAGCACAGGCTTCACTTTTCAGACCTGGAGGTCACCGCTTGATCGGTTTCACTGCAGCCTCCTGATCTCTGCTTCGAGATGTGTAGAAATCTAAAATCAGACAGACGGAGTAAGACATGACACAGAAATTTAACAGGAACGTAGCAGTCGTGGTATGTGCCCAGAACGCCCCGGTTTTTAGTCATTCTCTTTAATGGGAAAAAGAATCAGCAGCTCAGCGTGTGTAATGCTTCCTCTCTAACTCCTAACTAACCAACCACAGTGTAAACAGGCTACTTTCCCACCCCATTAGCTGGTGATGTGTGAATGTTTGTGAAGTGGCAAGTGCAGTCATATTGCTGGAACGATGCCTTGGCTCGCTCTCACACTGCATCGTAAATCTCCCGCTTGTGATATGTGGTTTTGGCCTCAGGCTGTTTGTGGCAGCCTCACTGTTGACGACTCAAACTAAGTGGGCTGGTCTGATCTCTGACCTTCATCAGAGTCTTCTTCCATCTTGCATATGAGGCCATTCTTTATAATCAGCCATGGATTATAAAGCAGCACGGCCGGGGATGGAGACGGATGGACGGTGCCCATGTGGAGAGCTGCGTTGTTAGGCGGGCAACGACTTCATGTGGCCACACTTACCCCGGGGGGGGGGGGGATGAGAGTGTGAAACATAGCAGCAGTGTGTGAGGGAGTTCAGCCGTAGAAGGGAGACTGACAAGCTGACTGAGGAGAGAGGAGGGCAGAGGGAGGAGAGGACGGAGGGATGGTTGTTAGGACACACACACACACACACACACACACACACACACACACACACAATATGCAACAATGCACTTTAGTGTGCTGTGTGTCTGAGCCAGTGGCAGCCAGTCTACCATGTGGCCATTAATTTGCCCACAATTACTCTCTGATGTCCTGGCTGGAGGCCTCAGACTGGAGTTTCCCTGACACCAGTTCATTTTCATTTCATGGCTGTGTCTCTGTCCTCTTCTCCCCAGACCGCTGCCGTTTGTACATGTGTGACATGCAGCATTTTCAGGATTACTTCAAGACTTTAATATGACTGTTGACTGTCCACCATGATCCAGTTCTGTCTGAAAGCTTGGGTCAGATTTTGAGTTTGAGCCGGAGCTCATTTCATTTGAACCAATATATCATTTGTTGCTCTCGGCTATATGAGCTTCTTTTGTGTTTTTCTGTTTGTATAATTCTGAAGCCGCTTGTCTTAATTATTCTCTGTCTTTATGTATGTGCAAGCACAAGCATGCTTTTGTGCAAAAACTTATTTCACACTTACTTTTCTGTTACTTCAATCTGAGACTCTGTGGCTAAAACTTTGGATAGTAAGTTTCAGGCTTTGTAAGGAACGTTATGACAGGTGTCAGCCTTAGGTGTGCATTTAAGGCTGTGCAGGCTTCTAACTGAAAGCCTTTTATATCCCTCTACACATAAAAATGTGCTGCTCATCAACATTTTCTCACATTGTCTCAAGCTTTCAAGGTTCTTCGTGTTTACGTCAACCCACTCCCTAAAGGGAATTTCAGTCCACGTCGAGAGATTTAACTTGTATTCAATATTCAGAGAAACATAAGTGGCAGACGCTCTTATTTTCAGGAGTTTGTATGAAATGAGACACACAAATGAGGAAAGCACAAAAGAATATTTTCAGCTATTACAAAACCATTTGGCTTTGTTGAGATACTGAAAATATGCTCTGAGTTATATGCACTAGAGAGCACATCATCTCATTCCAGCCTGTTAGATTGTGCATTAACCCATGTAAGTGTACTTACTCTCATTTAATGTGATAATAGGTGCATAAACAGGTCCACACAGTGAATTAAACCATAGTAGACTGAAATAAATGGTGTATTCTAAAGCAGCCACTGTGCATGAAAGTACACCGGAATAAGAAATTACACAAAAACTCAGTTTACTACGTGTTTACTGTAAATAAGTGTGGGAGTAAACCACAGCCATTAAAGGGTTACGCTCAGCCACTGATGCCTGTTTTGTGTTTTTGTTTTGCAGTCACTTCAACGCCGTCAGATGGTAACTCAGAACGACCAGATGAAGATACGTTTGGGGTGAGTTTTCTTCTTAATGATGTTGATGAAAACAGCTGCTAAAGATGTTGCCCCTGGACTCAACAGAGCTGCTGTGTGTTTCAGCACAAATCTAAACTGCTTTTGTCAAAGGACCCTTGTAGGGGTTTGTACTGTGTGTTGACACGCAGCGTTAGACAACAATACACCAAATTATGTTAGGAATTTTCCAAAGTTGTGTGTTTAAACATTGATGGTGTCAATGATGGTAATGTGTGTGTGCAGCTGACATTGAAATATGGGTATATATGGTAAATACGGGGGATTCTGTGCAGTTATTGAAACCAGCGCTGGTGAGTTCTTAATGAGTTTTTGTAATGGACATTTTGACACATCATAGCAGGAAAAGGACTGATAATTGCTGGTTACTAGGGCTGTCAAAATTGGCCCCAAACAAAAATAAAACACATAATTCCAAACTATTCAACCCTCCTCTTCACCCCCTCCACCCGTTAGTTAAATAAAATGACAAACATCACCCGAAAAACAGCCTGCGATGTACTTCGCCGTTGGCCTGCTGCCGATATATTCATCCAACACCTAAATTAGGTGGCAGCTGGCTGGAGGGTGATCGCCATCAGACCACCTGTGGCAAATATCACAATATAAAACATGTTTTCTGTTTAAAAAGTACAAAAGTCAGAAGATAGCAAGTAGTACTCACCCGTCTTTTAAGTACCGGTAGTTACGTCTCCAGTCTGATTTCCAGCACACAGCTGATAGGTATGTGTTTTGTTTACATAACGTAACCTAACAGCACACCTCTTTATCACATGAATCCTAAGCTCGACAGGCTCGCCCTGCCAATACACCTTTTTCATGAAAGACATTTTGACTTTCATAGCAGGAAAGCTCAGTTTAAATCTTAATTAATTTCCTTTTTGATTTGATGAGAAAATAACTATTTATTAGATTATTTAACGGTGCATTAAAGAGGAGAACATCAATCTTGTTGGTGACGACAACAAGCTAATTGTACTGTGTAAACTGAAAAAAGTAGCTTCGTACATTTTCATTAATTTCCAAATTTATTCTTTATTTATCCAAATGAATTTGACTAATCTGATCAGAAATAACTGTGAGTGATGATGGTGATGACGAGACAGGCTACTGCACTGCGACTGTAGATGAGGATCATATTTAAATTACGTTCCATCAGCTGTAATACGTCGCAGTCGAGACAGGTGTTGACCTTTTTTTTCTCCCAGACTGCTGTAATCTAAGAGAAAGCAGCAGTCACAATCTAGTGGATTAAACTGATTCGCAGTATTTAAAGTGATCAGAAATCTGCAGAGGATTACGATGTGAACACAGTCGTCTGACGCAGCATTTCATTTCTCTCAGGTCTCCATCGCCGTGGGTTTGGCGGGCTTCGCCTGCGTCCTCCTCCTCGTCCTTTTTGTTCTCATCAACAAATACGGCCGGCGCTCCAAATTCGGTATGAAAGGTAAGTCTACACAAATAGGCAGACGGGCAGATAGGCAGCCAGACCGTTAGCTTTGTTTTTTTTTCGCCTTTCTGCCAGTTGCATCATTGTGCAGAATCCATTCCCCCAGCTAATCTTCTCCTCAGAGCCTTTGTTCATCAAAAAATGTACATATTCACTACTGTCCTACTTTTTTCTACATGTTTACTACTGCGCTTTAGTCATATCCCCAAGAGGACTATTAATGCTCTGGGTGATTGTTGCAGGACACTGGACTTGTGTTGCCTGTATGCAGTTGAATCCCACTAAAGGCCAGATATTTGCAGCAACCTCATACACATCTACTGTATAGACAGCTAGATCAATACCAAAGGACAGCTTGTATGCAGATGAGGCCTGTGCACCGTACATACACGTCACGCATCCACCGTTTCTGTTATGTGGAGCAATCGCAGAGGAGATCCTGAATTAATTAGCGGACTCGGCGCTGTCGATCACGCTGAGAAATTCAATAGGATTAACATGGCTTTTGTGCATGCTGAGCTTTCATTTTGTGTCAGCTCCAGGTTTTGCTTGCGACTCTGCCGTCGTGGAAGAGGCGTTTAGGGCTGATCTAGGAACAGAGAGCAGAGCGGAGAGAAGAGAGGAGAGGTAGATGATAGCGGCTCAGGTCCTGTGGTTCAAGTTCAAGTGTTTGCCCACCCAACAACAGCTCTTATCAGTTGGCAGGCTGAGTAGCCGTATTTGCTCGAGTTTGGTGAGTTTGTGGAGGGGGTGAGTTTGTGTATCGCTCTCAAAACACACATCCCTGAGTCCCTTTACGACAGTGGTTCTCCAACTTTTACTCCCCCCTTTGAAGGAAGAAATACCTTCACAGACATTAAGTATATAACTAATAAGGTATTCAGAAGTTAACATTTTCCTATGAAGGTTGTTTCTTATTCAGTTGGTAGTCCTAGTATGTTAAATAGGTTTATATGATGAGGGTTAAACTTCATCAAACCACTTTTTTTTTTATTTAGGTGACTGGGATGTGGTGTTTCTAAGTTTCTCCTTAATTTGCTGGGTCTCATACTGTCAGTTGCCAGAGTTTTCAGACATTTTCACACTCGTCTCTCCTCTTCTCCCACTGCCTTCATTATTATTTATATTTATATTAATGTAATTTATGGTGCTGTTGGGTTGCTGCTAGACTGCCCCGTTAAAGATGCGTACAGGAGAGAAAACAGTTAAGCAGAACATTTTGGTGGATAAAAAAATATAGTGAATTTTGAAAATAAATGCAGTCTCTCTTTTGTCATTAAATTTTGACTTTGATCGCTCTATGTGTTTGAGAGAGAGAGAGAGAGAGAGAGAGAGAGAGAGAGAGAGAGAGAGAGAGAGAGAGAGGGGAGGGAAGAGCAGGCGGAAGGTGGGTTAATGTTTCTATAAGTTTAATAAGGAGAATGTCAACGTTATGAATGAAGCATTGAACTACTCGGTGCTGCCAAATATCTGTCCATTCTGCAGACTACCTGTCTGAATGAACAGCAGTGCTACCATGGATGTATAAAGAGCTGATGACATAAAAAAGATGACTCCCGCCTGTCATGCCTTTACAGTTTGAGAACTGCTGCTTTATGAAGAGATGCGTGGATTCTGGCATATGATCCCATCCTACCTCATATACAGTACCTTTCTTCTTTTCAGCTGGTTTTGTTTAATTTCACTCTGCTCCTTTCTGTCAATTTCTAGCACTTGTCACTTTTTCTCTCTTTTAATCACAATGATTTCTAATAACACACCACCGTTTCCCCCCATGTGTGTTCCTCATTTCCTACCGTAAGCACGGTGTAAAGTAGCATTAGCCGCCGCTGCCCCTTAATTAGCTACTTTACAGGATTAGAGTTCGTTACTTACCTCGGTAAAGAACTCTCTGCTGTAATTATTTAGGAGGTGGCAATTATTGCATTGGCCTAAAGCTGGCTCTAATCAAGGATGAGTCTTATACAGTAGTTAATGAGGCTTTACAGACGTGTTTACAATGTCATGGCAAGTCATATGGATTTAAGCAGCACTAACACACTGGCTTGACACAGAGGAAACAAAAGTCTCAAATCCTGAAGAGAAATAACAGATAATAAATGTCAGATAATAAGAGCTCACATAGAGTACACCTCCAGGTCTTCATGACATGAAGGCAGTTTGACCCTTTGTGTTGGTACACAGTCTGTGAGATACCATTTAATTGGTGCCACATTTGCTTGCTAATGATGCATCTACCTTTCAGTAGCCTGTTCCTTTTCTATCTAAAACACCTTTATACAGTAGATGACAATGCATTTTACACACATCAGAGTACTTTATTTATAATATCCACCCACAACCGTGTAAGATCTCAATCTACCAGAAATCTGTTACAGCACTGCCTTGTTTTTACATTTGCTTTTGAATAACAAGCATCATATTGCTCGCAGCATTGAGAGCTTAGTATGTTTTAATCCTCATAGCAACCGGCGTTACTGTAGGAGTTATCTTTGGAAAAGGGTGCTTCAAATGCAGTTTCAGTGCTCTCCGAGCAGGAGCGGTAAAGAGCGTAATTTATCTCCTTGATGGCAAGGTCCAAATTTCTCTCGGACACTGTAGGGCGTCATTTTAAATACTGCATTTCATGGCGATCTCACTGGGCGCCACGCGGTTCTCCAGCAACACACGCTGCTGCGCACAATGTTAAGATTGCCCGTTTTGCTCAAGGGCACCTCAGTGTTTCGTGTCAAGAAGCTGAAAAGAGTTTTTCATGCTTTTTTGTCTGCTCAGATTTTTTCCCAGACTCATTTGAGCTCAGCTGTCTTGTTCAAGGTAACAACGAGTTTTATGAATTACTGTGATGGTGCAGGGAAGAAAAGGCATCCTGAAGGTTGAGCATATCAGCCAGCTGATACTGATGATGATATTTTTCCCAGTTTTTATGTTAAGCTCAGTGTTATGTTGAGCATGTACTGTAGCACAGTGTGTTGCTGCCCTGCTCTACTGTATAATGTTTAGCTCTGTATCTTGATAATTAAAAGTGTTAAATTTGAAATTCAGAACATTTCCTTCACATTGCTCTCGACATGGCGACGGCGGTTCATTGCTAACAGTGTTAGCTGTGGAAACAAGAGCAACACTGCTGACAGAGATAACAGTGTTTACATGACGGGGAACCGCAGGGTGGGCACTGCGCTTCTGTGACGACACCGTCGTTCGGGATGTTGTTATCGGCTGTAACTGCGGTATGAGTGCGGTGCAGAACGGCTGCCTGAGCTAGCCAGTGGTGCACGCTCACACAGGACTCCAGCTTTTTACATTGGTTGCACTGGTGCACCAATTTTTTTTCATTTAAGTGCACCCAGATCAAAATTTTTGGGGCCACAATAAAGCATTTTTCAGAACATTTTGTCAGTTCCCTAGGCCTGTACTAGGGAGGTCACAATACTAGAAATGTAGTAGTCAGTACCACTACCAGTGAGATTTTACCACCACGGTAGTAAAATAAACAATAAATCACATGTACTTCAACATCCTTTCCTTTATTACCATCTACATACTGTTTTCTGTTATTCTCTCTTTTATCTATTTCATATTGCTGTGAAAAAGTTTCTCGACAAAAACTACATTTTAAAAGATTACATTTGAACACATTATAATGTTAGTATTTACCTTCGCCCAATATTTAATTTATTCATTAATACTGAATAGAGCTGGAATGCATCATACTGTAAATGAATGGCACCTCCCTTTACGCTCTCGTCCTGCTGATTTCAATACAGATTTGATGTTTGCAATGGCTCAGTTCAGGCCTGGTATTAAGATGCGTCCTCAGTGACTGGATCACAAGTGGACAGCTTTAAGTACATCTGTTCACACCTGGCGTTAAAATGCATCTCCACATGCGTCCTCAGTGACCACTTGTGATTCAATCTCACTTCCCCGCTCTATATGCAGATAAATACATAGTAAACACAGGACTAATATAGCAGACATTGTGACATAACATTACAGGAATGTCAATTGCATGAATTCGGGTACATTTTATTAACATTTTTCTAACATCAAAATATAAGGCTATAGGACTGGTAGTTCAGAGAGCTGGGACAAGAGCAAACGAGCAAGCGGTCAGGCAGGTGGGTGTCAGCTCCATGAAAAGCAGCAGAATAAAAACACAGACACATCTTCAACAGTGTGATAATGATGCAGTTCCTGTTCCCAGTCTGATAGTCTGTAAACTATGTAGATCCGACATTCTTTAATGAAATACTGTTGTACCGTCTGTTCGCCTGAGGAGTGCAGAGACCCGGATCCCAGCAGGACGTCAGTTGAGTAGGTGGTCCTTAATGTGGCCCAGGACACATTCACGTACACACTGCTAAAGGACTGTGGTCATACAGTATGTGGCCCAGACCACCTCTGAATGTAGTCTGAAAGATCAGATCTCAATGATCTCAGTGCATTCACACCTATCCTTAGAGCTGTCCACTTGTGATCTGATCACTGAGGACGCATAGTAACACCAGGTCTGAACAGGGCCAGTGTAGTATGACCAGGAAAAAATAGTTTTAAGAATTTTTTAATATATGTATAATGTATGTAATGTATTATCTATGTAATATTAAAGTGTAAATCCCAAAATAGCCCATGAAATAAGGAATAATCCCACAGCATTATTCATTGTTCATATACAACATTAGTTATTATTAGTTATTCTCAGATGGCTATCAACTGTAGTGTGTGGGTGTGGGGGGGGGGGGCGTGTACAGTAGTGCGGCAGCTGAAAGGGAGGAGATGGAGACAGACCATTGGAAGAACATGTCCGCCTGCTGCTCCATGTAACGAAGTTTTGAATACCTTTGAATATTTCTCACTGAAGCTGTAATGTGTGTGGACGAGTGACAGAGAGAGAGATGCACCGCTACAGATCAGCTTTTTGGCGATCATCGAAGCGGAAAAAGGAATAAGCTGTAAAGTTGTCTCCTGTAATTACATGTACAGACACACATGCACACTCACACTGTTTGCTGTCCCCACTTGTAAATGAATCCGGTGCGTGTGATCAGGATTCGGTATTTTACTGGGGACCGGGGAGCCAGGTGGTGGAGCGGTGCTCTGCTGGTGACGCCGGTCTGGGCGGGGCCGTTCAGGGCCAGGGACAGGATGCGGTCTCACACAGACCTGCTAAACGTCAGGCACAGCGGTGCGACCAATGAAACGGACATATTTTTGGTCATAAAATGGTCCACTCTAGAGCCCTATCACATGTATGAACATGCACTAAAAACATGGTGATGTCAACACACACAGACCGCTCAGGTAGACATTACTCCACCATGCTGTATCTCTACAAAGCAAATAGCTGTCTGCTGCTAAATTAATGCTCTGGATATCGTATAGAGCACCTTCTCAGAATGAGAGGCATCAGTATCAGTGCTATTAGTTCCTCTTGTCCTTTCCTATCAGGTAGTAGGTTGCATCGGCCCGACTGTGGGTACTTCAGGTTAAATAGAGATGCTGCTGTCTGTACTGCCACTGTGAGTGACTGAAGGTATAAAAGACTTAAAGAGAGGTGATGTCAGCGTGGACTCTTTCAGGACCTCACGCTGTTCTGTACAACAGCCTGATTTGTCCTGTGTGTGTGTGTGTGTGTGTGTGTGTGTGTGTGTGTGTGTGTGTGTGTGTGTGTGTGTGTGTGTGTGTGTGTGTGTGTGTGTGTGTGTGTGTGTGTGTGTGTGTGTGTGTGAGTGTGAGTGTCGTCCCCTCCCACTCGTGTTCTGGAGAATCAGCTGGAAGGCCTGAAGAAGTCATTACCTTTGGATGGAGCCATAATGGATTTTCGCTCCACTAAATCACTGTGGCTCTTTTGGCTGTTTGAGTTTGATCACCGACCGTTTCTGGGCATCCAATAAAAACCTTTTTTTTTTTTTTTTTTTTGTTTTTTTTTTTCTTTATGTGGCTGGAGGGTGCATGCGTTTATGTGCATGCGTGTGTATGTGTGTTACAATTGATTTGCTCACATTTCAAGGCCCCCCACCAGGCCCGTCCACAGGCTGCGCTGCATTTACTGCTCTGACTGATATACTTCAGTTCATTTTATGTGGTTGTAATTGGGGTTTTATGAAAGGTTCTCTTCCTGTCTGCACGTGTTCGCGCGTGTGCATGAAAATGGACCTGCACTGTAGATAACCTGTTGCTTCGATCAATATGTTGTCAACTTACCTCCCAGCCAAAGCACCACGCAGACACACCAGTGGGTTTGAAGTTTCTTTCACACAGATTTTTGTCAGCAAGGAATCAATAATGCTTCTTTAGAAAAAGACACTCAGCATGTCAGTAATAAGTATCATGCTCCCCTGTCATCTTTTATTGTGTTCTGGTAGAAAATTACCTCACCCCTGTTGCTGTAAGTGCAGCCAATATACAACTAAATGTATAGCATTTTGTCACCTCCCCTTTCTTCGAAATAAAACCTCCTGAAAAATAGAGACCCAAGCCTGGCGTTTCCCTGCATTATGTGGTAAGACTTATTGGGTGCACCATCTTTTTTTCAGAGTGGCTTTTTCATAACTGTTGCTGACTGCAAAACAGAAAACTTTACAAAGTTCACTTGGATTAAAGTGTTTTTTTTTTTTCTCTAGCTTGGGTGAGCAAACTAACACACCTAAAACTTAAAGTGGCAAAAAATAAAGTTAAAGTGGCAAAGACAGCAGGATTGCTTCTGTTTTCTTAGCACCTAGTCTAGCATCTACCAGTAACACAGTCAACAGTACGGTAGTAGCCTGGCTACTGTACTTTTCAAAGCAAGAAACGAACGTAGCAATCCCAGCTGCTTGAACTTGAAACCTCGATCTCAGTGTGATGGAGGTAGAGCGAATCTTGCGCCAATCAGAAGGTCAGCTGTTCGATCGCCGTCTCCTCCAGTCTGCAGTCCATGGGCAAGATCCTGACCCCAAAACTGTTCCTGAAGGCTGTGCCATCGGTGTGTGAATGAGCATTAGTTTACATGCTAATCATCCTAATGAGCATGTGGCACCAAACATGGCAGGCTGAATGTGTGTGTGAATGTGCGTTGACATGTAGTGTAAAGTGAGTGGTCAGACGACTAGAAAGGCACTGTAATAATGCAAGTCTGTTTACCATAAAGGCAGAGTAAAACACCCGGTAGTAAGTATTAATAAGTAGGCAGGTTTTTTACTTACTGATTTAGCTTCTATAGCTGATCTACTGACATCTACTGACCGTTTTTATGACTCTCCCTCTTCGCCTCCTTTGCCTCCTCCGTCAACGGGGCTCTTTTGTGGGGTAGATTTTCCACACTGCGATTGTTCGAATGTCCACCATTCCTGCTGTAGGTGATAGTTTCTGTGAACTACTTCATTGACTTGCCTCT
This sequence comes from Pterois miles, assembly GCA_947000775.1. Lineage (NCBI taxonomy): Eukaryota > Metazoa > Chordata > Actinopteri > Perciformes > Scorpaenidae > Pterois > Pterois miles. The sequence goes on along the minus strand of CAMQGK010000581.1, from coordinate 111,623 downwards.
TAGTGAAATGCTCTATGGCAGGGGTGGGCATTTATTTTCCTAGGGGGCCACATGAGAAACCAAGATTGTTGCCGGGGGCCAAACAAATACTGTCAGACGTAACCTCTATTTTATCACTATAGAAAGCACACAGAGTACTTATTGTTCAGTATTTATTATACTGAAAATCACTCCAGACAGCAGATTATTAATAAAATGACATTACATACAGGAGTCTTTGAACCGTACAGGACTAACTGTTTAGGGTAATAAGGTTTCCATGAACAAAACTTAACATTTAACTTAACATTAACACTTACTTTTAACATTTAACTTAACATTAACACTTACTTTTAACATTTAACTTGACAAAAACACTTAAATTTAACATTTAACGTAACATTAACACTTACATTTAACATTTAACTTAACATTAACACTAACATTTAACATTTAACTTAACATTAACACTTACATTTAACATTTAACTTAACATTAACACTAACATTTAACATTTAACTTAACATTAACACTTACATTTAACATTAACTTAACATTAACTTACATTTAACATTTAACTTAACATTGCCAGCTGGGATCAGCTCCAGCCCCCCCGCGACCCCTAACGGGATAAGCGGTTGAAGATGGATGGATGGATGGATTAACACTTACATTTAACATTAACTTAACATTAACTTACATTTAACATTTAACTTAACATTAACACTTACATTTAACATTAACTTAACATTAACATCGCCAGATTTGTCTCTGGTCACTTTTTTTTGACAAAGAGTCGCTGGAGGGGTCCGAAAACTCGCTAAATATAGCGACAAAGTCGCTAAGTTGACAACACTGCCTCCTCAGCAGGTGACTCTACTGCAAACATCACTCACGTCAGTTTACATCAATGTCAAGTGAGACAGGAAGAAGAAAACGAACAGTACTCAAGCATTTCAAAATAAAAGCTTTTTTCTTCTGTGTTTTTTTACTTTGTAGGGTAAATTGTGTAGTTTGACTGAGACGTCGTGGGCCAGACAGAACCATCACAAGGGCCACACGTGGCCCACGGGCCGTAAAATGCCCAGGTCTGCTATATGGTAAGCAGGGATGCAGTGTCTACCAGTATTTCGAGGGCCTTTATTGTGAAAGGGAAGATCAGAAGTTAGTAGTAGCTGTAATGCGCTGCCATTGACAGTGTGGGAGATACCAAAAACTTTACCATCTTTGTTCAAACTACGGAGCCTCTGTGTTATTATTTATTACCTTCATAAGTATAGGCACAACTGAAGCGCTATCCTCTTCCTTTATGCCGTAAATCAAAGCTTCATTGTCTCTGGAGACCTGGTGGCAGACAGAATTGCATAGTGAAAGTGAGACTGATAGGGGACCAATTTAAATGCCGATGGTGTCATTATTCTATAGCCATTACGTCATGCAAACAACAGTTACTTCATAATGATAAATTAAGACAAAAATATGTATTGCCACCTTGAGAATAACAATAAGACTAAGAAACTGAGACCTGACTGATTCTCCTCTGACTTTCTTTGTCAGATATTTTATGTCATCATAACAATACAGTAACCAATGTGAATTTTGGAAGTGAAACCATTTTGAACTAATTCTGAGGGTCCCAATAGGGCTCGGGAATCAATGCCACATTGTGCTGCATTCTGGGTATTTATGGAGCTCATCCACAATAGTTTCTGGCAGCTGCTGTGTGTTTATATAAGGAGCAGATGATACAGACGCTATTTTTGGCTACTTGTCACAGCAGAGTTTAGGCTGAAAATATACAGTGAACAAACAAAGGCAGAGGTATCACGTCAGGAGGAAGTGACAAATGATGGCGGAGACGGCACTGAGTGACATTCATTTTAGGCAGTCAAGAAACTGCTAGTTATTAATCAGTCATTCAAAGGATGGATGTTTTTCTGAACCAAGAAGCTTGTATCATTTTTTATTGCACATTTTTTATCTTTGATGTAGAATAGTAAAAGTTTTTTTTCCTCTACCAAAACTTTCTTTTTAATGTACCACTGCATAGCTGTATGGCTCCCTTTTTGGAGGCATAATTAGGAGGAATTTACAGCAACCAACCAAGAAAGAGTTTGTAAAATCAAAAGTTGTCACTTTAACACTTTTTGTATGAAATAAACAAACATGATATAACGTGTTAGTTAGTGAGCTGTAGAGGTTCTAGTAGGCAGGCTTTGCTACCATCAGACAGGATCAGGTTTTCAGTCTTAATGCTAAGCTAATCTTACACCAAACAAGTTTTCAAGCAATTTCACTGTCACAGACAAATTTCCAGTGTCGAAGTAACACAGCGCTCGGGCACATGCCTATGATCTTGATCGTTTAGTGTAAGATGGTCATAAACTCAGTCCGAGCTGTCATAATTCAGTCTTTTTTTCAACTCAGTTTAATTTTATAAGTTCAATGATGCAAACGTCAATAACAGGAAGAAGCCAATGGGGTAGAAGGTAAACATGAACTGGTGGAGCTGTGGAGTGAACAAGAGTACCTCTCTGACATGTCCTCCCATTTGTACCATGATTGAGTGGAAGCTAGCTAGCTAGCTAGCTAATAGCACTAATAGCCAAAGAGTTATTTCCCTTCCTTAATGTAAATAAGAAACAGTCCGAGGCTGGACTGAGGGCTGGGAGGCGGAGTTAAAGCAAACGCTATTGTGCCAGCTCTATGGGCTCCATGGATGCAGAAGATCACTGGATGAGCCACATATTTCATCACTCGCCAGTTCTGCTTCATGTGCCTCCAACTCTGTATCCAATCCTCTTTATATCTCCATGAGGGCTACTTGTAAGCTAACATTAGCTACTAGAATGTTTGCCAGTAGCCTAATCACATAAATCTGACTTCGGTACTTGCTCTCTCTCTTTCTCTCCTATATACATGAGTGTTGATTTATATGATTGAAGCTAGCAATCTTCAGCTGAAACACACAGTTAGCTCGTATGCTAATAGCAAACACTCCAGGAGCTAACATTAGCTTGGAAGTAGCCCCAAATGGGACAGTGGTTAGCTAACTAACTAGCTAGCTAGCTATAGCATACTCCTAGGGATTTGTAGGGCTGCAGCGATTTCTGTCCACTTCTTTCTCAGCAGTTTTTGTTCATAAGAAGCAGCAGCATGATGTGAAATTTTCTCAAAAGGAATCTAGTCGCAGTCTTTCTAAAATATTATAATATGGGACTAAAAACTTTAGCTGTATGGCTACTTTATTGGAGGAATAATTAGGAAAAAGTTAGCGACCATCAGACAAAGCCAGGCTGCTTATAGTCTTAATGTGAAGCTAATTTTGATCTTACACCAGATGACCTTCAGCTGAAACACACAGTTAGATTGTAGGTTAATGGCAAACTTTCCAGGATGTTAGCTTGTAAGTAGCCCCATTCAAGACAGTGGTTAGCTAACTAGCTATCTAGCTAGCTAGGGCTGCAGTAATATCTGTCCAATTCTTTCTCAACAGTTTTTCTTCTTAAGAAGCAGCAGCAGCAGGATGTGAAATCATCTGAAAAGCAATCTTGTCTTGTAAATAGTGACCCTACAAGATCCCCAGTCTTTCTAAAATATTATAATTTGTGACTAAAAACTCTGTGACTTAAGACACAAGGGTGTCTTTTCAGAGTCTCCTAGTGTAAGGTAGGCATAAGACAGCTAGGCTGCTGGATGTAGATTCATAATGCATCAAAGCTGCATATTTCCAAAGTTAAACCCACGACTACAGTGTTTACATGCAGGCCGGCCTTTGGGACAGAGAAACTGCTCTTCCAGGCCAGTTTGCCTGTTGGATAAATCACGCACAGAATGCATCTGAAAGAAATCTGGCCCTCAGTCTTTAACCCTATTAAATACTATGAGGCTGAAAACGCTGACCGAAGCAAATGAGTGACTCATAAATGCTGAGACACCAGGAAGTCAGGGTGAGATGAAGCAGAGTTAGATGGGCTACCTGTGAGTCAAGGTGAGCAGATGCTGTTCTCATTTAATCACATTTAGCCACCTAGCTATTTAGTTACCGCTGTTATTTAGAGTGCACAGGTTTCTTTGTGATGAGTAGAGCATGTTGTGTGAACTCAAACTGGATATTTTCGAGACATTGTACAGTCCGCTCTTGTTGCAATTTAGATGTAATCAACATAGACAGTTTTCAGTTTTTTATGTGCAGATATACACGTACTGTAGGTAAATCACAGAGATACCCAGAACACACTGACGCACACACACACAACACACACACACAATCCGTAGCCTGCAGCGCCCTGCTAGCCACTGTGATCCAGGCGTGTGTGTCAGGGCGGCTTACCCTCCTCTCCGCTACATTACCTGAACCAGGCCCAGGGATGATCAGCCCACACACACGCACACACACACACACACACACACACACACTGCAGTATTTACTGCATCACTGCCTCGCTTGGCCTCCAGTGGCCAGAGTGAGCTCTGCCCCCAAGCAGCGAGACATGTCCGCCGACAGACAGGCGAGCGGACTCCTGCTATGCGCCTGCACAAATGTCAAGCACATTTTCAGCCAAAAATTCTTTCACTTAAATGAGATGTGCATAGTCCAGTCAATGTAAATCATACATGTAATCCACATTGCATGCAGTGGTGTACATTTACTTACGTACAATACAATTTCCAAGTACCGTATTTTTTGCAATGTAAAGTGCACCGGATTATAAGGCGCATTAAGAGAAACAAAACGGTCAGATAAGTCAAACATTATTCAATTCATTTAATAACTCAATAACTTCAATAATTCAACATTTTTCAGTTGTAACACATGAAATACAAAACAATACACTCACTTTTCAGTTCACTCCTCTTCCACAAATCCATCAACTCCTTCATCATCAGTGTCTGAGTTAAACACTTGGCCGATTTTAAGTGCTCCTTATAGTACGAAAAATACGATACATAAGTATTTCCATTAACTCGTAGTTACTTTTCAGATTATCATGTTACACAGAAAACAGACAAAATGACTTGGCTTAACTGCCAGATTAATAATAGCATTACCTCCACTTTGACCAACTCTACTATTAAAAGCCTGCCTAATTATAATGCATAATGAATATAATTTGATTATATCATCAATGAAGTATTTTATTAATTCTTCATGCTAGTAAATGTATTTCAACTACAAACATTCACTTTTATACATAAGATAATAACAATATCATTTGCTTCAGCATTTATTTCCACATTAGTGAAAATATTTTTGATAATCATAGTGTGAGGGTGTTTTGGTAGAAATGATCTGGAATAGGGGAAAACACTGAATGTAAAGAACACTGTTTACTGTGTATTGGTCAGTGATTCGGGGTAAAGTCTTTGAATTGAAAATGTAAATCCACACTACGTCATAGACGGCAGACAAGTGCTAACACACAAACTCTCTCACTGATCGTGTGTCGACCCTTTTAAATGTAAGTATGGCTTTGCTCATTCCAGACTTGATGTTTAAAGGTGTGTAGGATTTTGTGGCATTTAGTAGTGCGGTTGCAGATTGCAACCAAATGAGTACCCCCTCGCTCACTTCTCCCTTTCCAAGACTGCGGTAATGTGGTAACGCTGCTCACCTTGCTCAGAGGACATCCTTACCATAATAGCACGACTATAGGAGCAACAGAAGTCAGACCACAGTTTGCTGTCTGGAGAACTATGCTGGGCTTAAGGTAGTATAAAAACTCAGGGGGTCCTCTCTAGAGCCAGTGTATGCTTTGTCTGTTCTGGGCTACTGTAGCAACATGGCAGACTGTGAAGAGGACCTGCTCCCTGTGTAGATATGAAGGACTTATTCTAAGCTAACAAGCATAACAATTGTGAGTTTCAGGTCATTATACACTAATACAAACACAATTATGAATATTATGTTGCATTTCTGCCAATAGATCCCCCAAAATGCTGCACACTGTTCCTTTAAAGGACATTTCACCCCATGTAAACCAAGGTGAAAGAGACTTATTCACTATTCTTGGTGTTACATAATTAATGAAAGTATTTTATTTAAAATGATTTCCTTTTTATATTCAAAAACATCACATGTAGAACTACTCTGTGTCGTCAACAGAGGCGCAGAGATTACAGATCACAAACCTCCCGTCTTTTCGTGCACAAATGGTGTTTACCCTTTGCTCAGTTGCTACAGCGCAGCCATCTTAATTGGCTGTAATTCATTCTTCTGAACGCATGCGACAGATGGAGCCAAGAAAACAGCAAAAGGCGCACGGAGGGAAAGTGCTTCTTGTTATACGTCTTCCCAGAAAAGACGGACATTTTCTGGAAATTCACCGTGTCTGTCGTCATATTGTGTTGTTTTTCAGACCATCTCTGCCGCTGATGTCGCAGATCGCCGGTGCTTTTAGTGAACTCTAAAAGGACTTGATGCTGCCTGCAACCTCTCAGCTGCAGCATTATCTCACATGTCCTTCCTTGGCTCTTATTGCACCTTGCATGGAAAATGAAAATATGAAAAAAAGGCCTGTTTACTTATTTATCTCACTTAAAAGTTGCATGAGAGCCTTTGCTGGGAGTTTGGTGCTTGTCTGTCCCTGGATGGATATAGAGTGCAGGGTGGCCTAAGGTTGTCGGTGTTTCTGGTACAAATAGGATTGCTATTTATTGCTTTATTTTATTTTGGACTTCGGACTGTCAGCACAAGACTGCTAACAGCTAAGTTCCCTCTGTCCTCTCGATGTCTTCTGCAGAGCTGTACACTGCTCTGCTGTTGCGCTGCACATTGTAAAGTAACTCCCAGTAAAAGGCCAGGCTCGCAGAGTGGTCGTATCGAATGCACTTTGACTGGGTGTTTGCAAGCTTCTTCGCTTTTAAGCCTTCAATATCAATAGTTCAGAAGCTTGCTGCGGGTCCTCTGAGTTTAACAATAGCTTAATATGACATCTTTAAAATTTCAGCGTATGGCAGAACTCAGATGTAGGAGTGGAGGAAGAAGCTGCACTTCTTCTACCGCAGGCTTTCTGAACTGCTGCAGCAATTTGGCTCCATCCCAAGGGGGAACTGTTTCGAAAATATCATGTTTGCGCCTCTTTTTTCAGCCAAGAGCTAGCTGTGTGAGAGACATTTCGTCTTGTAATGAATACAAATGCAGTTACACTGTAAACCAATTTAAGAGGCAGAACTGTCTTCAGTGTAGCTGAACAATAGGTCCATGAAAATGCATCAGGGACAACTTCTACATCTCCATGTTTCAATTAGTATTGATCAGGAAAGCTCTTCAGTTGTTGCTCCATACTGCTGTTGCTTTTTTTCTTTTTTATTGTGTGCTTTATCTGGAGCAGAGAAAAATGTTCAGTGTATCCAAATAGTACATCAGCGCTTTTGTTCCAATGCCTTTCCAGTCAAGTGCATTAGTATTGTTAGAATGAGCTCAACGCTTAATCGTTTTTGAATTTCACACTTTTTAAAAACCTTTTATTTAGCTCATTGTAGCAGCACATTTCTTAATATTTATCCTGCGCAGCACACCCACCGTCTTTTGTCAGCCATTTACTGTTGGCCCTGTTTCTTTAGAGGACCTGGGTTTTGCTTGAATTCACATTGACAGTTGGCTAACAAGGGGGACATTTGTATAATTAACTTCCTGTCTAAATCTCTGTGTGGCTGGAATTGAAACACCTCTGTAACTATTGTGCTACTGCTTCACTATGTAATTCACATGGTTGGCACATGCTGGATAGAGATGCATTCATGCAGTATTACCCTTTTTTTTGCAGGAGGCAAGATAATCTCTATTAGCTCCATAAGTAATCATAAACACATTTATTTCTGCCTTGAACTCTCATTCAACCTCCCAACCATACAGTATATCCCCTATCCTGGAGGACTTTGTTAATGATTATTGCGCTCATATTTTCTGCAATTTTACATGAGGCCCTGAAATAGACTCTTGCACTATAGTGCTGATGAGTTCCTTCCAAGTTAATGAACATTAAGGGGCTCAGTCTCACCAGACGGCCCTCAGCGAACTCAGCTTGGACAGCACTCCTCACATCCTGCAATACAGCACTGACTGTTCCCCGATGACCACACAGTGTCAGCGGGAGGTGTTTTTAAGTGCCAGGTTCAAGCTCTTCTGTGGCTAAAAAAGATATATGAAGGCTTGGCCCAAATTGGAGAGCTACAGAAAGTTTGCTTCCTTAACGGCTGTGGGCTATTACAACAACTCAGCTGCTGACTAACAGACTGGAAAGACAGGAACCTGCACGGTAAAGCTAGAACAAGCTGAATGAAGAGACGTATAGCTCGGCTGTAAACCTCCGGCTCGTGCAGCTCAACATTTCAGCCCTTTGTTCCCCTCTGGAAACCTTTGGCTTGACTCCAGTTTGGGTTTTCCACTTGAGGAGGGCGATGCTTTGCTTATTATACCACAGCAGAGAGCATCCACTCAGAGGTGGGAAGGTGAATTTCAGGGTCTGAGATGAGATTCCTGCCTAATTCCCCGCTGTAACCACTAGTTAATTCAGTGTGAATTCTCGCCACCGGCCCGGCAAACGGCTCATGTTATGTAACAGCCAAATGTAGGGTGCAGCATGCTCACTCCTACGCTGGAGAGGATTGCGATCCTTTTATACTGACAGATACAGAATACCACTGCACTGAAATTAATTTCTTTGCTAAATCAATGATGTTACAGTTATGACAGCATTCTATATATATATATATATATGAGTGTATGTATATCGTCATGACCGTGAAAATATTGCATGATAGGTTTAATAGTGGCATTGCTCTTCTCTGGTTTATTTAACAGTGACAGGATTCTGCAGTTAAACAGCCACAGCACCGTGCTACTGTATGTGTTTGATAGCAGTATGCACTACTTTCTATTATATAACAGTAAAATACTTCCATTGTATGTACGTATAAGGAAGATGATATTAAACTGTACAATTAAATAGGGATAGGTACTGGATCCGCTATGGGGCCAACACTCAAATAGCTGGATCAGGTATCAGTGAAAATGGGGCCAATTTATTCACTTAACTTCTATATTTACGTACTAGTATTTACATCATATACACTTTTAATTCCTGTTTAAATTTTGACCAATTGGTTGCTGCATAATAAAGGTTTACACTTGATGCCTGTTAAGTTTTATTTATTTTTGTTGAGTTATTTTTTCAATAATGACAGTTCAGTAAATGTATGTGTGTATTTATTTGTCATATTTTGTTTTACAAAGTCAAGCCTGCTGTTTCGTGACACAAAAGAATGATCCCAGCCACTTCCACACAATGAGTCATACAGCTTATTAATTAAACACTGGTATCGGATTGGTACTCATATCAGCAGATACCCAAAGTCCAGGTATTGCTATTGGTATCAGGACTAAAAAAAGTTGGATTGGTGGATCCCTGCAGTAAATGCAATAATGAGTGTTATACTACAGTATGTGGTTACAGTTACAGCATCATGCTGTACCGTACAGTATGTTTGATATAATAGTATTATAATCATACAGTATACAGTGTGTGTGTGTGTGTGTGTGTGTGTGTGTGTGTGTGTGTGTGACAGTCCCCTCCAAAACTATTGGAACAATTCCTTTATTTTTGCTGTTGACTGAAAACATTTGGGTTTGACATCAAAAGATGAATATGAGATAAGAAATCAGCATTTCAGCTTCTGTTTCCAAGTATTTAAATCTAGATCTGTTACACAACTTAGAAGATACTGTCAATTGTTTGAACCCAGACCAGAGAGCTGTCTATCAGAGAGAAGCTGAGAGAAGATGGAAAATCAAACAAACATTGACCATAGCCAGTACAGCCTTTTGGAACATCCCGAAGAAGAAAGAAACCACTGGTGTAACGAGCAACAGACGCTGAACCGGTAGACCAAGGAAAACATCAGCAGTTGATGACAAACATTGCGAGAGCTGTAAAGAAAAACCCTAAAACAACTGGCAGTGACATCACCAACAACCTCCAGAGGGCAGGAGTGAAGGAATCACAATCCACCGTTCACAGAAGTACAAAAGTACAGAGGCTACACCAGAAGATGCAAACCACTCATTAGCAATAAGAATAGGAGGGACAGATTGGAATAGGTAAAAATTACAGAGACGACGCTCAAGTTGTGAGACAAAGTTTTCTGGTCTGATGAGACAAAGATGAACCTTTATGAAAGTGATGGAAAGGCTCATGTGTGGAGAAAGAAAGGACCTGCTCATGATCCCAAACACACCAGCTCATCTGTGAAACACGGTGGAGGTAATGTTATGGCCTGGGCTGTATGGCTTCCTCTGGGACGGCTCATTGATCTTCACTGATGATGTAACACATGGTGGCAGCAGCAAGATGAACTCAGAAGTCTACACAAACATTTTGTCTTCCAATTTAAAGAGATGCAACCAAATTGATCAGGAGATCCAGCAAGACAACGACCCAAAACACAGACAGAACAACCAAGGAGTTCATCAACAGAAAGACGTGGAAGGTTTTAGACTGGCCAAGTCAATCTCCAGACTTAAACCCTATAGAGCAGCATTTTACCTGCTAAAGAGGAGACTGAAGGGAGAAACCCCCCCGAAACAAACAAGAACTGCAAGAAGAAGAAGAAGAAGAAGAAGATCTACCTTTATTAGTCCCACAATGGGGAAATTCAATTTACACTCTGTTAAACTCATACATGGTACATGCAGACCTGAAACACACATACATGCATTAATGGAGAGATGTCAGAGTGAGGGGGCTGCTCCTGACAAGCGCCCCGAGCAGTTGGGGGTTTGGTGCCTTGCTCAGGGGCACCTCGGCAGTGCCCAAGAGGTAAACTGGCACCTCTCCAGCTACCAGTTCACACTCAGTTTTTGGTCCATGTCGGGACTTGAACCGGTGACCCTCCGGTTCCCAAGCCAACTCCCTACAGACTGAGCTACTGCCGCCCGCCAAAAAAGGCTGCAATGAAAGCCTGGAAAACATCACAAAAGAAGAATCTAAGTTTAGTAATGTCAGTGGGTCGCAGATGTGATGCAGTTATTACAAGCAGAGGATTTACAACTAAATATTAAGTATTATTCACTTTAATCTATTTTAAGTCTATCTGTTCATATACTTTTGCTCAACTAACAATTTGGTTTTCCTTTACAAACAATGCTATCATCTAAGTTGTGTAACAGATATAGATGTAACTACCTGGAAATAGAAGCTGAAATGCTGTCAAACCCAAATGTTTTCAGTCTACAGCAAAAATAAAGGAATCGGCCTCACTGTTCCAGTAGTTTAGGAGGGGACTGTTTATATAAACTGTAAAAGCATTCTATTATATGAGTATATAATGATTCCACATCTCCTTCATCTCAAGTACTATTAATGTGCTCAATAGCACTCGGGCTGCGCTTTTTGCACTCTCCATGCACATTTGCACAACTGTATATGTGAACTGGGTAAGAACTTCCACTTCGCTGCTGCAGCTCTGTGTTCTAGTGTGTTTATGTGTCATTAATGTGTCTTTTGTACTCTGTTTTTATGGCTGCACAAACTTCCACAGAGGGAAATTTGTTTTTCAGCCATAAAACCATAATTCTGCTGGTTGTTGTAACGTGAAGCGTCTCTAAGTATCTAGAAAAGTACTCTATAAGTGAAATGTATCATACGTGTTATATATTATACATTTACCTACACATGCTAATTAAAAGTATCCTGTTACTCTGTATGCACAGTGAGCTCTGTTCAGTGATAACTCGTAACGAGAAAACGTTTTTGTGCAGATTGATTAAACTCAGTGGAGACATCCAGCAGTTTGACTCCAACACTACACCATACACCAAGTTTATTCACATCCACTCATGAATAAACGGGTGAATAACGAACATAGTGGTATAATATATATAGTGTACATATATAAATGTATATATAGTAATGTGTAGGTGCCAGTGTTTGCTGTCGTGTCTTGAGCTCTCTTCAACACGGGCTGTAAGACTGCTGAACTCTTGAGCTCATTACTTGTAGCTTTACTTTTATTTACCCTTATGTACTTTACATACTGTTATACAGTTACACCTCTGTGTGTATAACACATATTTACTACTTCTCTATACATACTACATTCCTGCTTATACTCTTTTATATATATTTTTAGTATTTCTCATTATTATATACTACATTTCTGGTTTACACCTTTGTATATATATTTTCATTACTTCTCATTATTACATACTGCATTCCTGTTTAAACCTTTGTGTACATTACTTGTCATCATGCAAGTACATACTCCATCCTGTTTATTTTCAGTTTTTATATTCATACTGTCTTCTAAAAAATTTCAAATGTATATTACTAGTTTATATTTACTTAGGTTTATATTTATTATAGCTACACTAGTTTATACCTTATGCATATTTTATGAGCATTGTTGAAGGAGACCAAAGATTTTACTGGAGCTGACGTGAGAAATACAAAACCTTGAACCTTAATAATCCATTTTTTTTATATTAAAGAGTGAGAGTACATATTTTACAGGATATTACTCTACAATAGGTGCATAGTGACAGGATTTGTCTATATACTGTACACTATATACAGTATATACATTGTTCACAAATCTATATTGAATCACATTAGCTGTTCATATATTTAATATGAACTATACTTTAAAAATCTTCAATCTAAAATATAGAAAATCGACCACAATGGCGATTCCCAGCCTGTGGTCTGGACCCCCAAGGTGCCCCTTCAAAGGAGTCACCTTTGTGGGGTTTCTGCTTTTTCTGTCTTTTGCTTTTCAGACCTCTAAAACGACTTCAAATGGAGCAACCTGCAAATAAAATAATCACGCTTGCTCTAAAATATACTTGGCTATAAACTGCAGTAATAGATTAACCATATACAGCACGTCTAGCAGCCCAGTTATCACGCCGCCTTCCTTCTGTTAATATGGAGCCGTCCCTCCATCAGCCACACTTCCCATCTCCCCGTATTCCCGTCGGCTCATGTTCCCATCAGCCTCTCTCCCCAGTTTGCATTAGCACACCTCTGGGAACGGCAGACCGCAGCCTCCGTGTTATAGATAGAGCACCAGCCTCCATCTTTCATGAGGATGGTTAAAGTTTTAGCTCTAGAGAGTAATTGTTGTGTAATCACAACTAGGGGATTAATTATTCATAGACGCATGCACACACAAAGTGAATCTCTTTCTGCGTCTCTCTGCTCTCTTTGTCTATTTGTGTCTCTCTCTCTCTCTCCACCTCTCTCTCCATATGTCTCTCTATTATCTGATCTTCTCTCCTTCTCCTTCTCCATCTCTCTTTCCACACTAATGGAGTTAGTGAGCACCGAGTATAAAACAATTAAAACAAAATTCATTTGAATGAATTAAAGAGCAGGGAGCTGTGGTAGCTGACACTTCTGAGGCAAGACGAATTATCCCGCTTGGCTGGTTTGGTAGCATTTTACAGTGGCCTCGTCTCACCTCATTAGCCTGTGTATTAACCCGTGGAGAAGCATTGATAGTAAACAGTAATGAAAAACAGACGGGGGGTGAATATGAGAGGAAGGAGCTGGTTACCACTCTGCGTTAGCGTTGCTCTGGACCCTTCGGACTTACCTGTGAGCCTTTCGATAAAAGCGTAGTGAATAACAAGTCACCTTCCAGTCATCTATGTGCATTTTCCCATATTTTCCAGTAAGCAGCAGCAACAGGAGATGCACAAGATCTGCAGCCTTTGGAGGCTGTTAAGGAAATGCCAAGGCCATCTGTGCTGCTCTAAGAGGGTGTGAAATGAAGATGGAGAGCGTGTCACACTGCGATGAGAGGTCATTACTGGCTCCTCAAAGGCAGCAGATTATGTCAATTTTACAGGTCACAGTCTTGTGGGTCACCACATTTTTTATCCCCTTCGTCCCTGTGACACCTAAACACTTGGTAATGAGTTCAGAAGTGTCTGGAGTTCAAATGTGCATCAGGAGCTGTGATGCTCGGGAACAGCAGCTAAACGGGTGTCGCCGGCGATGATTAGATGCAGCCAGATGGCATCAGGATGTTGCTTCTCATGCTCGGAGTCACCACAACAATCACTCTCTCTCTCTCTCTCTCTCTCTCTCTCTCTCTCTCTCTCTTCTCTCTCTCTCTCTCTCTCTCTCTCTCTCTGTCTTTCTCTCTCTGTCTCTCTCTCTCTCTCTCTCTCTCTCTCCTGGCAGATAGTCACTTTATGTGTTTATGTGTGGCTGAATGCACTCTGCACGTTGTGCATCTTGCTAGCTGGATAGCAACGTTTTCATTTGACTGGACTGATCCAGGAGGTCTACCTTGTGTTGCCCTGCTGACATGTTCTTAAGCAACACACTGAAACCACTCTCAGCTCATAACTCTGTTTTGCTGCTGACCCTGACCCATGATCTGTCTGTGGAGAGGAGCATGAAAATACAGGATTTCCCTGCAGGGAGCCATATATAGCTTGATGGATTTAGTGAGGATTCAGACACAGCCCTGTGCAGGTGGGCTGCATTGGTGGGGGTGTGATGTATGGTGTAAGGTACCGGTGAGATAATGAAATATGATCAGTTTGAGGAACAGATCAATGCATTTAGAGGCTAATCGGATACCAACACTGTACAGAAACGCTGTACATTCAAATAATTGAGGGGCTGCTTTTTGCCACAGTGTTGGTCAGTCTGAACGCAGCCTAACGCCCTGATCAGACAGAACAACTTTGCAAGTTGAAAACACTGCTGTTTTTTTTTTTTTTTATTAAAAACACAGCAAGGTTTTTTTTTTTGTTTGTTTTTTTTGCAGTTTGCTGTGTCTTTTTTGTTGCTGCTGTTGTTGCTAGGCATCCACCAAATAAGTGCTAATGTTAGCTTTCCACAAACAATGAACTGTACACTACCTAATAGTTGCTACTGGCCTATGGTTTAAACCAACGAAAACTACTTACCCAAAACCTCAAGGACTGCACTGATTACCTCCAGGCCTGCTGTTTTACTGTTCTGGTCTTGGTAATTACAGCTGGTACAGTCACATAGCTTCAGGTATCCAGCAACAGTCACCACAGTGATGAAGTTTCCATGCACACTAATATCCCACTATTATTTATTTATTTTATTTCATACAGGTCATGTAAACAGCATTTTCCATTTGGATATTCTGAATTAGGCCTTATTCTGACTGAAGCATTTTCCGATGAAGACGTGGGAAATGTCAATATTATTCAGGTTTTAGGAGCAGTCATTGAGAAAATGTGTCTGTAGATAAACGGCCTCTTGCCTGTTTACAGCCAACTCTGTGCAGTTTTGCAATGCTGGGGGAGAAATGCATGCTCAAAGAAAAGCCCACATTTCCGTTGTGACGGAGAAACACACCTACTTTTAAACATTATGAATGACTTAGATATTAACAGGTTTTTTTGGATACTCACAAATATCGCAATGTTGTGCACCTCCAGTGGAAAACATTGAAAACCTTTATGTTAATGGGAGTACGGACGGCTGCACGTAAACAGAAATATGAGAGGAATATTCATGCTCATTAGCATGTAAACAGCTTAGTAGGATTATTGTCTTTTTCTGAATAAGGGCAAAAAAATGAATATTATAAGCGCTAATGACTGTCTCTGAGAACGTCTCAAGTTTTTTTTAACTTGAGACATTCAGGGCGTTCCTGCAAAAACACAGCGCAGAAAAAACGCAAGCAGTACAAAAGCAGGTCAGCAAAATGCTTCACTCATTAAAAACAATAAGACCTCCACCAAGGTGCCTGAGTACAATTGCCCCTCTTCTCCGTTCAGTTTGTACCATCATCAACATGTGTTTTTGTTTATGTTGAGATCAGCTGTACATAGCGGAGCAACGTTAAACACTTCATTCAAACTGGACAGAAACAAAATGAATCTCACCTAAACCGTCGTCGTTCCTCTTTCCAACAATCACCTAGCGTGCGTTGGTTGAACTCAGCTCTAACTTCACAGCGTTTGATGTGAAAATATGGCGACGATAAAGTTGTCCGCTGACGCTCACAGAAGGGAGAAGGAGTTATTAGTTACACTGCGTATAAAAAAAAAAATCCTGAATCCGAACCATGATTCGGATCGCCACCAAATGTGATGGAATGGATTGTTCATGATGCCAGACCCCACCCCCTCAGATTTTTCAGTGCTGCACCAAGATTTTTGCCCATTTGTACTTGGACCAAAAGTATGCATTTGATTGTACATGCATCCATTTTCATGAAGATGGAGCACTGAAACCTTGACCCATCTGTTACACGACCGTTTTTTCCCTCCATTAAAGTGGCGCCTGTTCAGCAGTCATTCTCTAACAAAAGCATTCCCAGAGGAGTTTCTGTCCTTCTATTCCATTTGCTGTGCTTTTTGAGAGCCTTCTGAAAATCCAATAGTTGCTGCAATATCGTATTGTAGCCATAATATTGCGTTTCAGCTGCTTGGCAAAGTGGCTTTATTTCTGTTTGGGCTTCATGGCAGCTAACTGGCAGGGAGATAAACTCCATGTGGCCCAGGGGAGCATGGTGATGATGAGCTAAACAAACAGGCTAACAGGCTAACAGCGCTACAGCACAGCGGAGGCTGCTGAACGCAGCATGTTCTTTATGTATGGGGAGGAAAGGGAGGAGGAGGAGGAGGAGGGGTGAGAGAGGAAAGGAGACGACGGAGGGAATAGAGGAGGGGAGAGAATGAAGAGAGCGGGAGGAGGTGTTAAGGGAGCTCTGATAGGCTGGCTCAGCTGTGTTTTAGCTAATGGGTGAACTGGCCACTCTGCTGACTCTGTGACTGTTGGGACGAACATTTCACTGTAGTAGGTTCATTTCCTATTACCCTGAGGGTCTCTAAAACAAATCTCTACAGTCCTGAGAGATGAAAGGTTGGGCATAGATTTAAACAGCCAACATTATAATTAAAGCAAAGACATATATAAGAGTCAGTAAAAAGAAACACACAGCATCGACAATTTTATTAGAACACCAATGTGCGTTTCACGCCACACACGTCATGTTATATGCATGATGTGTGAAACTGCCCTTTTATTCACAACATGAGTACAGGTTGTTACACATGTATAGGTCTGTAGATGCAGTGTGTGTGTGTGTGTGTGTGTGTGTGTGTGTGTGTGTGTGTGTGTGTGTGTGTGTGTGTGGGGGCACACTTGATTTAACACCACCTCCAGGGACTGAGCTCTGATTTAAGAGTGTCTTCATGGCGACCGTGACAATAGGCACTTTCTGGGTCATGTGAGAGCTGGCATCATTTAGATTTATATATCAACCCCTCCCACCTCCAACACACACACATGCACATATTTGAATGTGGATATGCCTGCTGTGGGTGCACACAAAGAGAGAGAGGCAGGCTGGGTCTAGTTTGTATGCTTGTGTTTATGTGTGTGTCCAGTATCTTTGCTCTGTCAACAGTAGAGCACATTTGAAGCCCATTTCCACGGAGAGAGGGGCAGCAATATGTTTTGGACCAAAGCTGCATCTAAGATAAGATCCACGGCACTGCAGCCCACAATCTGATCCTGCCGCTGTGCCAGAGGGCAAAATCCAATTTCCTCCACACTGTGAAAAAATATCAAAACAAGAAAACATTTTTTTAATCAATGATTAACGCTTTGCAGGAGATGACTATTTATCTTTTGCATATTCCAGTCGGACCAAGTGTAGCAGCTTAATATACTGTTTGCATTCTCAGTAGGTTTTTGGCAGAATAATTATCCGATAAAACTTGGGCACGTCTTTAACCCACGGTTTTGTCTCTTCCTGGCCTTCTTCCACCAGGCCATGTTTGCCCCCTCACAACATGACATTTGGAGCGCAAATTGTCTGGCCTTTCAGAACGCTGGGCTGTCTAGCTCATACTGACAAGCCAGACAAAACAGTCTCTCAGATAACTGCTCCATCCTCAATTATTAGACTTCTTTGAGCTGAATGTTCCCTGCGCTGCACATGTCTGTCATCTGCTGGAGATAAGCAGAGCGGCCCACAGCGCCGCTACTACTCTGCTGTTGATTAGTTACTGGACTGGACTGGTGGGGAGAAGCACTTGCTCATAGATCAGCATAAGACTATCAAACCCCACCTTATGTAAATGATTAGGTCCTAAAAGATCCTAAAAGGTGTAAAATGCACTAATAGCTGAAACCAGAGTTATTTTCCTTCCTCTGTTCATCTGAATGAGACCCAGACCGGGAGCTGGGATGCGGGGTTAAAGGAAACGCTACTGCACTGGCTCTACAGAGTGGATGATGTATTTTTGTAGGCCAACTCGGAGGTTAGCATCACCCTGCCAATGAAACAACCAATGGGATTTTTCCATTGGTTTTTGGATTAGTGCAGAAAATAAACTCTGTAGCCAACTAACTTCTAATAAGCTTTGTTTTATAAGGTAATCTTCACAAATGAGCACCACTTTTATGATTTTTGAAGTGTGAATACAATCTCTAGACGTGAAAAGCCAACCTTAGGCTGTAAATGAACTACAGCATGATCGCATGAACGTGAGTATAAACACAACAAGGCTGTAAAGGCGGACAAGTTGGGTTGATGACGTCTTATAGACTCATTTAGCCACTTGTTAGCAAAACATGTTAAAATCTTTTAAACTTGTGTTAACCACAGACCTAATTTCAGGCATCTAACTATAAACCCATTTAAAAAAAAGCATTGACTTTTAGACGAGGAAACTAGAAGTGCTAAAATGCTAACCCTGGTCCAGGTTTTAGGACTCATTCCTGTAGTAATCGATGGGCTCATAGATCGCTGGAAGATCCGGCTACTTTTAGCACTCTGCGGTCATTATTGCTTCATGCACAACTGAGCAACTTTCATAGGAATGAACAGGAGCCCATCACCAATGCTGTATCCACTTCTCTTTAAACATCCAGGGTCAGACCTCATAAATTTGCAAGCAAAATTTATGTCAGCTGACAAAATGGAGAGTTGCCAGCTTTTGCTAAGACTTTCAAGAGGTAACTTCAAGAGTTATCAGTATAAACTGCCTCTGTGCGAGAGCGGAAAGCTTGACAGGCGTAGCTACTTGAAATAAGGAGAAAGGAGCTCTGCGAAAGGTCAGCTGTTCTGTATGTTTGTGATGAAGCTAGTTCAGAGGATTAGCATGCTGTGGATGGAGTGGTGTTTAGTTTAGATTGTGTATTTATGCATTCGTTGCTACAGATGTTGGTGGTACATAAATCTCTCTCAACCAGCTTTGAGCAAACAAATGATTAAGATGCGTAAAGAGAGGGGAAAAACAAACTGGAGTTTAAACTATCCCTCTCGAGGATGTAGCCAAAGTGCATAGTTCGTTAAGTGCTACTGTTGCATCTGCATGTAATCCTCCATTCATTAGCATGTGCCGCTACTGTACTCAGCTAGCCAGCTCCTCTTGTTGCCCCCAGAGTCTTAATCCTTCCTCCTCCTGTCGTGTTTCTGCTCCACTGGGGACCAATCGTGCCAATTCCACTCATCGGGCTTGATAATTAGTGACAATTGTAAAAAGTAATTTACAAATGCAAGCGATGCCATTGAGCAAATGGTGCCAATTAACTAGAGATGCTAATGTGGGCAGAAACGCGGAAAAGCAGCATCCGACCTCCATTAGAGGAGCGGAGGGGGCTGTCCTCTGAGTGTCAGGGAGAATCATCTAGGGAGGAGAGGGGAGGCGATGCACATTTGTTTGGCTGGGCATGTCACCATGCTGCAGATTATTCCCACAATACAAGTGCAAGTATCGTGACCAGAGCAACAACATTTTAATTTACATTTTAAGGCTATTAGCCGATGCCCTTTAAAGTTTAGAGTCACTGCTCCAACTGTAGAATATGTCTCAACTCCTACACTATCAGCATCGCATACAACTCAAGTTAGGCTCTGGAAATAATACATTTGTCTTGCCAGCTGTAATTAAAAGTGCATCGCTACTACCACAGCTAACTGAGATGCTGGACATCACCACAAAGTGTTAATGGTGTCAGATGTGGTTACTGGTTGAAAGTCATCACCACAGACAGGAGCTTATCAGCTGAAATGTTGGAGAAACCACTGCAGACCTCGCTACTGTAGCTGGTTCTTAGCCCAGTGAGATGATTTATGAAGTGAAAATGTGCTTTTTTTTTTTTTTACCATGAACCAATTCATATCTGCAGCCTGCAGGTTCCTTCCTTTAATTAATCAAGTAAAATAGCCTGGAAACGGAAAATAAGAATTGTTTCGCTTAAAGGTTCACCGTTTGACCATTAGATATATTTTAAGTCTCCAGCAGGAGGGCAAGAACTGAAGTAAAACACTTTCAAACCACTGCTGTGCAATACTAATTTAAGCAAACTGGAAAAGCTGCTCAATATGAAATTCAGAGCATTTATATTTCTTCTCAACATGGGTGCAGCTAACAGTGCTAACAACGGAAACAGCACTAACAGTGGCCCTGTTCACACCTGGTATTAACATGCATCCTGAGTGATCCGAACACAAGTGGACAGCTTTACGTACGTCTCTTCACACCTGGCATTAGAATATTTCTCAACATGTGTCCCGAGTGACCACTTCTGATCCGATCTCACTTCCCCGCTCTATATGCAAATAAACATGTAATAAACAATGGCTGATACAGCAGACGTTGTGATGTGATATGACAGGAATGTCAGAAGCAATATCCTACATATTAGGGAATCTGGATACATTTAATTAACATCAAAATAAACGGTTATTGTACCGACGGTCCCCTTGGACCTCCCTGCACGCCGCTGCCTTTGCCAGGCAACAGCAGGATACAGAGCTTCAGAGGCGGCGATGAGAGGGAGCAGCCGGGTGTCGGCTGCATGCAGAGCAGCGTAACAAACACTCACACATCTCTGACAGTATGATAATAATGCACATTGCATAGTCTGTAGATATGTAGCCTATAGATAAGATATATTTTAATAAAATACAGTCCGAGAGAATACAGAAGAGCAAAGAGGCCGTTTACATGCTGCGAGGCAGACGAGCTCTGGCCCATCTATTCACCTGAGGAGCTCAGAGACCGGCAGATCCCAGCATGACGTCAGTTGAGTAGGTGGTCCTTAATGTGACCCAGGACACATTCACTACAAGCTACTAAAAGACTGTGGCCATATGTGGCCCAGACCTCCTCTGAATGTGGTGGAGCAATTGGATCTCAATGCGTCCTCAGTGCATTTTGAGTGCATTCACGGCTGACGTCACAACAATCTGCTGTATTAGCCATGTGTTTACTGCGTGTTTATTTGCATATAGAGCGGGGGAAGTGAGATCGGATCACAAGTGGTCAATTGAGAAGCATGTTGAGATGCATTCTAATGCCAGGTGTGAACAGACGTAGTTAAAGAAAGAAAGAAAGATATTCCTTTATTAGTCCCACAGTGGGGAAATTCAGTTTTACACTCTGTTGTTCACACAGTACAGTTCACACAGTACATATACATGTCAATGGAGAGATGTCAGAGTGAGGGGGCTGCTCCTGACAAGCGCCCAGAGCAGTTGGGGGTTTGGTGCCTTGCTCAGGGGCACCTCGGCAGTGCCCAAGAGGTAAACTGGCACCTCTCCAGCAACCAGTTGGTCTTGGTCCATGGGGGATTTGAACCCGGGTCCTCCACATCCTAACCCAAGTCCTTACGGACTGAGCTACTGCCGCCCCCAAAGCGACTTCTGATCCGATCATAGAGGATGCATTTTGATACCAGGTCTGAACAGCGTCAGTGTTTGCCTGGGGGTAACCCAAGGATGGGTACGACACTTCTGCTGTTACTATCATATGAGTGCAGTAGAGTGGTGGTAAACTAGCCAGTGTGGTACACTAAGCACAGCACAGAGAAGCTGCACACACGTTACAACACACACAGAGACTTCATTCTCTGCTCAGGTAGACATTACTCCTCTGTATCTTTACATAGCAAGTAGGTGTTTGCTGTTATATTAATGCTGTGGATATTGTAGAATTTTTAAAGCCACTCTGTGTAATTTGTTTAATGTGATTATCGCATCTCGCAGCAAAGCACTCTGCTGTTAACCAAAATGTCTTCTTGGCCATGCTAGCAGCGTAGCTCTAGAGAGGACAGAGTTGATCTCTTGGTCAGTTCTTCCACCATTTTAATCCAGACTGAAACATCTCAACGACTATTAGATGAATTGCCATGAAATCTGGTACAGACGTTCTCCCAGGGTGAATTGTAAGAGCTGTATTGATTCTTGGGGTCGACTGGTTAATCGGGGCGATTTTTTGGCATTTTTTTCGTAATCGGCATCGGCCGATGCCTGAGCATATTAAGCTGATTAGCAAGCAGGACACATCTGCTGGCAGCCCAGTGTTGATGTAGGAAAAAAAGTTATCATATCGGCCATCGGCTGTCCTGATTCTGTAAAAAAAAATCTGCATCAGCCATAAAAAACCCATATCGGTCGACATGCAGGTGATTCCTTAACTTTTCATCAGGTCAATCGTTTACCTTACTTTTGGTTTAACTAATGATTTTCCCCTCAGTTGTAGCTACTTTGTGTTTTGTGCTAATTAGCAAATGTTAAGTCATTAGCACACTAAACTAGGATGATTAGCATGGTAAATATTAGCATGTCATTGTGAGCATGAGGCTTCAAAAATAACAGCGTGTTAGTGTAACAGCCTTGTTCATCTGTATCTTTAGCAGTACCACCCAGATATTCCCTGTCTTTACCGTCGCTTTACATTCTCTCTTTACTGACAGCCTTTCATTATCACACTGTATAACTAAAGTTTCAGGATACACCACTCCTCATTTCACAAATCAAGAGCTCTACAAGGCTGCTGCCATGTGGGAACATACAGTATACTACAGATGACGTGGACAGATTAAATTTCGTTCTATTTGTGTTTTAGCAAAGATAACGTCTCGAAGAGGGCTTGTTAGAAGTCAAGGCCCTGCTGTCTCATTATTAGTGCTGTAATTGTTGCTCGGTTCAATGCTTCCTGCTCTCCTGAAAAAGAGTCAGCCTACTAGTTAATGGTACACTTTGCCCTTTGCAGACACCTCTCCTCTCCTCTCAACCTTCCCATCACTCCCCCTCACCAGGATTAAAAACAGGAGGTGTATTCCCATTCTGTCAGTCACAGCCACTCTGCCTCCTAGGCCTCAGCTTCTATCAGTGTAAACAGAAGAGGCGAAGCAGTGTTTGCTGTCTAAAAACCGCCTTTTGGTGTCTCTTTGATCGCGGGCACTGGAATAGTAATTGCTATCGCTTATGAAACAAAATGACAACCGCTGCCAACAGCTTAGCAATGCAAATACAAAAGAGGAGAGTGTAGTGGGGATAGAGGTCTGAAGAAGGGTTGATGCCGTTTGCTTTAGCTGTGTGCAGGTCCTTATCTTGCAGCTATGATGCTTTTGATTGATACTGGAAGGGCCATGAGATGTTTTGTGCGTGAGAGTCTGTTTTTCTCTGCACTATTTCAAAGTAGAGCCACAGGCAACATTTGATTGAAGCTACTTTTTGAACACATTTGCAAAGTTGATTATTAAAAATCCTAATTGTCAGATACAAGGAGGAAGACAGATGTATACTATACTGTATATATTGAGGTATCCTCACACATACTGCATTTCAAGGTTGGCTTTGGTATTTTTCGACCTGGACCCTATTTTCTCATCTTTTTGTGAGTATCTGACTAATGGGGATAACAATTGCTGAAATAGGTCTGGTATTGAGAAAGAATGCTGCAGCCGGCAGCCGCCAAACAAGCTGTAATGTCATCACATCGAGCAATTGTGCACCGTCCATTTAATGTCCCAGTGAAATGGATGGTTAGAGCATGTTTAGCTTCTGTACTGTGACATATTTCCCAGCGAAACAGAATATTTGAGCGGTGTACAGTCTAAAGAGAGATTTAAATCAAATCCTTCATATTTAGTTGGACAGCTATAAAGTGGGCGGGCTCAGACTGTAGTGCCATATAGAGCTACATAGGGCTGTAGCAGGTTGATTGATGGATGATATTATTGGTTGAAATTGGTTGGTATTTGCTCATGTAAGCACACGTCATATTTTGTTGTACAGGAAGAAAAGGTGATTGGATTTTGAAAATAAAAACTCAATTCTTTCTAATTCTTTTGCATATATTGTTAAATAGGTACATAATATGACTACGGAGATTTTGGAACATAATGTAATTGTGATTTTTTTTTTAACAATATTGCAATATAATAAATCATTTTGTAGTATGATCAACACAATATTAGATAGATTAAACATAAACTGTTCTCTCTTGTAGACCAGGCCTCCATGGTATGATGAAATTAGCTGATGCATGAACTAATATGAATGACATATTTTTATTTCACTACTTCAATCACAGTAGTATATTGACTGATTTGTTGAACTTCCAGCCTTGTAAACGTAATAATTATCATGACAACATAACAAAGTCAGAAACAAATCACACAAACTAAAGTGGATGTTTGAAGGCAGCGAGCTTTGAGGTAGAAGTCTTCATTAATGAAATGCACCGTAAGACTCTGATGTACGGCTTCACCACATCAGCAGTATTAATGAAAAACACTACAGTGACTCTCTGTTTACATTTCTTTTGTAGCTCTGATGTCAAACTGGCTAAACTATGTGCAGGAGGTCATGCTGTACCGCTTATCCAGTATTCTTATCAAAGCCATAAACCAAGGCCTGGTCACCGTACTGAGGAGCATCATATCTTTCACTGTGAACTCTGTTATTGCTTGAGCACCGTTACCCCATGAGGTAGCAGCGGTATCAAGGCAGGTTTTGCGCAGCGTCTCCTTTGTTAAAGCCAAAATATTTCCACACAGCTGACGTGCTGTTCCTCACTATAGTTTCCTCACTGTCGGGCCTGAGGCCGTTGTACAACAGCTGGAGGTACAGCGTGGGCCAAGTTGATGCTTCCTGACTGCTGAGCTCTTGCATGTCACATGACCAAAGTGTAACTGCTGCTTTTGTGGTTCAAAAAATCACATTTTATCATATCGCGATGTTACCGCAAATGCAATTTAATCGTTCAGCCCTATAAGGAGATGATCTGAAAGGGTTAAAAAAGGGATTTTTTTTTTATTTCATCTTGACTTTAAAGTGCTTGTTTTTTGCCACTGACGGCTCAGATTGTTAATAAGTGTCTGGCAACATTATGGAAAGGACCCTACAGAGAAAGAAAACATTATTCTTTCCTTTAGCTTTCTGTTTGTCGTATTGTGATGTGACTGACGACAATGGTGGAGTTGGAGTTAGAATAGTTTGTGGGATTGTACAGAAAGTGTCACGTTATCTAAAAGATTTTCAATGTCATGGCTGAATGTATTGGTGAGGATTTCAACAATGTGGATGTGACAGAACAAGTCTTCTCCAAGCTAGACACAACAACAAACAGACGGGATCAAGCGAAAGGTAAGAAAAACATTTTATTTCTCTGTAGGGTCTTTTCCACAATGTTGTGAGACGCTTAAAATAACAATCCGAGTCTGTCAGTGGCAAAAATTCGAAATCCGAAAATTGAGGGAGCGTAATTGCCCGATATGATTACATTACATCTTGTTTAGCAGCTGGCGGCTGCAGCGTTCTCCCTCAATAGTGGTCCAATTTCAAGAAGTGTCGTCCCCATTATTAGTCACTTAAGAAACAACAAGAAAGAAACACACATCCAGCGTTGAGTGCTAGATCAAAGAAACATCTGGAATAATTAACACAGATAGATCTGCACACCAAATAGCTCTCACTCAAAGCTTTTTTATTGCCGTAACGTTTCGAGCACCCAGCTCTTCCTATTTGTTGTGTGGATCTATCGGCTTTAATTCTCATTAGTCACACGAAAACATGGGAAAATAGGGTCCAGGCTGAAAAATACCCAAGTTACCCTGTAAGTGCACATCTTCAAGCCTAACATCCCTGTCGTGTCTTTCTTTTGCAACTACAATTAACCAAGAGTCAAGCAAGGTACTACGACTGCAAGGGGACATTGAAAAAAATGTCTATATCATAAGAAAGCCTTCCAGGAGAGAGAGAGAGACTACTGGGAGCTGAAGTCTGGCCTTTCTGGCGTACAGAAAGCAGTGATGGCTGGATGCTGCTTATTCAAACAGCATACAGAAAGACGGCAGTGAAGGGACTGCATGGCTCCTCTTCCCTCTTTAAAGCTGTGGAAGTGGATAAGCCTCTGGTGTTATTCACAGGCTCCCTCTGACATCTTCTGTTGATGTTTATTTAAATGGCGCTCAGATCGGTGTGGAAATCGGCCCGTTGCGAATGCCCAGCAGGACACAAAACAGCTGGGCTCTGGAAGGGAAACAGAGGGAGAGAGGGAGATGGAAATATTTCTGAAAGGACAGAGGAAGAAAAAGAAGAGAGAGGGAAAACTTGAGGGTTTTATGTAAAGGAAGGGATTTGTGTGAAATGTATTTTGTGTAATGAGACGCCCCAATTCTGCTCTTTGAAATAGCGTTACCTGGAGCTGGAAAATAAAAATCTCTCCTTTTGCCTGTCCCCCACGGAGCCGGCTGTTCTCGGCTTACACTGGGCCCATATCCTCCATTTCACAAAAACACTCAATCTCTGTATTTTCTTAGATTTTAGTCGTCAGGCTGGTCGTCAGGAGAGGGTGTCATTTCAGAGCCCCTGCTGGGAGATTGCTCTTTCTTCCAGGACATCCTGACACGGAGCTTTAATAATGTAGCTTTCCTTTCATAGCGATCACAAACACTGCCATCGACCCCATTGGCCATCAGCAGAAATATCCTCCGCTGAATAAGCTGCCGTTTTCTGCCGGCGTATTTCTCCAGATGTAGTCGGGTCCTCTGAGTGGAAGGCGTTGGACACCCATTTTGCTCTTACAACATGAGAACACTGTTTTCTCAGTGTGATGAGCATCATTTGACAGTCCCCTGCCTCAGCATCCTCAGCATCCAAGCCCATTTACAGCCAGCTCATTCACTTTATTGCCATTCGCTGATGGCAGCACTTTGAAGTGTTTGCTAAGGGAGGGCGGGGGGGTGTTGGTGGGCAGGGGAAGTTTAATTGGCAGCATTAGTTGGTTTGCTTCTCTTCTTTCTTGGTGCCCCCCAGTCACAGCGAGCCAGATTAGGCGACCTACATTTTAGTTTTGCTTTTTTTTTTTCCTTCCCCCCATCTTGATTCAGTCTTCCTCGTGTCGTGTTTTGGTTTCTTTGAAGAATCCCTGTTCATCTCCACCCGCTCCTCACAAAATGAGTTTTGTTTGTTTGATTTGTGCAAAAAAAAAAAACTCAGACAATGAGACGTCTTCGAGCTCAGGTCCACGTTTACATTGCCGTGGGTGTGTTCGCGCCGACCACAGGGAAAGTTAAATTTAGTATCTTCGTCCCTATGCACGACACTGATTGACAGCCCGCTGTGGGTAACGATGTGTTCCGTTTCACAACGCGTCGCCCACAGCAGTCGCCCTCGGAGAAGTTTTGATGTTTGTTGTCTTTGAAATGCCTATACGCTCTTGTACATCCGGCGTGACATCTTCGACAGCATGTTTGGGCTGGAAGAAGCTTCTATCTGGAGAAATCAATCATTTTAAGGGCTTTAAAGTTTTGGGGAACAAACTGTTGATCAGCTCCAGAATGATTACTTTTTTTCTTATTTTTTTCAAATCATCCTTGTTTTTTGCTGCTTCATTTTCTGCATTAGAGTCTGAAATGTGCTCGCTAAACAGAATACATTCAATGACATAAACTATTTATGGAGCAATAAAGAACACATTTGAGAAAAATACTACATTATACACTAGGGATATTAATAATTAACCGTTAACTGACATTAAGCATTTTAACAAATTAAAGCTATCGGTTAAACAGTTAAAGGAAATATTAATAATTAATTAGAAAGCTGAGCAAAACCCAGAGAAGCAGGAATTTAAGGAGAGGCTTGTCAGTTAACGGAGAAAAGCTGGTCCACCTCAAGAGTCCACCTTGAGAGCATCTGAGCCGGAGTTACAGATACAGGAAGTTAGCTCCAGTTTATAGCTTGCTTGCTGAGGAGCTGTAACCTCATAACATTTATTCAAAAACGGATAAACTGTGCACACACTGTCTGTTACAGCTGTGTTCACAGGTATGCCGCCACAGAGAAAACTAAACTCAAAGCTGCCACACTCACACGGTCTGTCGGAAACGTAGCTAAAGTTACGCCGTGCCGACGGAGTGTATGTGTGAGACAATGGCGGCATGAAACCATCAGCAAAGTTTCACCTGTGAAAGTAGCACAAACACACACACTGTGTGTCGGACAACCGTTAAAGTTATGCCGGCAGACACACAGCTCACAACCTGCTAAACTACATGATATGCTGGCAGACTTTTACTGGGAAAGTGGCTGCATGTCCACAACACTACACACAGCACCGTGGCTGCTACAGTAACTCTGCCGCTGGCACACCGCTGCGTGCAAGGCACTAATCTTGTCGGTTAACAGTTAATTGGTTAACGAGGGTTGGTTACCGGTTCTGTTTTTTTTTTTTTCAAATTTATCATCCCTATTATACACCAGAAGTCACTTATAAATGGACTGTGGAGAATTATTCATTTTTGATGGAGCCTTTCTATTTTTTTTTTTTTTTTTTTTTCCTTACCCCCCTTTATCTTCCCCCGAAAAGTGTGAACCACTTCCCTTTTTTTTAAATATTCCCCCCTAACGCTCCCCACCCCATCCCATCTCTGCTTTCCAATAAAAACATCGAGTCAGTTTAGTTTAGAGGGAAACACAAATTGTGAAACTCTCGAGATGGTTAAGGTCAGGCATTGACCTCGACTGGTTAAGGTTAGGATAAGTCGTCAGGCAACAAGTCAAGTCAGTGAGTGAGATAAACACACATTCAGGGCAGAGACGAGTTGAATAGCTGGAGAAATATGTGTGTCAGAAAAAAGTAATTTCACATGACATGCTCTAGAAAGAGAAATGTCGACAGCGAAAATGGAGTGTTTTATCAAGACTGGACAGACTCTTACATGTTTATTCTTCCCACCGGCAGTCCGAACCCAGTATGTGTCATATGTTCTGAGACCGTGGCCATTAATAAAAGCAACAGTGTGAAGCACCACTATGAGGCAACACACACACTCAGGTCTGAACTGAAGGTGTGAAAATAAAGATCTAACTCACTACTACAATATATATGGCACTGACTCATAACACAAGTTAGACATTATGATGTTCCGCACCCCCGCTTTTCTCTTCCTGGACCTCTTTTAATTTTAATTGAATTACCCTGGTTATACACCAATCAGCCATAACATTAGGACTGCATGGACACCCTGACCGGTATGCGGCTACGCAGCCCCATACACAACTAAACTGTGATGCACTGCGTTCTGGCACCTTTCTATCAGAACCAACATTAACTTTTAATCAAGTTGAGCTACAGTAGCTCTTCTATTGGATCAGACAACACAGGCCAGCCTTCGCTCCCCACCTGGATCAATGAGCCTTGGCCGCCCATGACCCTGTCGTCGGTTCAACGGTTTTCCACCCCACAAGAGCTGCAGTTTTAGAGATACTATGACCCAGTCGTCTAGCCATCACAGGCCCTTGTCAAAGTCGCTCACATCCTTACGCTTGCCCATTTTTTCTGCTTCCAACACATAAAATTCAAGGACAAAATGTTCACATGCTGCCTAATATATCAAACCCACTGCCGGGTACCAGTGTAACAACATTATTATTATTCACTTTACCTGTCTGTGGTCATAATGTTGTTCGTGTTATGGCTGATCAGTGTATACAAATGTATAAAATAAGCATTGGCCAACTTTGGTTAAAAACTAGAGCTGTCAGAGTTTACACGATAATGCATTAACGCAAATTTGTTTTCACATCACTTATTTCTTTAACACATTACTTTCTCGATCGATTTTCAGGTTGTTACAGGCAGAGTATTGAGAGAAGATGGCATCATAAGAAAAAAAAATCTAAGAAATTCATTGGTACCAACTAGATCATACTAGCTTGTCACGAAGGAGGCTAAATAACAATCCAACATTGCGCTAAATTTTGGTGAGGAAAAGCTGTCATGGCATTTTTCAAAGGGGTCCCTTGACCTCTCACTTCCAGATATGTGAATAAAAATGGGTTCTATGGGTACCCATGAGTCTTTACAGACATGCTCACTTGATAATCACATGCAGTTTGGATCAAGTCATAGTCAAGTCAGCACACTGACACTCTGACAGCTGTTGTTGCCTGTTGGGCTGCAGTTTGCCATGTTATGCATTGAGCATATTTTTTATACTAAATGCAGTACCTGCATAAAGCAGAATATTTGCCTACTCCAATGTTGAGTATTAAGTACTATTTTGAGCAGATAAAAATTGTGATTAATTTGTGATTAATCACGATTATTTTATTGATTGACAGCCCGAGTGAAAACATATCCAAATAGACACAGACTATCTGACGTCAGGTATCATTAAAAACTGAAACTGATGAAATTAATCACCAGTTTTGGATGTTTCCAACCCTGGCCTTTGGATGCTAATAGAACATATTTTAAACAAACCTGCAGTAAATATGCACACAGCATGCATTTAAATGTAGAGTGTCCATTGAATTTATTTTGACCCAGTTGCAAACACAAGATAATTAAATTAATACTTAACATAATCCTCTTAATTGCAGTTTGTCACACGTGTTATAGCTCCATGCTGAAATGGTGTACTCCTTATGATGCTGTAAAGACCTATTTAACAGCTTAGAAAATAATCAACATTAAAAGGAGTTTCCTAAGAACTGCTTAATCCAAAATGTACCAGCTATGCATGATATTTGAGGCATTATGTGATATGGGACTCGTACCCCATGAAGAAGAGTGGTCGTCGTCCTTTCTCTGGGCACATAGCAGCACAGTGTTCAGGTTCAAATGAAGGGAGGTTGATGTTACAGCTAACCTTGGCTATGCGCCCTGCATGGCTGCCCCTGTAAGCCATCAGTCTGCTGTGAGTCTGACTGAAATATTAAAGAGCCTGTCTGCCCGCCCGCTGTAGCACCTCACCACGGAGCAACCAGAGTGCACGGTGTAGTATATGTCATAGGTACAGTAGCTATGTAATGGATGAAGACCAAAGTGAAACAACAGCGGAAGACTATCCTCAGTTTAATTGACACTCATAGCACCATCAGACCTTTGCTGTGTCTATCCATCCATCTATACATTCATTACCTGCCTGCAGTCCATTATATTTGTTGCTTATAGAAGACTGAGGGTATAAATACATCCTGTTATTATGGAAGTGGTGTCCTTGCAACGGTAAAAAAAGAAGATGGAAGCTACCTCGCCTTGCTGTAGATCACCTCACTGAGCACCAGACTCCATCAGTGCTTGGTTGATAGGCGGCCCGTTGTACAGCAGCCAAGTTATATTGAGACATTTCAGGAACACTTCAGCATCCCCAGGAATTAGGTTCATATTTCTACACCTCGCGATTTAATTCAGCCCCATCACAGGAAGGTGTGACTTTTATGTAGCGAGGCGAAAAGTAAGGAGGTCGTGATTAGGCATAGAGGATTGTGAATTGTGCGTTCGTGTGCTTTGGTTAGCTGTGTAATTAGCATGATCCGCCCAATATGTGACATGGCTCTGTGTTGTTAATTGATTTCCAATAATAAATATATGCATACATTTGCATAAATCAAGCAATCAAACATTTTGAACAGATCAAAAATGTGTAATTTACGATTCATTGTGATTAGCTGTGGACTGTAACTTCCTAACTATGAAATGAGCCTGTCCCAAGCCTTTTGATCCATATAAGCAGGTGATCACTGGTACTGATCACTATAAGCGATTCCAAGTCATTGTCAAGTCAGCACGCTGACACACTGACAGCTGTTGTTGTCTGTGGACAATCATGATTAATCGTGATTAAAAATTTTAATCGATTGACAGCCCTAAAAAAATATTCTTCTGTTTGTTTTAGTTCTGACCATTATTATCATTCAGTTTCATAACATGAGATTTTATAAACTATAGATTTGTGTGACCATAATAACCAGCCTTATTTATAACAAATATAACTCAATTTTATAGTAACACTGTTGATTATTTAGTCATTTTAAAGGTTGTCACCCACACTTCCACACAGTAAGATATGTAAGGAAGTGAGCAATAAATTATATACAAGGCCTTATAATTCAATAAATCCCTAGATTTACTGTATGCAGGATGGCTGCTGCCTTTGAAATGTTGCCTTTAATATTTAATTTATGATTTATGATTTTTTGATTTTTATGATTTAGGAGCAGCAGACTCTGTACAGTAGATGTTTGAGTTTTGTCCACGGTGACCTCAGAGCGGTTTCCCTTCTCTGGGATTGTTTCTGGTGCAATCTGGGAAACTGCTGATGAGTGATGGATGTATAATCCCAATGTGAGGGCGCACAAGTACTAAAAACAGTAGCTGAATCAGACCAGCATCCCCGCTCATGATCTCCCGAATCTGCAAAGTAACTAAGTGTATGAAATGAATGTAATGGAGTAAATGATTCAGTATTTCTCTCTGAAATGTGGTGGAGTAGCGATATGTGTAACACTAACGTTAACATTAAATGGAGTGCTAAAGGAACGAGTCCTACAACCCGGCCATGAGTTTGCATTTTAGCACTTCCTGTTCCCTCGTCTGGAAGTCAATGGGTTTTTGAAAGCATTTTTATTTAGGTGCCTGAAATAAGGTCTGTGGGACACACAAGCTGAAGTTGAAGTTTTGTTCTAGGATATAAAATATCTCAGTAAATATCCCACTTGTGACTTTTGAAACCTTGCTAACAAGCGAACGCTAAATGAGACTCCAAAACGTCATCACACCGACTCGTCCGCCTTCACAGCCTCGTTTATACTCGTGCTCATGTGACCGTTGTAGTTTGTTTAACATTAGCTTTTTACCTCTGCTGATTGCATTCACACTTATAAAAAATCATAAAAGTGGTGTCCAGTTCTGGAGATTATCTTGCTGAACAAAATGTTTAAGTATCATAAACACGTTTGCCACAGAGCTTATTCTCTGAGATTATTTTCATTATTTTCCAAAATCCTAGTGTTTTTTTTTGTCAAGGGAACCAGGGCCATGCTAACTTCTGGTTGGCCTACAAAAATATGACATCAAACTTGTACAAACGTACATCAAACTTGTACTCAAGTACAGTACTTACCACTACTGCTTCTCCCTCCTCCAGGCTAAGAAGTGTGTTCGGTAGAAAACGCTGCAATGGAGGGAGAACTGAAAAAGGCAGAGACAGAGAGACAATAGAGGGAGATGAAATGAATGATAGGAGTCCTTTTAAAGCTGCTTTGAAGTCATGTTGAAACAGCAGTAATACATACTGATGGAGGAATTTCAGGTATTGAACAATTGCTGTCATTATGGAAAAGTTTTATTTTCTAATCATTAATATGACTGATAGTATTTTGACTCACTTTGTTCAACATCCTGACAACAAAAGCCATTGAACTGAAATAAAGTAATCAGGGAAATAACACAAAAGAAATCTAGTGTATGAGAGAAAGGGAAGAAGAGAGCTGCGAGAGGAAGAAAGAGAACATTGACACCTGATTGACTGATATCCCACAGTGGGTCAGTAATTTGATTGTGTGTGTATGTGTATAACTGAGACTGGATAAATGCTAAGGAAATTAGACCTGAATGCACCCAAGTGCAGAAAATGTGGTTAACAATGACCTTAATGTGCTGCCTCCAATTAATTGTAAGCCCTCACAGAGTGCTTGCCTCTGTTGCCTCAACCAGCTGGGGAAACTTCTGATTAAAAATGAATTCAGCTTTTAACTGTTGTATTATAAACGGCCATTTCCTTGTTCCCTTCAGCATTACGAGAGTCTAATGCTCCTCTCCGGGTACAATGGCTTTTTAGCCATGCTAACAGGATCGCTCTGCCGTTTGGTTTGTCCGCCACTTCGGTGCAGACTTAAACTTCTCAACAGCAACAGATGGACTGCCATGAAATTTTGTACATGTCCCAGCCCATCACAGGGCACCCAGAGACAGACAACCATTCACGCTCACATTCACACCTACGAGCAATTTAGACTCATCAATTAACATGTCTGCATGTCTTTGGATTGTGGGAGGAAGCCGGAGAACCCGGAGAAAACCCACGCTAAAACTCCACACAGAAGAGCCCCAAGCTGGATTCGAACCTGCGACCCTCTTGCTGTGAGGTGACAGCGCGAACCACAACACCTGAACCAAATTTCTGTCTGTTTGGCATTTTATTCAGATTTTCATGATGCCCAAAAGATAAAACCAACTGACTTCATTAATAATCTAGTTTTGTTCTAGCGCCACCATGAGCTGGACTGTTTGGGTTTTGAGTGAAATGGCTCGACAGCTGTAGAGAGGATTAACAGGAAACTTGGTACAAATATTCAAGGTCCCCAGCAAATTAATGCAAGGGTTAGCAGGCGCGATATAATTACTATTTTTGTTGTATGGCCCGGCTCAGGTTAAACCCTTTGTAAATAATGAAGAAGAAGAAATTGCAGATTAAACAAGTTGATTTTTTTCTGGATTCATAAATTGGGGTATCGGATCGCTGCAGACTCCATTCTTAAATTTTATGCAGTATCAAATGCATTTCCGATACTGGCACTGGTATCAGGACAACTCTACTTCAGAACAGCAGCACATTAGCAGCAGCATTGTGTACAAGTACAGCCTTACGGAGTTACTAGCATGGCTGTAGACTCGTATTCTTGTTTTCCTGTTGTGATGCACCTACAGTACAGTTACCGGGTACACTGTCCCTCATGTCCAATTAGATATTTGCACACAAACTGGATTTTCAGCCACCTTTTTAGGTAGTCTGCTACACACTGTTCAAATTGCATGTGCAGACTGTGAAAACATTTATTTTTTCTCTCGGGAGCACAATGTCAAGCTACCGAGCCAGTTATACATATTTATAGACAGGGAATCATTTAGGTTCAGTGCTGCATTTCAATTCAATTTGCTGATATATGTCTGTTAAATGAACCCCTTTCCAAATTTTCACCACATTTTACCAGAATTTAATATATCTCTGACTATTGATTTACCTCTGATAACCCCCACCACCACAAAATCACTTGTTTCATCCCGGTAGTATTGTGGGACACATTAGCATGCGGAGGCTTCACCTGCAGCACTGATGTGCACAATCATCAAGCCGTTTTGTGGGCTGCAGCGGCTGAATGTGGCTGTCCTTTGTGATTTCCATGCAAACTCTGCCAGATCCTCGGCGCTGGGGAATCGTTTCATATTCTAAAGCCATGACGAGAAATATAGTTATCGTGTGTGTGGCTGCTGCTGTGCATATGCTTGAAGTGAGTGTGTTTGTGTGTTTGTATGCATGCATGCGCTGTTGCCTTTAGTGCAGAGTTTATGATGCAAAGTAGTGTCCGCAACAATGCCGCCACAAGCTTCTCATTCGGCCCTTTCTGATTACATTTCCGTGAGAGAAGAATAAAACCTCAAACATAACGGAGACTTGTATTTGGCTCCGGATACATATTCTCCGATTGCTGTATGCTTTGTTTTCAATTTGTGTTTGGGCGTATAACAGGTAATAAAATGTAGGTCCCATTTTTGGTAAAGATCCTGACTCTGGCGTAGTCATAAATCAAAGAGCAGACCCGGGACAGCTCGGCTGTTGGATGATGTCATTTTCCATCACTTCTCAGACTTGTGTAAAATTACTTCGTCTGTCTTCAGGGAGCTTACAGAGTAATGTGTTGTCAAAGATATAAAAGCTGATAGGGTGCTGTGAGAACAGAGTCAGAATAACAATCTCGCTGTTTGGTTTTATTATCATTCAGAGGATCAAGAGCACAGATATACAGCAACACAAGCTGTAATTGGTTCAGTGCTGTGTCATTGCAGATAATGTTTGGCAGGGTGTAGACACTTCATTTTAGAGGACGTACAAGTGGTTTCAGATGCAGTGACTGATGGTTTACAGCAGATTTCAAATGCATGTTTATTTCTGTCTCAACTCGGCCGTCCTTCCCCTCAGTGTTCGCCATTGTTTATACCACGATAAAGCAGAGAGCACATTGAGCTGTGCGGGGTGGCTGTAAATTGTCGATAGCCTACATTGCAGAGGACCATAAATATCAGCTGTCATGGCGCTCAATATTTGCCACAGTTGGTCACCATCAACTGGAGAGGACGCGCAGCAGGCAGTCCAGAGGCAGCTTTTTGGATAGCGCCGGCCTGTCACGTGCATCATGCTCAGTCTGCGAGTGGGAGGTTGAGTGAGCAGGTTGAGGCCATTTGTCAGAAGACTATTTACATGTCTTCTTCATTGCGGCGAGGGATGTTGTCATCTGAGCTGTGCACATAACCTCGAGGCTTCTTCACACCATAGTGGTATTAGGCAATTAGCTGGCCTTTTTATAGCACCAACGATGCACTTGCCATGTGGATTTGCACATTTGCTGCTACTGAGCAAGCAGTCGTGGCATCATAATGGTTCTCCATTATCATGTGTGGTGACTAACTGGTTTATTTTAGCTTCAGAATTTCTTGGGATTTGAGATTAAGGGTCCTGTTGTTGTCATTTCAGTGGAACAGCTTTTCTATTGGCTGTTCATTCAGAGGCAGCTGTCAGTCACTCGCAAACCCCAATCAAACAGTGAAACTAGGCAGCGCTGGTAAATTTGAATAAATATTCTGTTACTGTAATGGGGCGTCCCCCTTTTTTCCGGGGATGGGCAATTTGGGTGAGATTTATTGGGGCCGGCCCCCCCACCCCCCCCCACCCATAATTTAATAATATAATAAAATATTTTATTTCCAATTCCATTTTCATTTCTTTTTTTTTTTTTTTTTTTTTTTTTTTTAAAAAAAAAAAATTATATTTTTTTTTTTTTATTATATTATATTTATAATAATTTTATTTTTATTTTTTATTTATATTTAAAATATGTAAAATAGATTATTGAGTTAATAGATTTTATTTTTTTTTTTTTTTTATTTTTTTTTTTTTTTTTTTATTTTTTAAAAAAAAATATTTGATTTATATATATTAAATCTATTTTTTTAAAAAAAAAAAAAAAAAAATAAAAATTATTTACCTCAAAAAAATAAATTTCTTTTCTTTTTTTTTTTTTGAGGTTGCTCTCTGTTCTTTTCTGCCGTCTGTCCTCCACCTCTTTCTCTCTCTCAGTCTTTCTTTCGCGCAGATCTCTCGCAGGTGAGTGTCTCTTTCTCTCCCTCCCCCTTTTTTTTTTGCCCTCTCTCTTTTATTTCTCCCCACACGCTCTCACTTTTTTTTTTATTCTTTTTGTTTCTCTTTGAACCCCCCTTCCCCCCTCTCGCGGTAATTGTTGTTAAAGAGCTGCTCTTCCCCCCCCCCCCTCCCCCCCCCACCCCACCCCCCCCCCCTGCGCCCCGGGGGTTTGGGGCGTTCCTCCAAAAAAAGGAGATAAAAACCCTTTTCTTTTTTTAATCAACTAAAAAATTTTTTACCCTAAAAAAATCCCCCCCCCCAAATAAGGTTTTTTCTCCTCCCCCCCCCCTTTTTCCCCCCCTTTTTTTTGGCGGCCCATATTTTTTTTTTTATTATAAAAGCTCCGGGCCGGTGGAAATTTAAACCCGGGCCCCAATTTGCCCCCGGGCCGGACTTTGGACATGCCTGCTTAATATTATTTCTCACATTTTCAGAAACATCCTGTAGTTACTGTTTAGCTGTAAAATTGATGCTTGGTATTTCGTTGCGGGATCTCAACATGGCTGCCAGGTCTGTTTCTGAAAACATTTCAGGTCAAAAATACTGATTACAGTAACAAAATATTGATTCATATTTGATCAGCGCTGCCTAGTTTGACGGTTTGATCAGAGGTTATGAGAGATTGACAGCTGCTCAGAGACAGCAGACTCCAGCTCAGCTCTGATTGGTTGTTTTCCTCCAGTCTGTGAAATCTTGCAGATGCCGTTGAGCGCACCGGAGGACACAGAGGAACATGATTTTTTTCAGATTGCCTGTCTCATTTACTACTGCCAGGATATAGTGACCGTTTCCTAAAAATAACTTTTTAAAATCTAATTTAGCTTTAATCTGCCTACTGCTGCTATTAATAGGACATTTGCTCGTTTCCATCACATCAGTATATCAGTGGATTAACCTGCTGTTCAGTCCCGGCACTGAATGGCAAAATACCATCACTGATAGATTTATGAAAGAAGCTTTAATCATCAACAGTTGGTTAATAGTGTGTTTCCTTCTTGAGAAGCATTATGTTTGCCTTGATTTCACTGTTTTCTACGCTTCCCACGTATGGACTTAATTCGTTTCAAATCCATCGTTAACTAGAAGCGTGGCCTTGCCTCAGTAAGTTATCCTTCCTGTGTTCTCTTGTTCATTTTACATGTCCTCAAGTTAATTCCAGTCCTAATTAACTACCTTTGAAAGGAATCTGTGCGATAATTACCACAAGGAGGTGGAACGGAGGCAATCACAGTCTGCACAATTTATTCCCCACCACAGGGAAAACCCTACAGAGTCACCCGCTGGCTTTTCTTTTTTCTTTTTCTTTTTGTCCTGAGAATCACCTTCAGCGCTCACTTTAACGGCAGAGACAATCAGGTGGTCCCACAGACAAACGCCCCTGCTGAGGGTTAGTCTGGTGTGGTATATTTGCACAAATAATCATATTAAAACACTGTGCAAAGAGAGATGAGAGCTGTAATACATACACTGTGCAGAAAAGGACAGAGGCTGTTGTGAAAAACAGCTCCTGCAGCAGAGAATGAGGAGGAAAAATAAGGTATGGACATACTAATAACGTCTAATGCCACCAATGAGGAGGATAGAGCATAAATGAGGGCACACAGATGCATTGAAGCTCACAAAACCAGACCCAGAACAATATGATCCAGTTCCAGAGACACAGATCCAGCAGTTTCAAAAGCAGGGACACGTGGTATAACAATAATAGAAATCCTATGTAACATACATTTGTGTTAAACCCACAGTAGGCGGAAGATTTTTGGCATCATTGGGCAAAAAGTCCATAACAACCTTTCTGCATGTTGTAATTCAAGTGTTCTGAGAGAAAACTAGAGCTCTGCTCCTCCTCATGGCTCAGTTTTCAGTCTTTAAAGGTCATTTCAGAGAGAGAGAGCGTTCCTATTGGCTGTGCTCCAGCTGGTGGGCGGTACTTGGTGTTTCCTCAGCTGATCTCAACATGGCTGCTGGGTCACAGACTCTCTCATTTTACAGCTTAACAGATGTAGTTTAACATAATATTGATTCATATATGATCAGCGCTGCCTAGTGTGACGCTTTGATCAGAGTTCACGAGTGATTGACAGCTGCTCAGAGCCGGCAGACCCCCGCTCGGCTCTGATTGGCTGTTTTCCTCCAGTCTACGAAATCTTCCAGATGCCGTTAGGACCACTGAGGACACAGAGGACCATGATTTTTGAGATTAACTGTCTCATGCACTACTGTCGAGATTTACAGTAGTGACCAATTTCTAAAATGTACTTTTTAAATTATATTTGCTCCTACTCCAGCTTTAACGCACCAGTTAACATTTTCTTGATATTACTGGGGATTCTGTAAGTTTACTCTTGTCTGATGTTGAATATTGGCATCTTTTTTGTAAAATATTAACTGTAAATAAGATTATTGCCCAAAACAGTAGTGTGTGCAGGTATTATTTTCAGCCTGCATTCAACCTCGCCGACCTTCACCAGTAACAGACGGGTCAGCTGCTGAATGTGGCCTGAGAGGCAAAAGCCCACAAGCCACTCGCTGCTCCACTCAGTAACAACTGAAGGCGACTCACATAACCATATCAACATTTTTATCAAATCAGATCCTCTCTCATCTGGACTAATGGTGGCAAAAAAAAAAAAAAAAAACCAGGGCAAAAAAGAGGTGTACATGCCCCCCCGCCCACTATCCCGTCCCCAGTGGAGTCCCCGAAGTGTCTTTGTGTGCAGGGAATGAGAGAGCAGGTTTTATTGTCCAAAAGGTAAGAAGCTTCATCTGTTTCATATTTATAAGGAGAAATAAATGATGTATACAGTCTCATAAAATCTTTGACATTGTCAGCCACAGGATTAATGGTACTTGTGGAGGTTAGTGTAACATATGACACTGCACACACACAGAAAACACACTTACAAACGTAGACAACCTGTAGTGTACTAAATGTGGCGGTGAGTCCGTCCCATCCAGTTATAGCAAAATAGCTAGTAATGTGAACGAAAGAATTTGTGTATTCATGAGTTAATGTGTGTTTCTGAGAGAGATAAAATGATTTTCTTTCACATTTGAAGGCTTTTATTAGTCATTTTTAAAAAGGTTAGTGCCGTTATGCTCGCGAGGTGACAAAACCCAGAAATAAAAGTGGGCTTGTGTCTGAAAGGTGGCTAGTTCAAGGGTTTGCTTGCTCTTTTAATTCATCACTGAGGCCTGGTCCACAGATGGGCCCGCTGGCCCGCCACTTTGACAATACCTTAATGAACGAGTCCATTTTAAAACCCAGGAGGGGAAGGCGCCTCTGTCTCTGCTCCTGTAGAGTAAATTAGATTGACTTCTAAACTCAGAGAAACGGATGATGCAAATGTCACACTTGATCAATTGATTTGGCTGAATTAGCTAATGCACCTGCGAGCCGCACCTTACATAAACATAAAGCATTTGCTGCGCCGCCACGTGAAGGACCACTGAGTGATGCCGTCTGGAGTGACATGTCTCCTGGAAAATAATGAAGGACTTTCATCTGGAGAGACATATTTCCCACCGAAAAGTGAAAGGATGTTTGCTGTAGATACTTATTGGATGGCAAAGCATAGAAGGATGTGAGCAATGAGATTTAACTAACCTTCAAACGACGGCCTGCCACTGTGATCTAAGACTTTCCCAGAAGGAATCCCTGAACAAACTGCTGTCTGTTACTCTGAACATGTTAAATGAATGACTTTTGCCGGTGGTGGCGTGTCCTTTGATGATCAATTGCATTCTTGCCAGCTTGTCTGAGATGCAGTTGTGTATGAGACTGGATATGAGGTGAGAGGCGAATCAGTCTCATTTTTATCATAGAAATTATTGCATTGAGTAATTTAGATTGTTTTACTTCACCATTTGTGTTCTATACATTCTTGAAGGATTGACATTTTCTTTAACTTTTTGTTTCGCCATCAAATGGAAGAAACTGCTGTTGCTGCTTTGTAAATGTTGTAGAAGTCATGTCTGGGTTCAGAACAACACTTGGCAGCGAGCTGTATTCACATACAGCACTATTGCACTGACTGTCTAGCAAGCCATGCAATGCTACTGCAGTATGAACCCAAAATAAACTGATTGTGCTGTGATTTAATTGCAATAAACAGACCGGAAGGATGCTGAAATAACTACATAATAATGCAGATGTGTAAAAAGTCTGACTGCTTTGTCAAGTCTGTCCGCAAGACGACAAGCAAGCAACTTTTAAAATTCCTGTTTTCTGAATGGAGTTTGGATCGATCGGTATGATCTGATCAGGCTATGCTGCTGCTCCATCAGCACTCAAGATAAAGTCATTTTGGTATAAATACAGCAGCACTGTTGTTGTTTCTACCATAGACTGTGGTTTAGAAATATATAAACCACAGACCGCTACAATAGTTTTTTCCTCCATTTATGATTCAACAACATCAGAACATCAGTGACAGGAGCAGAATCTCAATGCAACGCAGCCTCACGCAGATTTCTCACTTGAGTTGAAATATCTCAGCTCCGTCGTCGCAGCATTTGCATCACCCAGCTCAAATTTGCGTCTGTTCGCCTCTTTGCATTGACTTTGTATGTAATCACTAATCACGGCATACGAAAAGCTCATCGTTAGATTTAGACCATCAGATTAAGGTTAAAGGATGAAAACACGGGGAAGAAAGTGAGTACAAGTGATGGACAGTGTGCTGGAACAGAACACGAATACAGATGCAACCACCTAGAAATTCCCCTTTCCTCTGTGATGGGCCCCCGACAGATCCAAGACAGAAACCCCCTGGGACCTAGCTGGGTCCTTGGCGGAGAGGAGACCTCCTTTATTTGGATTGGATTTATTGGATTTATCTATCCACCAGGATGAGCAGTGATTACGGAAGCTGATACGCTTTTCTGCACCTGAAATCACCTCTTTTTATCATATTTGATGTGTATGAGGGAGCGTGCTTCTCACACAGGGCA
Source organism: Pterois miles (assembly GCA_947000775.1). Lineage (NCBI taxonomy): Eukaryota > Metazoa > Chordata > Actinopteri > Perciformes > Scorpaenidae > Pterois > Pterois miles. Next base: position 69,453 of record CAMQGK010000581.1, on the reverse strand, counting down.
TACTGTTAATAATTATTATCATATTATGATCAGGTCATAAAATATTATGCTGAAGCATTTTGTAAAACCCTGACACAGATTGTTATGCATGAAGTGACTGAAGGAGTTACTGATTATAACTTCTATCTGTCCTAACATGAATGGGTGCATAGACCCTAAAGGCCTGAAATCACCAATCGCCATCGGACAGTTTGGGTCGTCAGTGAGCATCTGCCTGCCAAGTTTTTGCGGTGTGTCCAGCATCGTTGCCTCTAGTCCGACCATATCGGAGGTTTTTTTTGGCCAATTCAGCATTGCATTGCATTGCATTGCATTGCATTGCATTCAGCATGTTGAATCGGCAGACAACTGTCTTAAACTGTTTGAGTCCAGCAAACCTGCAATATGTGGTTCACCGTTTAGCTTTTTAGATGCAATGAAATCTAAGCCCTGCGCCAGACCGGCCGCCTGGAGAGCGCGTGGCGGCTGCGTTATCTGTTGTTTTTCATTTCGGCGTCCATGTTAACGGGTTAGAGCTGCCACACCGCCCACATGAGACGTGCATCTCACACTCAGCTGTCAGCGTCTCAACTGCGTCTCTTCTAGAGATTCGAGGTCTTGTGTATTTTTCATGCGAGCGGCGCGCGTTTCAGTGCAGTTACAGTGAAGGTGATCTTCTGACTGTGTATTGATATCATATCAGCTACATTACTACACTTTCGATGTCTAGATATCTGTATAAAATGTCACAGACATGGGAAACAAGTCAAGATTTATTCTTAAATCAACACTTCCTGCTTTCATTTCAAGTGTTTTTTTTTTTTTCCTGTGGACAGAACTCCTTCATTTGCCAACACAAGGCTTTTATTTTGAAATATGTGCAGGACAGTGTTGTAGAACATGCAGTGACTTGCAGGACTCCATGAATGCATAAAGTACCAGATTTTAATCGCGGATCATTACTATTATTTACAAATGAGCACATGTTTCTTGACCTGTCTAAAATAAACGTAAATGGCATTTATAATGACATGAAATGGCCATTATGAAAGTCAAACAACGCTTGAAAAATCGGCGCGTGAATCACGCAGCTGTGAGGTAATGCAGCCGCCACGTGCTCACCGCGTGGCCAGTCTTTGTGTGAAGTCATTTTACTGTAAGGTAGCACTAACCATAGTAAGTCTGATGATAGCATCTACTTTGATATTTTGGGCTTCAATAACTGTGGCGTAAAGGATGTGATAGTGGTGCAGTCGTACCTGAGAGTGGTATCGGTCCTCTCATCTAAATATTGGCTAAGACTGTAGTAACTTGGGGGATAGAAAAGTTAGATCCGAGAAGCCATCCAAAGTATTTAGTCAAGGTCTGAATTAGACCCAGTGGCCATTCGTAGTGCATGGTTGAATTTACCTTCTGTATGAACCACATCACTGCTAAAAAAAAAAAAAAATAATGAAAGGGATGAGAGATGAAAAGACAGGAAAAAAATAGCCGAAAGTTGGCTTATTTCATTTTCCGGTTCCCCTGAATAAATCAAAGTTGGTTTAATGGAGAGGAACTTCCAGAAGACTCTCAGATAGACGTTACGGGGGAAAATGTCCACTTCCTGTTCTAATTCCATTCTGTGCACCGGCAGAAGATAAAAACCTCTCTGAGGCCGTCGGGCCGTTTTCATCACTCAGGTAACATGAATGCAATTTTTTTATTTTTTTTTTTTTGTGTGTGTGGACGTTCTGTAGTGAAGAAGTAGAATTTCGCCGTCACTCCTCAGAAAATCTTCATCTCCCAAAGAATCAAGTGGGAGGTTTTCATGTAGAGTACAGCGGTTTGGAGGGAGGCCAGCCGTTCCCTGAGGCCTCATCGATCCGGTTCTGGAGTCTGACCAGATGGGGTTTCATTTTAATTCATATTGTATTAAAAAGCAGAGCATAATACGAGGATCTTTTTGAGGTATATTGTCTCCCGTGACTCACCATAACTTTATATATAATGATTTTATTCCCAAGTGTGGTGATGTTTGAAGCATTATCCCTCACATATCTCAGTCTGTCAGCCTGTGCGGTGTAGAGGAGGGTCAGAGGCTTCAGCAGAGATTTAGGGCTGCAGCGCTCCACTTGTCCCCAGTGGTCGGGTCGGCAGTCGCCCTGTGGAGACCTGTGCTCTGCTGTGCACGTCTCGCCCCATAAAGCGTGTGCTCAGCTATGAAAACCCTGCATAAGAGGAAATGTCGTAAATAAATTGATGCTCGCATGTGTCACTTCATCACACCACACCTCCCCGCAGCTCAGGGTCTGTAATTTGATATGACTGGGTCTTGATTACTATTTACTGTGTTGTCAAGGTGAGCGAGAGACTTGACTTTGTGGGTAAACAGATTGACTGTCACAGCTGCTCTGAATCAGCTACTGTGGACTTTATATCCACGCGCTGTTTCTTTTGCAGTTGTCAGAGCGTTGCGTTGCTTCGGACACAGCAGTGACAGAACAGGAAGCCGGGTCACGCCGACTGGCAGTAAATCATGTCAGGAACCTTTTTTTTTTTTTTTTTAAATTTGATTAAATGAAGGAAATTGCAGTCGGTTGTCAGGAATGTGTTGTTTGACACCATAAATTCACTAGCAGAGACTGTCCATCCTCTAAACCACGGTTGCCCAAAGTGCGGCTCGTGGGCCAACGGCAGTCCTCGTCGACATTTTTGTGTGGCCCTCAAACGTAACATGAAATGCATGTATTTAATTTAATCATCTGCGGTTCATTTCAGTAGTTTCACTTTCAGCATTTTACATTTAATGCACTACTCAGCTAACAGCGCCCCCAGGACTAACAGCTGTCAGGTTAGGACTGACAACATGTTGAAGGTCACTGGTTGCATAGCAACTAGTGGCACATCCTGAGTGCCGCAGGATTCATGTTCTGTCATCAATGGTGGTGCTGTTAGCTGAAGTTATAGATTTTGGTGGACAACTCAGCAGTTTTTCCTGTGCTGCCCTCAATCACATGCTGGCTCCCTAAATTGGTTCACAGTAATCAAAACTTTAGGTAGTTCTGCTTCAAACATATACATAGATGTTTTAATATAGTGAGGTTGTAGACTGAAACATGAAAGAATGGATGATAGGAAGTATTAATGAATCAATAAACTAGGGCTGCAACTAACGATTATTCTCATCATTGATTAATCTGCAAGTTATTTTTTTCTGATTGATCAATTAATTGTTTCTTCTGTCAATACTGAAAAATGCCCATAACAATTTCCCAGAGCTAAGGTGACATATTCAGATTGTCTGTTTAAACAGACTTGCTGTTCAAATCCCAAAAGATACTCAGTTTGCAATCAAAACAGTCACGACAAAGAAAAGGGCATCAAATAATATTTCACACGCTGGAACCAGAAGCGTTTTTTCTTGAAAAGTGACAATTAAACAATTAACTGGTCATCAAAATAACTGCAAGTTCATTTTTAGTTTCCTCTTCAGAATAAACAAATTAATATTCGACAAATTTGACATCTGATCTTGGCATCGCTTGACAAACTAAAGCTTTGTGTGTCACTTTTTTGTAATCATTTGCAATAAATGGTCGTTTTCATCTACCCAGAGTAGTTTCCTCTGTAACACATAAAAGTATTTTCAAAAGTGAATGAAATTGCTTCTGTTTTTCTCCCATTGACCTTAAAAAATCTGAGCAAAAATCCAAGATGTGTTTTACTTTTGTAAAGATTTGCTGATGCCAACTGTAAATTCATGCTGATAAGGTTTCTACATAACAATAACTACACTTCTCTTTGTAATATTTAATTTTGTTGTGGTTTATGTGGAGGAAATAGATTTGAGTTCAGACAGAAACATGAACCTTCCACCCTCCACACGCTTTCACAGTCACGTTTACAGCAGTGTAATTAACACTGCTGTTGCTGCCAACTACCCAAAAGTTACTGGTACAGTTTGTCATTTGATTAAGCTGACTATAGTTAAAGCTCTCCTCCAGACATGTTTTAAGACCTGTAATGTCTGGTATGATTTTACCACAAACAAATGATCTGATTACAAATGATTGAAATTCCATCAACTACATGTTAATTAACATGTTAGTTTTAGGGCCACTAATTTCTCTAAAGCATTTATGCATCTTGTGATTTTTACCTTGTAGTGGGCTCAGTTTTATCAGTTTGTCATCATTTAAAACTAGAAAACATAAAGAATCCACCATGTCGTACTAGCTTGCCACAAAAGAGGCTAAATCACACTCCAACCTTCAATTTTGGTGAAAAAAAAAAACATCATGGCCATTTTCAAAGGAGTCCCTTGAGCTCTGACCTGGAGATACAGTATGTGAATGAAAATGGGTCTTTGGGTTCCCACCAGTCTCCCCTTTACAGACCTGCCCACTTTATGATAATCACATGCAGTTTGCAAGTCATTGTCAAGTCAGCACACTGACACACTGACAGCTGTTGTTGCCTGTTGGGATTGAGTTTGTATTGTTATGATTTGAGCATATTTTTTATGCTTAATGCAGTACCTGTGAGGATTTTTGCACAATATTTGTCATTGTTTTGTGTTGCTTGATACTTGATTTTCCATAATAACCATATCCACATACATTCGTATAAAGCAGTATATTTGTCCACTCCCATGTTGAAAAGAGTATTCAATACTGGACAAATCTCCCTTTAAGGTACATTTTGAACAGATAAATTTGCAATGAATCATGTGTAAGTATGAACAGTCATGCGATTAATTATGATTAAGTAGTTTAATTGACTGACAGTCCAAGAATAAAACAATAATTGTTTAATTGCTGGACACCTTATGTCTCCTGCCTCACTGAAAAGTCCACAACCTTTTTTCCACATCACACTTTGAACATACCTGTGATGTTTGTATGCAGAGAGAAACACCCCCCTCAGCAAATGAATGTGAAAACAGCCTTCTGTTGTCAAACTCCGCTCATAACATTGTTCTGCACAGTGAAGCTCAAACATCACAGTGAAGTACCAAAAAGCATATTTTCTGTTTTTACATGGAGGGGGACTTACTGTGTGACTTCCATGTATCAGGAGGCTGCATTTATATAGTATGATGGCACAATGACACAGACCAGTATTACACAAGTCAGTCACCTGAGCTCACCTGTTTAGTAACTCGTCCTTCTCATGGTCTCCCTCCAGGTCCTGTAGCTGTGATCAGCGGTGAGGAAGACTCTGCCAGCCCTCTTCATCATGTCAACCATGGGATTATAACCCCCTGCACTCTGGATGCGGGTCCTGATGCGGTTGTCATAGGGATGACTCGTATCCCCGTGGTGGAGAATCCTCAGTACTTCAGGCATGGACACAACTGCAACAAGCCAACCACCCGTAAGTCCCTGCAGAGTTTCTCCTCGTTAGCACTCCTTTGTCACACTAGTGTTTGCCTTTTTACTACTGGTGACCGTTACCACACATTATTTGATTTTATGGAGATACAAAGGGACCCTTGAACCACTGTTGTTCAAGCATGAGGCTCAACTGTAAGGCACTTAAGAAACTCCCACCTAATGCTATGCACCATAAAGTGCAGCATCAAGCTCATTCCAACTGTTGCATCTCCAGTGTAATTTGCTGTTTATGTTTACAATGAGAAGTGCCAGGGCCCTTGAGGCAATAGTGTGATTTAGTGTCATCGACAGAGTCAGTGTGATCATATGGTGTTAGCATCTGCTGGTTCAGTTCCAGGCTTTTCATATAAGATCTGTTTAGACGACAGCAGCCTCCTGTAGACCAGCTACTGGTGTTCAAACAGCCCTCCCCCCTCCACCTCAGTCGTTCTCCCTCGGGACTCATGTTCCAGGTTTGGGAAAGACAAGACCACTTTAAGGCCTAATTACTCACAATTACATCAACTGCTCAAGAGAATCAGCAGAAAACAACTGTGCCAGCAGCCTGGCGCCTGCTGCTTCCTCTCACCACCATGCCAGTCACACCAACTGGATTTAGTCAAGGAAAAGACTCTCCTCCTGCCTGAACAGCAGCATGCGAGATCAGACCGTTCTGAACCCTTTTAGCTTGGATCTGCTTTGTTTATAACTTGGCTCGCTCTCAAAATGGCCGTTGGTCAGGCTAACAGAAGTTGACTCCTGAGTCGCAGCCAATGAGAAGGAAGGAATTCCCATTTAGAGGTGATAAATAAATGACGGGGCTTATGTTTTATGAATTGCATGAATTGTTAATGGCCAGCCGGTGACTGATTTATAACGTCTCATGCCTCGCACAGGAGGTCTGATTGCGAGCTAATGAATAAATGACAGTGGGCACAAATGAAACTTTCTCCTGGATTACTGTGCGCCTGGAATAGAAAGTCAGACTGCGGCTGTGCACGGTTGCATCTTTGACGTGGGCTTTACAGCATGTTCTCCCTCTCAGGATGCTGCATTGCATCCCTTGTCTTTTTATAGATTTAATTCTATGTGCACGCATTAGGAAAAAAAAAAAAAAAGGAAATGAACCCTGAATCTATCACAAGGTCATTATGGCCGCTGCTTTCTGCCAGCGGCTGGAAGAACAAAATGGCTCCGAATGGCTTCTGCCTCCGCCAATCATTCAGTGAATATGAATGTACTCTTTACCCTCAGGACACACACACACACACACACACACACACACACACACAAACAAACAAACAAACAGAAAGAGGAAATGTTTATCTATCCATGTGTATATCTAGTATGTGTGTAGGTGTATGACAGAGAAAATGCATCTGTGCATGTATGTGGGTGTAGGCGTACTGTTAGTGTGCCTTGTTGATAGAACGAATTTCTCACCTCGCTTTTCTTTACTTCCTCTATGGTTTGATAAGTGTCTTCAGTCAGGGGTCCCTTGGGTGTCCCTTGGGTGTCCCTTGGGTCCCCTTGGACCCCCACTGAGCCCCACTGACTCGTCTTGGCATCTTTATTGATGCTCGGCCACCAATCCATAATGTATTCATTCATTTACTTGAAAGCCTCTTTTCCAGGAGAATAGCTTGCTGTCAGTGAGTCACACACACACACACACACACACACACACACACACACAAGCAGTCACACTAGCATACATATATTTAGACACAGTCACACTTCTCCTTACCTGTGTCCATCAGGAGTTCACTAATGTGATGGTCAGTCCCAGTCTGCTTCCACCACCAGTCTACTGCGTGATTTATTGTGTCCCTAGCTGTTGGGGCTCTGTGCATTTTGAAATCAGCTCCAACAATAACAGTGAGGAGGAGGAGGAGGAGGAGGAGGAGGAGGAGGAGGAGGAGGAGGAGGAGGAAGAGGAGGAGGAGGAACAGTCTGTTGCTGCTGTCTGCCGTGCTGGCTTCTGTTAAAACAGCTGCATGTGATGGGAAATTGCCCGCTGCAGAGCTCACACCAGTGATTCCAGTGTGCCTTACCAGATGTATTATTCATGAGTGTTTGATCTTTAAGTCAATACTGGCAAAGTATCACGGATGTCAGGCTTTGGTACATGAAAGCAGCAGAAGTGCTGCTGTCATTCCCACATTGTAGGGGGAAAAAAATCATACATGAAAAAAATAAGTATTATCCAGTTGTGGTTGCCCTGTAGATGAACTGTCAACCTGCTCTCAAGCTCTAGAGATTGGGAGCATTACGAGAAAACCCTTGTCATTCTCATGCCAATTTAAAAAAACATGATGTGCCGTCATTCAATTGGTTCATCTTCCGGATGAACCGGTGGCCTCAACTTTGGTTGCAGTAAACAGGGGAGCCGTGACGTCGGTTGAGATCAGCTCTTTTCCCCCCTCCCCGCGAGGCTGAAAAAGACCAATCCTGGGGAAATACAGCCGCATTAAGGAGATAAAGGCAAAAAAGGCAAAGGACAATTCTTTAGCCTAATGACAGATCTGTATCTAGCCGGATCCGCTGTCTCCCAGCAAGTGGCTTTGTCTTATCACTCAGCTTGCTATTTTAATTACGGATTTGTCACATCCCGCTGGCCAAAATTAGACAATAGCTTTTGATGTTGGAGTATAGCGCGTAGCCTTTCATTATATCCACGTTATTAGGGATGTCACGCGTGGGCACGGCTCGGACTAGCCCCCACTCTGTCCCCTCTGCGTTTGGTGTAACAGAGACATAATTATGCTCAAGGTGATATTTTTGAAGATTAAAATGTTTCCAGCAGAGACGAGGAGTGACTAATTTGGCAGCATGAAAGCTCTGCAAATGAATGGTAATGTAGAGCAGATTGATTGAAAGGCAGTTATCATGCTGCAAGGCTATGATTCCATGAATTACAGTTTGAAACAGAACAGCCCCACAGGCTAGCCAGTTGTGAATTCAAACAGCCTACTTTAATTTGTACCTCAGGAAGTCCAAGATCTTTCAGCTCAGCCCGAACAGAGCAAAGCAGAAACTTCTGGGTAGAAAGATGCTTGTCGGTGCCAGGTGCAATCCTATGAGAACTGTGTCCGGATGGACCGAAACCGCTTGAAAATTTACTGAAGATCCCATCAGACAAACCTCCAGACAGTAAAAAGTGTAAAAGCAACTGCCTTTTCCAGTCCTTATACAGTACAACTACACAAACTCAGCAGTAAGGAATGAAAATGAAATAAATTAAAGAGTGAATTAAAAATGTTTGCCTCTGCAAACACGTTTAATTACTTTTGCAAACTAGAGCGGTGCCAGGATGCTAAAAAGAAGCTTGAGTCAATTAAAATACCAAACCATTTCTCCACATTTCTTGGCTCCTACTGCCACTGTAAGCCAAGACAAACATGTCATTTTATTACAAATATGGGACATGTATTATGAGAGCATGTGGCATGTGCAAAAACACATTCTGTATTAGCATTAACATCGGACCAAAGAGCTGCCAATTAATGGGGGCGGCAGTAGCTCAGTCTGTAGGGAGTTAGCTTGGGAACCGGAGGGTCACCGGTTCAAGTGAACTGGTAGCTGGAGAGGTGCCAGTTTACCTCTTGGGCACTGCTGAGGTGCCCCTGAGCAAGGCACCAAACCCCCAACTGCTCGGGGCGCTTGTCAGGAGCAGCCCCCTCACTCTGACGTCTCTCCATTCATGCATGTATGTGTGTTTCAGGTCTGCATGTACTGTGTATAAGTTAAAAAAACAACAGAGTGTAAATTGAATTTCCCCACTGTGGGACTAATAAAGGTTGATCTTCTTCTTCTTCTAAAGTTGGATGTAAAAGTAACACATTCTCGTGAGTGTTGACAGGTCGGCCCTATAATGAATAGCTTATTCCCATCACTGGTGACCCAGCCTACAGTTTTCAGCAGCAGAATCAAAGATGCACACAAAAATGCACTTTTCTGCTCTTATAAAAGCATACTGTGGGGACAAGCTGCTCCTCTAAGATGTCAAATATAGCTATTTTGTGTTGGTAGTCACTTTTAAAGAAGCTCCCCTGAGCAGTAAGTGTGAAGTACTTAGTGCTTAAGTGTACTTAATGCTTAAACTTTAATCCAGCAATAACACTGAGGTTGTGCTTAGGGAGAAGCCATTGTCAAAAGGAAATCAATATACAATTTCATCTCTATATAAGTGGTGCAGTATGGAGCCTCCAAGTGTCCAATACTGGTTTAATAAATTAGACAAAATAAATAAGCGTTTGATTAAATTGTGTGTAATATTCAACTAAACCAATACATTCAAAGGTCAGATCATAATTTTGAAATTGCATTTTATTTTTCTTATTTTCATATTAACAGAGTTTCGTTGGAGCTCATTTTTATATCATTAGTGATTAGTGATAGTGTGACAGTGTTGTCACCAGTCGTCCTCTGATCTTTCAGCCAATCACATGTATCTCTGAAGCAAACGCTACAGCTGCTACTACATTTAGCCTGTTAGTTAGTTAGAGCAACAAGTAACTCTGAATCAACCAACTAGCAAACAAGAACTAGCATCTCCGTCTATTTAGCTTAAAAAGGCTGCACATGCTATGCAGCTAGTCATCTTCCTAGCAGGCTGAGGAGTTTATAACTCTGTAATAAACTGTAATAAGCCTTCCTGCCTCCGTGCATTCACTGTATGTCTCCGTGGTCTTCCACAAGACGCTAGCAGACAGCTGTGAGCGCTAACACTAGCCAAAATTGTTGTTTATGTTCATAATGATAATTTTGGGTAGGGACGCACTGACACCAGATCAGATATCGAGTCGATATTGACCCAAATATCTCCATGTGGTATCGGTGACAATGGGGCCAATCTCTTCAATTCAGTTCTATGTTTTTGTACAACACATATTACATATTGGCATTTTTAAGTTTTAAACAATTTGTTGCTGCAATAAAGCTTCAGAAGGCAACAATTATGTGGCATCACTGGGCAAAAAGTTCATAATAACCTTTCAGCATATTGTAAATCAAGAGATCTGAGTGAAAACTAGACTTCTGCACCTCCGCATGGCTGTTTTCAGGATTTAAAATATCTAGCCAGACTTTGACCAATCACAGGTCGTTTCAGAGAGAGCGTTCCTATTGGCTATGCTCCGGCTGGTGGGCGGTGCTTGGTATTTCTTCAACAGATCTCAACATGGCTGCTGGGTCACAAACTTTCTCATTTCACAGCTAAACAATAACTACAAGATGTTTCTGAAAACATTTGAGGAGAGAAATAGACATTACAGTAACAGAATATTGATTCATACTTGATCAGCCTAGTCGACCGTTTGATTGGAGTCTATAAGTGACTGACAGCTGCTCAGAGACAGCAGGCTCCAGCTTAGATCTGATTGGTTGTTTTTCTCAGGTCTGTGAAATCTTGCAGATGCCGTTAGGAGCACCGGAGGACACTGAGGAGCATGATTTTTTTTTTTTCAGATTACCAGTTTTATGTACCTCTGTCAGTATGTAGAGACCGATTTATAAAAACAACTTAAAATCATATTTGCTCCAATCTCACCTACTTCAGTTTACAATTGTAATTCCTGTTAATTTTGAAGATTTCTTTTTACCAAGTTACAAGAGTACGATTTTATTACTTATATATAATTCAGTAAAATTTCATATATGTATTTGTAAGATTTTGTTTGACAGAATTAGGAAAGTCAAGTCTGATCCAGTCACTTCCACACAGTGAGGCATGCACTTTATTAATTAAACACTGGTGTCAGATCGGTACTCGACATCAGGACTGAAAAAGTCAGATCGGTGCTTTCCGAGTTTTTGCGAGAGTGGTTTTGGAGGGAGGCCTGAAGGGTCTGAGCTGCTGACTTAGCGACTTTCTTGTTAGATTTAGTGACTTTTGGAGCTGGTGCTGCTCGCTCACTGGAAACGAGTTGACACCACTGGGCTCGGTTTATTGGTTGCATCATTTTTTAAATCCTTCTCAAGATAGCCAACCTCATCTTTAAATTGCACAGTTCAATTCTATTTGTTTCAAAATTTCTTATTGATTTCTTTGATATTGAACACTTTGGGACTCTAATTACATAATTATATATTTATACTTGTGTGTTCTTTCATAGTTTTGCTGTCTTCAGTATTGTGTATAGTATGTAGAATATAATTAAAATAAATAAACAACATTGAATGAGAAGGTGTGTCCAAACTTCTGACTGCTACTGCAGGCCTCTGACATGTTTTTGCTTCTAGCTGCGAGCTTCTTCCACAGGCTTGGCCTTGTCTTTGATCGTGAATTAATGTAATTCATAGTATTTTATGTGTGATGCTTGTTTGTTGTTGTTATAGCTTAGCCAGACATAGGTGGTTATTCACACACAGTGTTGAACAAGGCCAGGCAGCAGCGAGGAAAACGCAGGCCGGCAGTCGGCCAGCCGCAGCAGGTTAGCAGGAGATACCCACTGAGAGTCCACAGTAAGTGCTGGCTGTTGGTGTCACAGCCGCACGGCGATGCCAGCAGACGCAGAGCCCCTGTGCTTCAGCGAATTTAATGGCGGAGAGCTTTTTGTACGCTATGAACTGCTAGATGACTACCTCTCACCTGTTAGCTCCCTGTGGTGCTTGTTGTGGAGGCAAGCTAAACTATGAGCACATTACAGTGATCTCCGTGAAATTACTTTCCTCTTCATTTCTTTAAAAGTCACACTGACTATGAAATAAATCTCAGAGGAAATTGACACGTTAATGTAAAAGCTTGCTCTTTTAATCCTTTTGTAGGATTTATCAGGAAATGTATGATTGATAACCAGTGAGTTTTAATTTAAAGTGGTGATGTTTTATGAGAGCTGACCTAATGCGGCGGTGTCTTGTTTTGTTCTTTGTGAACAATTAACCTTATGTGCAAGGTAACTAAGTGTAGAGCTGACGCAGGAAATGAGACTTCGGCAGGATGTCCTTAGCATTTTTGATTGAGCCACAGCAGCTCAATGTTAAAGCATCCACCTTGCAAAAGACGTGTTGTCAGTGACCAGGAGGTACGCATCGATCGACCCACCGCACGCTCAGGGAAGCTGTCAGGCAAAAAAATACCCGCGCACACACCTGCGAGGCAGAAACGCACACATGAATGCACAGAGTTGGCAGGTAGATGGAGGAAAAAACACACCTTCAGACGCACACACAAACAGACACATTGAAAGTTGGCAGGTAGTTGTGGTCGAATGCACACACACACACACACACACATAGACACAGGTACAGAACAAAGCCCTCCGAACATCTGTGCTCCCCAGCAGCCTGACCTGACTAGCTGAGTGAAATTCGGCTCTGCGTTGTCTCTCGGCCTCCAGGGAGAATGTTTGCTGGCCGTCGAGGCCTCAGGTGAGCCAGGACAAATGAATGATGCTGAGCTGCGGGATAGAGATTTAATCTCAGGGCTTTTCAGCGTGCCACTCTGGGTAAATAGGCTGCAGGATGCAGCCCAAGTCCGCCTGCAGAGGAAACTGAAGGTTAAAGTAACTCATCCTCCCACAGTCGATGGCACGCTCCATAATAGCTGCTTCATTCCCATCAGTTGGGAGGAACGAGGCGGTCAGTGGCTCTTAAGCAGCTGGAGAAAACAAACCTAGATGGAATATTTACATCCAGGAAATAAGGCAGAGAGGCCAACTGGTACAAATGAGAGTTAAACAGGTTTTCCATGTCGCTGAATTAGAAGTGGACACAGTGGTGTCCTCAGGAGAGCTCCACATTTTCTTTCATTAAATCGCTGCCGTGGTGCGACATTATTTACAGTCAGTTACCATCCAATAACCTGGAATCATTTCACCTAACCACCCAGCTATAATTATAGCGTTTACATTTAAGTAGTACTATTATTATAGTCACAATAAGTTAATCAAGTTTGTTTTGCCTGCAAGAAGGGAGGAAAAAAATAATCGAAACCGTCAGGATTAAGAAAACATAATTATGTTGAAGGACAATCTCTTCAAAGGTTGATCACTACTGTTGGGAAGCACTACTACATATGTGAAATAAGTTGTATAAAGCCTTTTGCGGCTGTGTGAAATCCCAATACTTCGCCTCAAGTGATGTCACTTGAGTCAGTAACCTTTTTGAATGCCTGAAAATTTACTTCCAGCCCTTTAATTTTAATTTAAAAATTTAGCTCCACCCTCTTGTGTTGTTTGGGTAAAAAAAAATAAAAAAAATGGCAACAGCCAAAATGCCGAATTCAAGGCTTCAAAACGGCAGCCCACAAACCAACAGGTGACGTCATGTTTACGACGTGGGAAGTCGTGAAGCATATCGCTGCTAAGCAACGGCAACATTAACGTTACTGTCCCGAGTCTAGAGGCCACAGAGGCTAACAATTTATTAAGCTAGCAAGTGGGTAAGATAATGAAGGAAATACAAAGGCAGCAGAGAAAGATGATTACTTCAGACATAAAATTACCAAGAAAAACTATACATGACTAAAATTACAATATACTGTACAATATTAACTTATAATGCACCAATAAATCAACTTCACAATGTCAACAAACATGTCACAAGTCGTGAACTCTGAGCTTTCAGATACTTTCCACTTACAAGGTCGTGAATACGACATGAGGGAGGCGATCGTACGAACACGACCCCATTTGAAGGTGTTCGGTCCGACGCTAAAATTAGAGAAGTGTAATACTAAATCTGTGGAATCTGTGAAAAAAATTGCTAAACTGTGATTTCTGACTTAAAGAAAGTGAGTTCACCTGGATAATGAAAATTGAAATAAAATGGCTTTTCATTCTGTGTATCAAATGCAATGTGTTAACACTGAGGTAAATATTTGAGATCTGCATCAATAGACTCGCACCGCTATTTCTGCACAACTGAGTGCATTCACTGACGAGTAGAGACGCTCTGTTGATCGCAGGCAGCAAGCATCCCACCTGACAATCTCATAACAGTAGTTTAGAAATGATTACAAAAGCTTTGAGATAAAAACAAATTAAAGCTTTTATCCAGTCTGTCCTGTCTGGATGTGAAAGTTCTGTCTAGCAACCATCTAGCGTTACTTGTTTCAGTCTAAATCAACAAACTTGCAATCGATGAATACTTGTATTATATTATCAGTTTTACAAGATAAAATACGTTGTTTCTCATTTATTTAGTCTGAAACGCATCAGAGCGAGCTCAGGAGATTAATTAAAGTGGATTTTAGTTATCAGAGGCTCGTGGATTTGTTCTTATCTGACAGCAGCACAAAATGTTGGTTTGGTGATTTGCAGGTGAAAAGACGTAGCCGTATATTTAACCTGGACCAGCTTTAGTGTTTTAAATTCTAACCTATCTTTCACAAACATTTCAATGACTATATTTTTCAGTGTGTCAGGTTTTACAGAACATCCCCATCTTATAGAGTAAAATATCATAAATTACAGTGGTGTAGGTTTAAAAGTGAGATGCAGCAGCAGTAACAGCAGCTTGTTTACATCCCCAGTTGACTCGGGTTCGTCTCTGTGTAAACCTCCAGATGCTATCAGCACATACTGATGGATGGGTTCATTTTTATATCAACATCGGTCTTGCTCTAACGCTGTAACAATATAGTCCTGTGTGGTCTCATATTGTTGTGGGCTGTTTACGTCAGTGTGGTCCAGTGTGTCAGCCTGTTTACACCAGAGTCTCCTTTCTGAAGTCAAGTCCCTAAATAAATGGGTGTGAAAAGTTTCCAAATCTGTTGGCAAAGTTGGAAAATGTTCAACCTAAAGAAGGAAAAGTGACACCTGATGAAGAGTCGACATAGCGGATCAGGTTATAAGTCGAGTGCTCATCAGTTATTCTACTCGGCTACATTTAATTCTTCCCACATTTTGACACCTGCAGTTACAGTAAGTCACATTTTGTCTTCCCGACTGAAATCTGACCTGTCATATACCAGATCACAGTAACGTCTAATCCCTTAGAGATTAGAGAGCCAAAAGAGGTTTTTACAAACCGGGAGAAGTGTAGAAATAGTTCATCTATCCGCCTCCCTCGATGTCAGGGGTGGGCAATTATTATTCCTGGGGGGCGACATGAGAAACCCACATTGTTGCCGAGGGCCAAACAAATACTGTCAGACAGAACCTCCATTTTATCACTATAGGAACCATACGGGGATTTTCAGCATGTATTATACTGAAAATCACTCCAAACAGCATGTTATTAAGAAAATGACATTATATACAGAAATCTTTGAACCGTACAGGACTGACTGTTTTCAATAGTAAGGTTTCCATTAATAAAACTTAGAATTTAACTTAACATTAACACTTAAATTTAACATTTAACTTAACATTAACACGTACATTTAACATTTAACTGAACATTAACACATACATTTAACATTTAACTTAACATTAACACGTACATTTAACATTTAACTTAACATTAACACATAATTACTAATTAACACATACATTTAACATTTAACTTAACATTAACACATACATTTAACATTTAACTGAACATTAACACATACATTTAACATTTAACTGAACATTAACACATACATTTAACATTTAACTTAACATCAACACGTACATTTAACATTTAACTTAACATTAACATTTAACTTAACATTAACATTTAACTTAACATTAACACATACATTTAACATTTAACTGAACATTAACACGTACATTTAACATTTAACTGAACATTAACACATACATTTAACATTTAACTTAACATTAACACGTACATTTAACATTTAACTTAACATTAACATTTAACTTAACATTAACACATACATTTAACATTTAACTTAACATTAACGTACATTTAACATTTGACATAACATTAACACTTACGTTAACATTTAGCTTAACATTTAACATTTAGCTTAACATTTAACTTAACATTAACATTTCCTTCTTTGGTTTCATGCAGCTTTGTAAAAAGTCCTCACTGCTTTAGCATCTTAGCTAGCAGCCCCTCGGCTGTCCTCTCCTTCTCATCTCCAGATAGGTTTCTCTATTTTTCTGCATAGTTTGTCTCAAAATGGTGATTCAAGTTGTATTCTTTGAATACAGTCATATGTTTGTTGCAAACAAAGCACACAGTTTTACCGCCAACCTCTGAACTTAGCAGTTCGTGACTTATTAAAGACGTGCCGCCTTGACAGGTGACACTACTTCTACATCACTCACGTCAATTTACGTCAACGCAACATTGTCTTTTTTTTTTTCTTTTTTAGCTTCGTAAAGCTGTGTGGTTTGTCTGAAACCTCCCGGGCCGGGCAGAACCATCATCAGGGCCGGATAATGCCCGGGTCTGCTCTGTATGACTAGTGGCAAACATGTCAGACAGAAGAGTAAATTGTTAAAATAGTGAAATTAGTTTAAGATTGAGTGTGCTTGAGTTTAGTTCATTTACATAATGACAAAGATAGAAGTAGGTATTGTGATAAAACTGATAAGATATGATTAAAACGGATGCAAATTACCAATTTGCACATGTGAGATAAGGAATGCATCTATGAAATCTCACCTCACCTCACCGCAAAGGAGAATATACACAAAGTAAAAGTCAAGATAACAATCGCACCCTAACTTCTGAGGAAAAGTTAGAAAAGGAGTGATATTATACTCTGGCATTGTGTGGTTGAAACAGTTCCTGAGCCTCCGCCATGCTGATAGATGAAAACCTTCACTTTGCTTTACATTTTTGGCATTTCACCAGCTAGCTCATGCAGAGAAGCTTAATGGTGGGTGCAACAATAGAATAAGCTTCAATACCTGGATCATCGGCATGACAGGCAAGCGGTAATAAGTCCAACACTTATCCTCCAATGATCATGAATGATGGGGGAATGCACGGAAAAAAATTAAAGGAAAAGATTATTCATATTTCTTAAAGAAAGTACAATAGTGGAGAAGTGGAGATAGGATTCAGTCGGGGATAGATTTTACTGTAAATCTTGAAACTTCAGATGAGAAAAAAAAAATCTTTCTGTCAGAGACATTTGGCCCCTGAAATCCAGTCAAAACATGTTTTGAATTAAAATGTGTATTGACGTAAGGATGTGTTTTTTTTTCCAGCTCTTGGAAAGCAGATTTTTAGAGGATGAAGCTTTGACAGCAGTGATATGCGAGTGTCCCTGGTGGGGCTCTCACCCGGCAAACTGGCTGCCAGTTCCTGCAGACACTTGTGTTTTGATCTACTTTAAAACTGGGATATGTCTTCATATTTAACACTGATTTCCAAAATGGTGGTTAAGATACCGTCTGACGGGAGCACCAGAGGAGCAGGTGACATTTTTTATGAATCGCCTTCTCAACATGGTCGCCTCCAGATGGTCTGGTGATTCTGGAGAAATTACAGGAAAGACAGAAAAACCCAGTGGAATGGTCAGTCTGAACTAGTAATCTGTGTCTCTGTGAAGGAGGAGATGTTTCAGAGACCGTTAGGTGAACCTCCTTTTGGGTAAAGCCACAGCAACGAGAAATAAATGGAGCTGCTGCCTTCCATTTATTACCTCTCACATCAGATCCTATGTACAAGTTGCATAACAGGATCACACATGGTAAGGGTTCAAATATAAATGAACTGGAAAATTGTGTGGTAACCAATCATATCTTAGATCCAGTGTGTACTTATTAAATTGATTTAAACCCTTCCTCTGAACAGCGGCGGCCCAATCAGTGCTTAGGAAACGTAACTAGGCAGTGCATCTTGTCAGGCTTTTCTCAGCATGTGGTGTGCATGGGGCTGTGTAGAGAGATACTCAGTATATCAATAGTTTGGTTTCTGGTTTTATCCTCCAAAACCTAAAAACACAAGAGCAAAAGAAGAATATAAGCTGTAAACATTAGCATGCCTGGCTAACTAGCTTATGACCTACAATATAACCAGATGTTACTTCCAAGGCCAGCAGCACTTCATAATACATTCTGTGGGGTTACAGGATGCTAAAAAAAAATACCCAAAACACATCCACTGTATAGTATTTCCTAATATATCATAGCATAGGCCAGTCCTCAGCATTATACGGCAGGCCTGAACCGGACCTCCTGATGGTTCTACACGACCCCGGAGGTCTCAGACAAACCACATAATTTTAATTACGAAGCTAAAAAACAGTAAAGGAAATAGCTTTTGGTTTGAAATGCTTCTTCCTGTTGTGCTTTTTCACTGCATCTAGTGAGTGCAAAGTTGGATCACTTTTTGAGCATGTTAAGGCCCTCAAAAAGGCAATTAATTGAAGAGAAAAATGATAACATTAATTCCTTCAGTTTGAATAGGGTCCTCGCAGCCCGACATTGTCGCTGCTCGGGCGCTAAAAATACCGAAAGCTTTCTGATGAGAAGGAGAGGACAGCCAAGGGGCTGCTAGCTAAGATACTAAAGCAGTGAGGACTTTTTATAAAGCTGCAGGAACCAAAGAAGGAAATGTAAGTGTTGAGTTAAATGTAAGTGTTAATGTTAAGTTAAGTGTAATCACATGCAGTTTGGGTCAAGTCAGCACACTGACACACTGACAGCTGTTGTTGCCTGTTGGGCTGCAGTTTGCCATGTTATGATCTGATCATATTATTTATGCTGAATGTAGTACCTGTGAGGGTTTCTGGACAATGTTTGTCATTGTTTCGTGTTTTACAGTAATAAATATATACATATATTTGCATAAATCAGCATATTTGTCCACTCCCATGTTAAGAGTATTAAATATGTGACAGATCTCCCTTTAAGGTACATTTTGAATAGATAAAAAATGTGTGATTGCAATTACTCATGGACAGTCCTGATTAATCAGAATCAAATATTTTAATCGATTGACAGCACTAGTAAAAAGACTTGTTTTCATTTTCAAACAAAAGTACAGACTATAATGATGACTCTAACCTCTGTCTTGTCCAAGTATGGAAGCTAAACCGTCAAACAGGGTTATTTCAACACAATAATAATGATTTTATTTTCACGTCTTCTAAACGGATTATCAGCCGACCCTACTTTCAACCGAAAGCTTGACACTGACAGGCGCAGCAACGGTAGCCGAACAAAGACGGACAGGGCTGGAAATTTTAGACTGGAGTTAACCGCTTCATCTGCAGAAAGAGATCAAATAGCATAACTGTAGGCGTCGGGAGAAGCCGAGGAAACACTGACCTGCCCCAGAGCTTTAAGATGCTTCTCTTATGTTTGCTGTTGACAACAGATGCAACAGCTCATGAGCTCTCGCTGCAGGGACATCAGTGTCTCAGTATATATAGTCTTGTGTGCTCACCAGTCTTCAGTGACATATTTTCTATAATACCTATACAACCACCAGTGTGATTCAAAGAGCACACAGATGGAGAGTGGATAAAGATGCTGGAAGTTTACTTGTCTAAGAAGGACGCATTGGACTTGGCTAACACGACATATTGTGGAAATGAAGCATGATGTCTCAGCAGCATCGTAGTCTACAGTCAAGAGCCAGCCAATGGCAGTTCAGTCGGTTCAGGCCAGTACACAACTCTTCCCTAACGACAAATGATGTAAACGTGAGCGTCAATTAGTGATATCAGACCAAAAGATTTAGTTCATTTTAAATGGCATTTAAATCCTGGTTCTTTCTTTTAATAACTGATGTTATTATGTCATGGTTCTCCATTTATTGTCTACCCTGATGCACCTTTGCAGTGAAATCTTAGGCTCATAATGGTTTTGTGAGAAGAGCGGTCCACAAGTATCGAATAATTTGTCCTTTGGCATAAAAAATTAACATAATGACTCTTTTTTCAATTGGTGACATTCCCCTTCATGTACTGTATAAGTAATTATGGTTAACACTGATTGCTTACTGTTAAAATATAATTTGATTCCACATTTAATTTAATTTCTAATTCATGATTTGATTTAATATTTAATAACTTTGTTTTGGCCCTTCACCTGTGGGTTTTTTGCTGTTGCTGAGCATTAAACATGCTCATTTAATTTCATTCATATTTAAAGGGATAGTTTGAGTGTGAGATTGAGTTAAAGGGTTGTATGAGGTACTTATCCATACTCAGTGTATTAGTGTACCTCCAGTAGATGACGGTCGACACGCCCCCAGCTTGGACAAGCAGACAGGAGTTAACACTTGGAAGCAAAGCCTAAGAGAAAGAGTCACCTAAAAAAAAAAAAATCAGTATCACTTAAAGTGTACGCTATATTTAGTATATTTTCATACTGCAGTCAAACAGCCTTTTCTTACAGGTAACTGAAGCCGTTGTATCCATCAGAGCTCCCACCAAACCCACCATCTGTCACCTCACAGGACATGAGGACTGCTGATCTACGGCCGTCTGGATCGGTTAGTTAGTTTGGTGAATCCGAACTAACCAGCGTCGTACAGTAACATTAACTGACAGATAGAGGCAGCAACTCCCGTGTTCTGTGAGGTATGCGAGAGCATAGACAACGGCTTCAGTTTCATGGGAAACAGACTATATAGCTGTGTCACGGCAAGGTAAACCGGCAAAAATACTCTAAATATGGCGTATAGCATACATTGCTATTTTTTAGGTGACCCTTTATTTTAGATGACTGGCCTCATCTACAGCAGTACATCCTGTTGATTCTGTGAGAGACTTTTATTATTTACCAATATTGAGTTTTAATAGCAATTATTTTTTTTAAGTTCCTTATCTTCTGTGTTGTTCAACAAACACAAGCAATAAATCATTCTGTAGTATGATCAACACAGTATTAGATAGATTAAACATAAACTGTTCTCTCTTGTAGACCAGGCCTCCATGTTAGGATGAAATTAGCTGATGCATGAACTAATATGAATGACATATTTTTATTTAACTACTTCAATCACAGTAGTATATTGACTGATATGTTGAACTTGCAGCCTTGTAAACGTAATAATTATCATGACAACATAACAAAGCTCTGACAAACATTATTATGAAAGTCAGTAACAAATCACACAAACTAAAGTGGACGTTTGAAGGCAGCAAGCTTTGAGGTGGAAGTCTTCATTAATGAAATGCACCGTAAGACTTCATCATATGTCAGCTGTATTAGTGAAAAACTCTGCTGACTCTCTGTTTACATTTCTTGTGTAGCTTCGGTATGGCAGCCTGGCTAAACTATGTGCAGGAGGTCATGCTGTACCACTTATCTAATGTTCTTATCAGAGCCGTAACCAAGGCCTGGTCACCGTACTGAGGAGCATCATATCTTTCACTATGAACTCTGTTATTGCTTGAGTCATTTCCACATGCCGTTTTGAAGTACATTCATATGGATTTACGCTTTCAAGCATTTTGGTCAGTGATCCCTGTCGGGTGGTATTTGGCTTACTTGACACATTGGTGGTCGGCATTTTAGCCTTGCAACTATCGTACATGGTGATTTGTGCTGATACAGGTTAGCAGCGTTGCCACCGTGCGGTAGCAACAGTAGCAAGGCAGGTTTTGCACAATACATGACGCTGTGCAGCGTCTTCTTTGTTAAAGCCAACATAGCTCTACACAGCTGGCGTGCTGTTCCTCTTTGACACTAAAGTTTCCTCAGTCCTGATATTATGATATTAGCTCAAATGCAATGAATCATTCAGCCCTAGGTAATCCACTGACTATGGATGAGTGCCTCATACAAACCCCACGGCAAAATTATCCCTTTAAAGCAGAGAACGCTACCGTATGACGTCTTTTAGGACTCATATGTGCAATTATATCATCTGCTCAAATCATAGTAACTGGACAATTATTTATTGATATAATGGACATATTTCTGGCTTCACTTTTCTATTATGTATATACTAATTTATTTTATTTGTATTAATACTGTTTTTAAATCTGTTTCTTGCCTTTTATTGCACTATCCACTTGCTGCTATAATGTGTGAATTTCCCCACTGTGGGACTAATAAAGGAATATCTTATCTTATCTTTATCTAAATGTCTTGTCAGGAAAATATGTATAACTATATATACACACTTTACTGTACACTTTTATGGAAGCAGTGCAGTTTTCATGGTAAACCTACCAGCTGTCATGTTTTATTCATAGTGAGGTATGAGGAGCAGTTCTGTTCAGGAGCCAACAACTCCTACACTTTCCTAACTCCTTCATACCCAGCCTGGCAGGTATCAGGGTGTAACATGTTACCCTTGATACCTACCATTCTCCATACTTTCTGTCTCACTATTTCTCTTTCTTCCTCTACCTCTGTCTTTCTCACCTATCCTGCCTCCCTCATGAGCGTGGTCAACTTGCAAGGTTTTGTTAGGATCAATAGAAGAACGAGCTAAAACAATGTGATCGCAAACACTGCAAGCAAAAAGTTGAAGGTCACAACGTCCAAAATAAATAGACGTAACTGTCCCGTAACTCTAAAATGATCCTGCAGAGTGAGTTATTAGGGACGAATAGAACAAGAAGTATAGGTAGAGACAGAGGGGCTGTTGTTTTATATTGCTCACAGAGATGTTTCAGGAGAAGACATTTTACAATTCTGCTCTCATTAGAAAATGTCCCCCTGTGTTGTTTCAATGCCAGCAGTAAAACCAAAGAGATTTGCAGCTCGGCAGGTCCGGTGTCATCTCGCTGTTTGTTTGGGCTTTGGTGATTTAAAACCACTTGAACCCTAATTGACAATATCACATATTCAGTAACTGCTTCACTGCAGCTGGATCACACTTATATTAAGAGAAATATTCAAGACGTTGGTACTGTATCTTTAAAAAAAATCATGACTGGAATTTAAAGTGCTATAAAGTGGCTGAACTCAGTGCAGCACATTCAGCTGCCAGTTCTCTCTATACTGTATCTCTCTTTGCTTTTTTTCCCCACTAAACCTGTTTTTCTGCATGGTTCTCTGTCCTATAAAAATGTACTAACGTTTAATATCTGAGGAAAGGTTTTTAACAATTACCCTTGTCACTGTTTTTCTCTATCTCCCCTCTTCTCTCTGTGGTTTAGTTGTCCAGCATATAAAGCGGAGAGACATCATCCTGAAGAGGGAGTTGGGTGAAGGAGCGTTCGGTAAAGTCTTCTTGGCAGAGTGTTACAACCTCAGCCCCACCAAGGACAAGATGCTAGTGGCTGTCAAGGTATGTTTTCTTCGTGTGGTTGTGTGTGTGTTATAAACAGAGTGAGAAGACCGCCGCTCATATCTGTAAGAAAATATGAAACTACGACTGGAAATAGGGTAAACAGTTAGCCTTTACCATGATATAGTGCACTCAGAAATTTATTATTGTTGTTGTTATTTAATGTGTCTGAAACCTTATTGAGAAACCTATAGTATGCAAAATTCATACTATACCTGGTGAAATGTTGCAGTATGCAAACACTTGACACTACGCTGGCATAAATATACCACAATGCAATGCGGTAGTAAAGACAACGTCCATGACAGTCACAGACAGACAGCTCTGTACCCCCAATAACGCTTCAATTAGGTGAAAGTATAAGATCCCACTTTGCTATAGGCACAATATAGTAATTAAATCAGTTCAGTGTTTATGGTTGTCACAGATTGGTTCATCACATAAAGTTGGCGTGGGTTACCATGGTTACATGTCTCCAAGGAGGCATGGTGGCTCTCAAAAAGTGACACACAGTGATAGTGACACTTCAGTGATGATTGACTATGTAGCGCTTAGTATGCAGTTTCTGCCATCCATGTCATGTACATTACTCTCTGCTAACAACCCCACAATGCATTGCGTCTCATTTTATAGATTCCAATAATACAGTAGCACAGTTAGTTATAAGTCTTCAGTAAAATGTACCAAAAGTTCACTGTCTATCGGGTAGTAGCTACTAGTTAGCAGGGCAACTCTGCAGCTCTGCTCCTGTCGGTGATGATGCAAATGATGAGAGTTAGTAAGTATTCAAAATCTCAATTTACTGCTCACTGTAAACTATGGACGGTTTTACATGGGGAGTCTGTCTCATAAGATAGGCTTAGCTGTAGACTGTACATATAGATGGACGCCATGACAGCTCCCCAAAGTGAGGCCAAAACATCTCAGTCGCCCCCTGGAGGCTGGCTGCAGTATAGGTCATAAAGCTCACCTCCTTCATGTAAGTTGATGGGACGTGGGACAAAGTCAAAGTATGCGTCAAATACATTTTTCCCATCTTAGCTCTTATCACGCTGATGTTTATTCAAGCGTTTGTTTTTCTGATATGTTTGGTTTTAATTAGTTATTTGATGTTATATAAAGGGGGTGAGATGTCATGATCGGCAGCTGTGAGTCTCTTGCTGACAAGCTGTGGCCATGCTAAGCTTGTGATTGGTTCGGGCAGGTGACCTCAATACCGCGGCTCCACCACCTGATCACTACTACGCAGCCTCTGGCTCCACATGACGTCAAAATCTCAAGATTGCAGCTCCCGTATTTGGGATATTTTGGCTTCACTTCTGCACAGCGGGAGGACGTCCGGACGCGTGGTCCATCTTTATGTACAGTCTATTGGCTAAGCTAACCATCTCCTGATCGTAGCTTCATAGTTTATGAACACATATGAGAGTGGTAAACATGTCAAATTCCTCTAAATGACTAGAAAGGGAAAACAGGACCAAAGGTTCAGCAGGTGATCTCAGAAAATCACTATCATTGTTTTCTCTAAGCCTCCATGAACTTGCTACAGGTTGAATCTCTGCCACGTTATGCAATAGTTGTCACTGATAGTCGTTAGACAAAATGGACATTTACTAATATGAAAATCAGGAATGAAAATATTTAGTAGGTAGCTTTGGCATCTGTAACCTGAGACACAATGTAGATAAAATTAGATTTTCCGACCTCGGCTGGATGCCCCAACCTCTACCTGTCTCTGTACCCATTCAAAACCTGTCTAAGTATCAGATAGCCGAGGGACCGGTAATTACTGTCAAGCAAAGTTAATGCTCCAGTGAACTCGATGCTTTGTTTTAAAGAGCTTAAGGCATTTAGAGCCATCGCCCATGTGTGGTGGCTCTCAGTGCTTTCACAGTGCTCAACATTAAGTTGTGCGTTCCAGCTCCCACTGTGGAAAGTGAAGCCGGGTGATGCCGAGTGTAAGGTCGCTGACTCAGCAAGCCTACCCAGGGAAAAAAAAATAAAATCTTGTTAGAAAACGGCCCTGACCTTGACAGGAGAAGTTAGTTGAAGAGATGATGGAGTGTCTGGCTGTCACTTCCTTTTCTTAGTGTTACAGGATCAACAAAGATATTGTCTTATAATAAGCCTCCTCTACAATGACCTCTTTATTTTTAAAACAAAATGTGCCGTTTCTTCTAAACATGTTCCTGCCAGTAAGAAAGCAGAAAGTGGCTCTCCGAATGCACTTAAAGGTCAACAAAGGGAAAATTCATTGCCGTGCTTTGCCTCAATTTATTGTAGTTGAGCACTTGAAGGTATTGTTTTGGAGGGATGCCCAGACAAGAAACATATCCTTAAGAGTGCGGTTTGATTTGGTAATAGATTTTTATGGCCATTTTACCTACTCTGCCGTACATCTCAGCCACCTCCAGCACTTCACTGCAAGAACAGCACATATGAGTGAATGTATTTCCATCCCAAGGTCTTTCCGTCTGTAATAACATCGGCAGCATGCTGAGAAAGCAGGACTCCAGGCCAAGGAGATCAAGAGAAGCAGCTTGCTGTGTTTTCCTGTTGCGGATGAAGTGTCAAGAGTCTTTTTTTCTTTCCTCCGATAGAGGCTGCAATAAAGCATGTTATTGCTGTTATTTGATTTTTTTTTCATCCTTTTTTCTGATACCGCCGCCAACTGACATCCCATCAAGATTCGATATGTCGTGTACTCCACTTCAAAGCAGTTCAAAGCACTCCTTGCTTGATCCGTCAACCAATCAGATCAATTTGTTTTGTGTACAGTTGTCCCAGCCAGCTGCCTAAAAACTGTGTACAGGATTATTAGGTGGATATGATGCACAGCCACCTGCTGTATACTGTACTACTGAACAACAGACACTGTTGTTCAATCAGGACAGCCAGCTTCACAGCTTTATTGATAATTATGAGGGAAATTTAACAGAATTTGGTGTAGACTCAGTGTTGTGTTTACCATCGACTATCAGGCAAACCCGATTATCAAACAGCGACTTTTTTCCCCCGTTATCTTCTCTATTCCCATGGATTCATGCTGGTGCTGTTTGGGATAAAGGAGGAGTTGGGCAAACAAGTGCATCAACAACATGAGCTGGAGGCAGTAGCAAATAGGAACAGATGATTGGGTGTAAAGAAAGAAGATCAGAAGATGGTGTTTGGATCCACCACAGCCAGGACAACAAGTCTACAGCCATGCTACAAAACCAGTGTTGAAATGCTCATGTTCAGGAGATGGTGTTTAATGTGTTTACTTAAGTGGCACCAAACACAGCTGTGTTAGTAGTGCTGAGGCTGATGGGAAAACCATTAGTTTTGCAAGTATTTAATAAGGATCAAAATAAGTTCAAATTTTAACCTGCTGGTGACAGTAGATGAAAAGTCAGGGCATCACCAAAAATAGGACTTATCGGGAACCTTGACTATCTGTACCAAATTTCATGGTAATCTAAATAAAGGCAGTTGCAGAGCAGTTTCACTGAAAACCAAAACTCATGATGGTGCTACAGGTACAGTGAGGTGATGAACAAGTCACTAGGATTCATCCACTGGGGATCATGAATGTCTGTACATAATTTTGTCGCAGTCCATCCAATAGTTGTCAGTGTTTCAGTGTGGACCAAAGTGGTGGTCTGACCGAACCTCAGACACTACGCCTCTAGCATGGCTACAAACTGAGGACAAATTGGGTGTATTGAATGGATGATTCAAACCAAAGAGGAGGTAACTAATTGGATTATAGAGGAAAGCAGGAGAAGGGCACAGGGTGTAACTTACAATGCAGCACCATTTAGGTTTCCAGACAGGAAGTGGCCAAAGAAGTGTGTTCCTGGAAAGACCGGAGGTCTAGGCTGAACCAGCGACAGGGTTTATTATTTTCTCCCTCTACACAAGATGATTTTTTCATCAGAAACCTCACAGAGACCAGAAGTAAAAGTGTCATTGTGGTCAGTGTCAGTCTGTACAGTCAGGTTGCCTTCATATGGTACATATTGTACATATTGTACACACCACAGAACACAGTGAAATTTAGTCTCTGCATTTAACCCATCCTAGTATTAGGAGCAGTGGGCAGCTACTATACAGCACCTAAGGAGCAGTTTTAGGGGTTCGGTGCCAGGAAGCAGTCTGGCACATTGGTCCGTGCAGGGACTTCGGTTCCCAAGCCAAATCCACATGGACTGAGCTACTGCCGCCCGTTTTATTACCAGTAATAACACTTCCATTTGTCTGGAGTTACATATAGGTTTTTACCTAGCTTTGCATTATTATTGGACAATGGACTGTAAGCTACAAAGGGCTTCAAAGGGTGCATTGGTTGATTTCTCTGAGCTTGGCCTGGGTCAGGCCTTGTCAGCTCATTATGACCGCCCTAACCATCCAATCTAATGTTTACTGTCTATTTGTATTTTCCTTTTCAGACACTGAAAGATCCCAACCTGTCTGCAAGAAAGGACTTCCAGAGGGAGGCTGAGCTGCTGACCAATCTGCAGCACGACCACATCGTTAAATTCTACGGCGTGTGTGTCGACGGAGACCCTCTCATCATGGTGTTCGAATACATGAAGCACGGAGACCTCAACAAATTTCTCAGGTCAGTTCTTCACCGAAGGTTGAATCAATTTAACCTTTATGTATCAGGCCGGTGCTGGCTGATGCATCATATGAACAGACAGCAGCAAACTAAAACGGGTGAAAGCCTAATTATAGTGCAAGCTATGTTTGTGCTTTTCCTCTCAGCGTACTGGTTTGACTTTAAGATGGAAGTTATTGACAGTAAGCAATTGTACAACTTCAATGAGAGTACAAGAAAACTAAAATCACTTTGTTGAATTCCTGCTGCCGATACAATATCCAGCCAACTTCACAGCTTTCTGGGTTAGCAAACATGAGTGCTTTAGTGCTTTTGTTCCGTAATGTCAGACTGCACCGGGGGAAGTGACCTCCGATAAGCCTCGACAAAAGCGACACGATGCTCGTACAGCGAGTGCTTTGGTAATGGGAAGCTTCACTGGAGTTGATGTCAGTGTGCACAGGAGGAGTCTGGGAGAGAAGTGTGTGTTGTTTCAACTGCATTGACAGCAGTTGTGTGTGTGTGTGTGTGTGTGTGTGTGTGTGTGTGTGGTCTATCTTGTTTTTGAAGTTTGAGCAATAGTTGAAAAGATGACATGTTGCGATTGTGTGTGTGTGTGTGTGTGTGTGTGTGTGTGTGTGTGTGTGTGTGGCAGATTCAAGAGTGCGTGAAGACTTTCTATTGGGAAATCATTCCTGAAATGAAAGGCAACGTCGCGAATGATGAAATTCTTTCATGCAAGGTGCAAGACGTGGCTGATTTTTGGTCTATTGGTCCTGTTGGTCACATTTAACAAATGAGATGTGTGGGGAATCAGTAGGAATGAAAAGAGAATCTGATAGGTGGGTCCAGCTCAACCTTGACATAATCGGAGGGTGACCTGGACTCATTCAACCACCACTAAATCTCTCTGAAGTAAAATAGAGGTAGACAGACAAAAAGATACACACTAAAGAAGAGCACTACTAATCCCACTATAGTGGAGCTGAGTTATTACACACACACTTAAAGCCAAGAACATTGAATTGCACTAAAATTGAGAGATGGTAAAAGAAAGACAGCTTGAGAGAGAGAGAGGGAGAGCTTCCCTGCATGGCGCCTAGTCTGCTGTCACAGTGACGAGAAGGTGAACAGAACAGCGGGAACTTCTCACAGGAAATTATTTCTTCATCGTCACCTACAAATGCTAAGCAGGGAGCGAGCTCTCGACTCGTAATCAACTTGTTCTGGTAAATGTACGTCTTTGAGTACCTAACTGATTAAATTCTCGAGCCTTGGCTAAAATTCCTGACAGGCTGTAATGAAATGTGATGTTGCAAAAACTGCTCTTAAGCCACCAATGACCATATTTCAGCCCTGAAATTAATAAAAACAGTGCAGACACTTAACAGTTTGTTTTTGCAGTTAAAGCTGCGTGAGTGCTTGCAGGTTAAAGTCAATTTGTTCACATTTCTAACAGTCTTGTCTTTGTTATGCTAATTATTCTCAAAAGGTACAGAAAAGGCACCAGCACTGCCAGGATAAGGGTTTATTAGCATGCTAAGGAGCTTTGGGTTACTTGTTAATGGGGCAGTGAGGTCGCAGCCTGTCATGCTGAAAAGGCTTATAATGTTCCCACATCCAGCTGTTAAAGGGATATTATGTAACATTCAAATAACACAAATATCCTCTGACAGATGAAATGTTTAATCCTAACCAATACAAAACACCTTAATTCAATACAGGCTGCTGCAGACTTATGTGGTCTGGTATGACCAGCAGCTCATTGTGGCTGTAGTTAGCAAACTTTGGATAGATATTGCTTCATGACGGATGACATTAATGAGGCAGTTCACTGACTTTATGACTCTTCTCTACTTCTGTGACTGATTTAATTATCCTGTAATTACCACTTCGTTTCACTTTAATACAACAATATTAGTTCATCCAATCAATCATCTTTTTTTTTGGTAACCTAGAGCTCACGGCCCAGACGCCATGATCCTGGTAGACGGCCAGCCGCTGCAGTCCAACGGGGAGTTGGGCCTTTCCCAGATGCTGCACATCGCCACCCAGATTGCCTCGGGCATGGTCTACCTGGGCTCCCAGCACTTTGTCCACAGAGATCTGGCAACCCGTAATTGTCTGGTGGGTAATGGCCTGCTGGTCAAGATTGGAGACTTCGGCATGTCCAGGGATATCTACAGCAGCGACTACTACAGGGTAAGACTTCACCACGATCCTTTTTTTATGCTTGTCATTTGTCATCAAAACACTGGGGGCCAGAGAGGTGTTAGAGTTCAGACCGTTTAAGTGGTTATTAAAATGGCAGGAATGCAAATTTCTCTCTCATTAAATATGTTTTCTGTAGTTGCCTTGCCTTAACATTAGGGATGGGTATCGAAACCTGGTACTAAACAGGCACTGGTGCTAAATTAGAACACCAGTGTTGATAAGCTCCAACGTTATCGGTTCTTTTATCAGTATTTTTTTAATGTTTTGGTGTAATTTATCATCACAATGCACCTCTGCTATCTGTGCAATACAAACACACATACGGAGCTAAGTCAGCAAATAGCAGAGCAGAGAGGCAGCAGAGGAGACAGTGAAGTAAACCAGGTGAAGTGAAGTGAAGTCAACACTTTTATGTTAACACCTGTTCAACAAGCATAAACACTATGTAAACATGTAGAAAAAACATATTTCAATCTGCTCTGTCTGCACTCCCTCATTGTTACAAACAAGCTAAAACAAAAGTAGTCTGCAAGTAGTCTGACTGTTTAGCTTAGTTTGCCACGTATCTTAAAATTGTTGTAAACTAATGTATCTGCTGGCTGAGACAAAGCAGCCCATCAGCAGACGGAGGAAGATAGAGAAGAGGATGAAGGACTGATACCGACTGATGTCTTAATGCTGAATATTATTTAATTTATTGACATTCTAGATTAGTTTCCAGTAAGATAGTATTGACTTTATATAGTGATTTGCTGGTAAACATCACTGTTGCTGCTCCAGACACATTTAGTTATATTGAAAATATAATAATCCTGTTCTGAGATTGATCAATAAAGAACTGAGCCAATAAGGAGTATCGAAGAGTTGTAGTATCAATAAAATTATAAAGATACCATCCCTATTTAATATACAGTGCATTCAAGTCTTCAGACCCCTTCAGTTCTTTTCACTAAAATCCTTTAAATAATTTATCCCCTCATCAATCTACACTCAGTACACCATAATTACAAAACAGAAAAATGTTAAGGCATATCAGAGCAACAACCAAGCCATGGCGTCGAAGGAGATGCCTGCAGAGCTCAGAGACAGGACTCTGTCGAGGCACAGATCTGGGAAGGCTCCAAAAAATTCTGCTGCTTTGAAAATCCCCAAGAGCACAGTGGTCTTCATAATTCTTGAATGGAAGAAGTATGGATCAACCAGGACTCTCTCTAGAGCTGGCCGCCAGGCCAAACTGAGCTATCGGGGAGAAGGACTTTGGTAAGAGAGGTGACCAACAACCTGATGGTCAGAGAAACCTCCAGTAGGACTACCATCACTGCAGCACTCCACCGATTTGGGCTTATGGCAGAGTCCAGAGTGGCCATAAAGCACCTGAAGGACACTCGGACTGTGAGAAACAAGATTCTCTGGTCTGATGAAACCAAGATTGAACTGTTTGGCCTCAGTTCTAAGCTTTCTGAGGAGGAAACCAGACACCACTTGTCACCTGCCCAACACCATCCTAACGGTCAAGCATGGTGGTGGCACCATCGTATTTTTCAGCTGCAGGGACTTGGCGACTGGTCAGAGTTGAGGGAAAGCTCAACGGAGCAAAGTACAGAGATATCTGTAATGAAAGCCTGGTCCAGGGTGCTCAGAAC
Source organism: Pterois miles (assembly GCA_947000775.1). Lineage (NCBI taxonomy): Eukaryota > Metazoa > Chordata > Actinopteri > Perciformes > Scorpaenidae > Pterois > Pterois miles. The sequence goes on along the minus strand of CAMQGK010000581.1, from coordinate 37,627 downwards.
CTCAGACTGGGTCCAAGGTTTACCTTCCAACAGGACAATGACCCTAAGCACACAGCCAAAACAATGCAGGAGTGGCTTAGGGACAACTTTGAATGTCCTGGAGAGGCCCAGCCAGAGCCCTGACTTAAACCCAAACAAACATTTATGGAGAGACCTGGAAATTTCTGTCAGCCGATGGTCTCCATCCAACCTGACGGAGCTTGAGAGGATCTGCAGAGAAGAAGGGCAGAAAATCCCTAAATCCAGGTGTGCAAAGCTTGTCGCGTCATACCCAAGACACCAAAGGTGCCTCAACTAAGTACTGAGTAATAGTACTTACCTGTCAATGTGACATCTCAGTATTTCCTTTTTAAGAAATTTACAAATATTTCTAAAATTTTGTTTCTGCTTTGTCATTATGACATATTGAGTGTAGATTGATGAAGGAAAAAATAATTTAAATGATTTTAGGCTGCAACGTGTTCACATGAAAAAAATGAAAGGGTCTGAAGACTTTCTGAAAGCACTGTACGTTCAAATAAGACAAATGTCAATAACAAATCCACTTTTTAGTCCTTTTAAGTAGCCGTTGGCCATCACTACACCTCTTCCTGTACATTACATACACAAGACTCATGTAGCAAAAGCATTAGCCGACTCCACCTGACACATAAAAAGTAGTAAAGTAGCTGTGGCTGTTCACAATACTTTTACTTTGTTTGTAATTGGGTCCACAACAACCCTAAATAAATCCTGTGGGCCTGCTAGCGAAAAAGTTATTTCTGCGGGGTGAAGACTGCTGCTCCCTCTTGGGTTGTTTTTTGTTTATATGTTTTTGTTTCGATCTTTTCTTTTCTACGGCGAGTTAACAGCGCTCCCTCCCCAGTGCAGCCCCAGGCCCCCACATCAGCCCTCGTACATTCATGTGAGGATGGAGAGGTTTAGCAGTGTGCTAGAAGATGAGCCCGCTGAGCCTCCAGCTTCATGCTTAGAGGCCTGTTTATATAGCTTACGATTCATGTCCTCTCTACTGTTTAACGCGATTAGCAACTCTGAATGCCACAAACCAGGCGGCAACTTGACAGGCTGAAGAATTTAGCATTTTGCTGAACAGATAAGGGGATATTATGGAGTGACGGCTGCTACATATCTGGATCCTTTTAACAGCCTGCTCTTGTGAAATGACTTTAGATGCGTCTGATTTTGTTTTCCCAGCGTGGCAGCTGGGCCAGTTCGGACCTTGCTGGGGGCAACGCCAGCAGTTATGAAGTACTTGCCTGCTGGGTGAGCGGCTCTGCACACATAAAATAATTTTGGAGGAAATTTGAGCGAGATGTCTTTAGTGTTTGGTACATTGCTCCTCCATGCACACCATCTGTGTGGTGTGTATATTATCAAAATCTGAATATTTTGTTTGGGTCGTTAAGGAATTATGGCAATATTGTGTGTGTGTGTGTGTGTGTGTGTGTGTGTGTGTGTGTGTGTGTGTGTGTGTGTGTGTGTGTGTGTGTGTAAAACTATCTTTTTGAGGACCAATTTGAGTTTTGGACCTTCAGAGTGAGGACATTTTGGCTGGTCCTCACCTTGACACAGACCTTCGAAGGCCTGTTTGAAGGTTCAAACTTGGTTTTAAGGTCCAGGTTGGAATTAGGTGTAGGTTAGCGGTTAGAATAAGGGTTGGGGTCAGGCATTTAGTTGTGATGGTCAAGGTTAGGGTAAGGGGATATAGGGAATGCATTATGTCAGTGAGTGTCCCCACAAAGACACAGTCACATTGTGGGGACTTGCCTTCCTTTTGGGGACAAAATGCATGTCCCCATAACGTAAAACATAATATTTTAGGACTTGGTTTAGGGTAAGGATAGGTTTAGGTTGAGGTTAGGGTAAGGGTTAGGATTAAGGCAAGGGTAGGTTTAGGCTGAGGTTAGGGTAAGAATTAGGATTAAGGTAAACTTGGGTTTAGGTTGAGGTTAGGGTAAGGATTAGGATTAAGGTAAAGTTGGGGTTAGGTTGAGGTTAGGGTAAGGATTGGGATTAAGGTAAAGTGGAAAGATGGCTGTGTGTCTCTGACTGTTTTGGCCCTATGAATAGACAAATGATAGGCTGTCAATGAGGTAAGAAACAGAAAATCAGCACTGACTTTCTTAAAAATGCTCTCTGATCAGAGTAGAGCAGCAGCGCTGGGAGGCTTTTAAAACTAAACAATATAAAGCTCAACAACACAAACACACTTATGTACATTTCATATATAAGTTCCAACATTATCTTAATCTAGGACCAGCTTCACAGCTGAACTGAATTTTGTGCTCATGTGAAACTCTTTAAATTACAGATGATCAAAGATGTCCCTGGTCTCTGTGACATATCTTAATGGCGCTTTCATTTTGCAGCCACACTTCTGAAATATAATATGCAGAGTTTATTGGGGGTTTAACATCAAGAGTATATAAATACAGTCTTGCATACTCATTATAAGCTCTTTGTGGAGGGGAATAATTGGATGTTTGGACATTGGCAGCTTCATGTTGGCCAGTTTTTATGGTAACCATGGCAAATCTTGTGCTGTTCATCTTGCATGTAGGTTTTTGCAGGATTGAGTCTCCCTGTTACAGTAATAGGAATATGCTTGTGTGTCATTCCCATTTTGTATGTGTCATCTTCATAGTTATCATACGACAGCTGCTTATGAATTACTGGTACTCATTGTCGTAGCCTCAGTTGCACTTTAGATAGTAGATTTTGGTCTTCAGTTCTGAACTGGCTTCATTTTAGATCTGCTATAGAAGGCCAATGAGTGTTTAAGTTGGAACTAAATATCATAGTTCAGGTGCTCGACTGATCGCTGCTCATCATGGCAGCCTGACATTAGCAGAGATGACATCTCTTATTTTCAGATGATTTTGTATTAATATTCCCTACACGTCTACCTTCTCAGCAGCTGAATGTAGACGTGAATAATGTACTTTTACCTCGAGAAAGTTGGTTCAGGAGACATATATTTAGGTTTGAGTGTGAGTTTCTTTGAGTATTTTGGCATTTCTGTACCTCCTTACAAATCTAATTAATTCTTCTCCATTACATAACATTTGTTATAATATATACAATATACAATGAGTGTATGCAATATACAGCATACACTCAGGAAAAGAAAAATTATATAGGGATAAGAGAGAGACAGAACAAGAAAATAACACATATTACCAGGCCAGTTAACAGATATAGGCCTATTTTATTTTATGTATTTATTTAGTTTTTTCAACTAGTACTTGAGTGTGTACAGCTGAATGAGAAGTTTGTTTGCCTTCCCTATACCCTCAACTCGTCCACTGGATGCCAGTGACAACCAGTATGACTGTGGGTGTACTGGGCAGCAGCGAGAGCTCAGGTTGGCTCCACTCAACAAATAAAGGACACAACTGTGTGTGTGCATCCTTGTTTTGGCCCAAAGAACAGTTCATTTAATTGTCTCTGAAGATCAAGTCACAGCTGATTTAGCAGGCAGATACGTAGCGCTTCGTTTCAAGATTAAATGGTTCAGCAGATTGTTCTCATTTGAACAATTATAAGCCTATTATATACTGTAGGTGCTGTGAGTTCACTGTTCAGTCAACAGATACTCAAAGAGCAGCTGAAAGAGGTTTCAGCAGATTTAAGACCTAACAGGGAAACGTGGAGCTATACGAGCCGGGTTCTGTACTCTACTCATATGTATGTCTGTACTCAATAGTTATTACTGTCTGTGAGAGAAAGATATAGTAAATTAACAAGGTCACGGTGGTGTAGGGTAAAAGCATTCAGCTACTAAATGGACTACAGTACAAAGCGCAGTTGTATTCATGAGTGGGAAGCCGGTGAGGGGTCATGTCCTTGACACTACACTAGAGATGGTGTCTGTGCAGAGGGGGGTGGACCTCCAAACACTTTATATCCGTCACTGACCAAAGGACTGCAGTGTGATAAACTGAGACGGTGCATTAAGATGCATAGTAAACATGGCTCCAAAAGGTTTTTATACCTCCGAGCCGGCGACAGCTGTGGCCGAAGGCCTCGTGTTTTCAGCTTGTTTGTCCATACGTACGTACGGGTTCACGATTCGATTTGACTTTGATTTCTGTCCGTAGATACAGTGACTCAATGTTACACCAAATAAGAGCAGAGGAGCTATGAGTAAGGAAATGAACTAACTTATAAACGTCCGTTAGCCGCTAGGCTAATACGTGCTGTGTAAAAAGTGCCATGAGAACCGTAACAACAGGGACGTCCCGCATTTCCCATCATGCCTTCCCAGTCCCCAGCGCTGCATTGAGTAGTTTAAGTTTGATGTTTTATGCTCCATAATGCAAATGTTAGTTACTTTTCTTAGTAATTAAATAAATGTAATTCAATAATTGTTGATCCTGCTTTTGATTTCAATGGTTGAAAGTGGGAAGTAACTTCGACTGATTTTGCATTTTAGGATCAAAATCGTGACATTACGTACATATGTACGTCGGGTCCATTCTCACCATGAGGGGATTTCTTCAGTTTAGGCACAAACATCCACTTGGACTCAATGAAGAAATGATTATGCTTTGGTGGTTAAAGGTCAAGGTCGCAGTGACCTTACATCCGTCCTATTCTCCTGATATCTCAGGAACGCCTTGAACAAATTTCTTCAAATTTGGCACAAACGTCCACTTGGACTCGAGGATGAACTGATTAGAATTTGGCGGTCAAAGTTCAAGGTCACTGTGACCTTACAAAACTGCTATTGGCCATAACTGAAGAATTCATATGCTGAGTACAACAATTTCACACAGAGTGAGGAAAATTTAGATGGTAGAACAATTAATTCACTGATTCAGCACACACACAGCAGTAAGGAATAGTTCATACAGATCTATATATTGAACTAAGCAGAAACCAGAGACATGTTTTGTAAATAAATTAAGAAAAAGACCAGTGTCAGTTTAAATTTAAGGTGGTGTGTGGTATGCATTGTGTGAAGCTGCTGTTTGGTGCTCTGTGATAGCATCACTGCCCGCTTACACAGAGGAATATTGACAGAACCCAGAGATAAGGAGCTCCTAACAGTATTGGACACTTCCCCTATGTTGGGTGATTATAAATAGCAGCGTCCTGCCAAGAACACAATCCTCCCAACGCTGACTAGTCGTATTGACGCTTGTTGCCCTCTGGGACTCCCAAGATACTTTGCAGCAGGAGGGAACAATCTCAAGAAAGAGATGAATATTGTCCTAAATCACATCCATCTGTCATATCCACCTGCTCTGAATGTACTTTTGTGTTGTTTCAAAAGAGACAACTGCAGACACCTGCACATCCCGACAGCAGCACAGCCTCCTATGTAGGCGTTGTATACCGCTGCCTCACGATGCATCAGGTAATGTGTCCTGGAGTTGAGAGGGTGAAGCACTGAATTATGCATGTTTAGGAAGGTATAAATGACAGTGAATGCTCCAAAGGTGCCTATGCATTGAAGTAGGAAGAGTGAAATACTGTTTTTTATCAGAAATGTTTCAGGAACAGCATCTAACGGACAGATGGAGGAGCTCAGGCAGGATCTTTGTCAATCTGCAGGTTCTCGCAAATATCAGATCATTAGATGTATTATTTTCTCACAGTCAAATGCTGGCTTTCTTTGTATTGCATGTCTGCTTTAATACAACGCAGTTACTAGTACAATATGCATTACAGTGAATGTAATGTTTTTTCTTAAAATACCCACCATCATATATGCAATATTCATTGGTTATGTTGAATTGCTGCTCCCTGTTTTGGCACTGTAATTGTATTTTTGTGAAATCCAATTCCTGGTGGCCTGAGCAAAAAGTTTAAAAGTTTTTCAGTGTGGTTTCCTGAAAGCTGCAGGTAATGACAGAAATGGCTTCAAAACAGCTCATTACAACCAAATTATGTACAGTGACACGTAGTTTCCCGTCCGGAGGATAAGACGTAGATGCTTCCAGTTTCTACTTGTTTGCTGGAGAATACTTAAAAATCTTCAGACTTCTCTCCAGAGGCTGGCTTGCTAGTGAGTGTTTTCATTTAGCAATGGCCGGGTTTTGTTCTTCAATTCAATGAGGGTAACGTTGTCTGAATATAAAGGAGGGTGGTGTTGAGATAAAAGAAAGCATGTGTCCACGTAAGTTAGGTAAAAGAGGACAACAACCATTACAATCTTAACATTTGGCTAGGAAATGAAAATGACTTTTCAAGCCAGAATCTGCATTTCTGGATGTGACTAATCAAACACCAGTACAATGTGATAATCTAATGACTCAGTTTCAAGGACTTGGTGTTCTTTGTGACTCTGCCAGGAAGCCTCTGCGTACCTGCACTGCTCTGCTTTGAAGAAAAATGGTCCCCAGGTTTCTTCTGTTCCAAGGATCAAACAGACACTCCTCTGCTGCATTATTTATCAAGCACGAGCCCCTCAAAACTGTATGTGGCTTGGTGCTAATGAGTACACAGGCCATATTTATTACTGCTGCACCAAGGGATGAAAAAACTCTGCCTCTCTGCTTGGGCCTTGTTATTTCTTTTTAGCCCAGCACTCTAGGCTCTCTCACATCATCACTAGCTTAGTGAGTAATAATCTAAAGAAATGACGGAGGTGCTACTGTTGATCTCTCGCTTTAGAGGGCACACAAAATCGTCTACAGAGCTAGTTCAACATTTTGGGACGTATGCCTTTCTTGACTGGAGTAGATGAGAAGATTGATACCGCTCACATGTCTGCAGAGTAAATATGAAGCTACTGCCAGCAGCTGATTACCTTCTCGTAGCATTGAGTCTGGCTCTGTCTTACCGTAACAAAATCTGCATACCAGCACCTCGAAAGCTCACCAAGTAGCATGATACATGTTTGTTTTTATTCTTTACAAAAAAACAAGTGTAATATTTTGAACGTTGTAATTTTGAGCACACTGACACTTGAGCTAAATGCTAAGTAGCCTCACAGAGCTGCTAGCATGGCTGTAGACTCTTAGGGCCCTATTTAAACAACCTATAGTGCCAAAAGAGTCGGTTCAAAGACTCCTGCATATGTCATTTTCTAAATAAGATGCTGTTTGCAGTGATCTTCAGTATAATAAATGCGGAAAAATAAGTGCCCAGTATGTTTTCTACAGTGATAAAATAGAGGTTATGTCTGACAGTATTTGTTTGGCCCCCCGGCAACAATCCCGGTTTCTCATGTGGCCCCTTCAAGAAAAATAATCACCCATCCCTGATTTCGGGCGTTTCCACCTCCACTTTTTCTAGTTAAATGGGGCATTAGCTGGATGCCAAGTAAGGCGCAGGGGGTATATTTAGTCTTTTAATTTAGTCATAGGTGTGTTTTGGGTGTAACATGAATCAGTGTCATCTCCCATTCCCTTTAAATAATAAATGTAAGTCTTGTTAATCATTTAGCATGAAATTTAACCATATAGAGGGCATTTCAATGCACATGGTTACTATTTAACAGCGTCGCAGGGCTGTAATGCTAATAATTGTATATTTAGAGTGCAGTTACATAGTCAGCAGCAACACCAAGGAGTTACCTATCTATAGATTGTATAGCACAAGTTGGTCTGAAGAGCTAAATAGTGAAAATGTGAAATTGCATTATAGCAATAGAGTGTGTATATGCGTGTGTTTTGAAAACCCACAGAAACTTTCACCACCCACTGGCATACTGCGGCCAGAGTAGATACCACTTTATCTGCACTTGGCAGCGGCGCAGCAGGTAGAAACCTAATGGACATCATAGCCTCTAAAAGTGAACTTGTGTTCGCTGCTGTTTGAGCTGGGAGAGCACAGATAGCAGCGTGGTTAGAGCAGGGAGAGAGACTGTGTCTAGATGGTTATCGGGGCCCTTTAAAATGTCTGGGGCCTCCCAGGGCTCCCCGCAGGCCACGGAGCGCCCATCGAAGAGCCCAACTGGGCCAGTAATCTATCCCCCTGCCATGCTGCTGTGCTCTCCACGCCGTTAATCCAATCACTCCCCTGCCACGGTGGGACAGGCAGAGCACTAATCCAGTTTACACAGCAACAAAAAAAAAGCCCCAGACTCATTCCTCACTACCCGCAGAGCATTGCCAGCTTCTCGATGTGACATTGAGTGAGAAAGATGAGGATAATTACTGGGGCAATTATTTTATTTTTATTATGTTTAGTCTTCCTCCCCCTCTTTCACCCATGTTCCAAGCTAATTGCCATGGCCTTGTGACAAAAACCCAAGGTGATAGCATGCAGTCATTTGGGAAGCAGAGAGTCAGCCAGTTTTAATGTCCCTCGCCACAGCAGCAGCGCTTGAATCATTAGTATGCATCTGATGGGGTTTAGCCTTGCGTGCAATGGGCTGGGTGGACCTCAGATAAGTCATTCAGACTAACAGGAGCTTAATTAATTTTGTTTAATCTTTATAAAGCTCCACAGGGGGACAGACTGGTATACAGCCCCTCACCAGCTCCTTCACCTCTCCCAGCCCACCCAGCTAGGCTCGGCCCAGAGGTTTTACACAACGGGGGCGACTGGTCTCAGCATCAATATTGGCTTAATGTTGTGTACAATACAAAAACTTGTCAAGTCTAATGAGACCAGGTGGAGTATAAGTCAGTGTTCATTTGGCCATTAGCTTGCAGCAGAACCCAGGCAAATGAGTTTGAGGGTGACGACTACTGCAAACCCTCGTCGCCGCCTCGCCTCTGCCACTAAAAGAGCAGCTTACTCGAAACACCTCTCAAATTTATGTTTACCTCAATTACTATTTAATCTGCCCAAACACGGATGGAAAAGACCAACAGCTCTGATTGCCTTCCAGGGTGGTGGTGGATCATACTTGTTTAGTCTGGGACTCAGTCAGAGAGTTAGCGGGCAGGGAGGAGTTTGAAAAATTAGGAGGTAACGCCTGTTTTTGTTTTTGAGATTCTGCTAACGCCTCAGATGCCCTTGGGCAAGTTATAGAGACGCAGGATTGGGACTTTCGGATCCGGGGGAAAACGGCACAAAAGCATTCCCTCCTCACGTTATAACCCTGAGATGCAGTTGAGCAGAGCACTTAACCCCTGGTGGGATTGGTAGAGGTTGTACTGGGCGGCTCTGAGACATATACTGGATGTGTGTAAATATACTGATGTGAAGCAGGACGGAGCTAAAAAATAAGTGTGTGCTCAGCAAACCCTCTCTGGACTGTAAGATAAATGTGAGAAAATAAAAGACAGTGTGCTGAGGAATAATAAGATTTAACAGTAGCTATATTTTGCTGTCAAAATCCAAAGTCCATTTATTTTGATTTACGTTTCAGGGTTTGGTAGTCGCATTTTTAGTTGTGGTTAGATTTAATCAGTTGTTCAAAGAGAAGAAACAGTCAAAGACTGTACTGTATTACTTGTTTAGATAGACAGTTTTTCAGCGAGGGAAGAATGGAAGTCAAATGATGCCCTCCATCCAAAAGTTGGATGTTGTGGAGGTTAATGGAGTGTGCGTTTGATTCAGTCAGCATATAGGTGAAAACAGCCTCTAATGGCCTTGTTGACCTCCAGGCCATGTGTACAAATGTCGATTTGTGTGAAATTTAAGGCCGGCATGCAGCGTTATGATATGACCGTGCATTAAACTCTACAAGCTCTACAATACACACAGTTATCGACTTGTTCGGGACACTCAAACAAGGTCACACTGAGGAGCTCCACAGTCCAGTATGGCTCAAAATACAGAGAAGCACAGTATAGATCCAACGCTGAGAGGATGCAGTCCTAAAACCCTTATTAACCATTTTCAACACACTTCTTCAAGGCAATCTCTGGGTTCTTTGAGCTGTATTATACTGTCTAACAGTTATTTATAGCTGTTTTTATATAGAGTACACTTGAGGCGACCATCAGTCGACTCCTGTAGCCCTCGGTCACATCAGCTGCTCTTAAAGTGAGGCTACGTAGCTTTAGCTGAACAGCAGCCACTGAGGCCACAAGTGGTCATTTTCTTTGATTTCCCAGTCAGTTGCTTTAAAGGGCTCTGACTAAAATGTTGTGTGAGTGTTGCACAAATAAAGAAGAGCCATAAATTCAGCAAACTGAAGCAGAAATGTACGTTACACAAAAATATCTTTCTAAATATTTGCTAGTATTAGCAAACTTGTTGCTATAGCAGCAAACCCTCTGAGGGTATTGAACTGAGTGATGGTGCATTTTACTGATTATGAATTAATTGAATTTGTAGAAGGAAGTTTGTGTTAATTATTCTTGAGTAGAAACTTTAGCCTATTAAATTGATGTATTTACACATCCCTATTTGCCCCGTACAAACTACCGTCGTACACAGAGGTTAGTTCTTACTAAAAATCTACACATGTACTAAGTGCCGGGTTTAACTGTTGAGTAGCTAACTGACAAGGCTAACGTTAGTTCGCTAATATGACCCTTTTAGCTGGATTGAAGAGTACAAGAGGAACTGTAATGAGATATAAGTGACACATCCGACCTGAGAATCAGAAATATTCAATGAAATTATTGATCCCCGGCTGGATTAATAACTGGGGCGTTACAGTTGCTCTTATATAAACATAAAGAAATGTAAGAAGTAGAAATAAAAGAGCATGTAACGTAAATTGTGTACATAATGCTACAATATAAACACAAAATATGTAAAGTAGTATCACTAAGTAATACACATAATACATATAACATACGTACTGTGCAGTATATCTGCAGTGCAAATAAGTAAATACAAAATGCCGAGAAGTGTGTTAAGTATAAATGCCAGAATGGTACAAATAAGACTAATCAAAGAGATGAACAAGATAAAAGTATAGTATTAATGAGTTCTGCACGGTTGAATTATTGCACAAATTCCTGTACAGTTACATCAAGTCAATATCGTATATAGTAGCTGAAGGGTGAAATAAGTCCAGGTCCAGCGTATTGACTCAGAGTGGGACTCTCAGGAGGAGGAGTAGTAAAGTTTGATGGCCACAGGCAGGAATGACTTCCTGTGGCGCTCTGCAGAGCATCTCGGTGGAATGAGTCCAGCACTGAATGATGTTTGACCAGCACGTCACGGAGCGGGTGGAGGACATTGTTGAATTGAGTTGACATGCAGCTTGTACAGCATCCTCCTCTCCAACACTTCATCCAAATGCTGATTAACAATGATGTCAAAGATTTTGAATTACATTTTTTCAAAAAGTAATATTAGACTAAATGACCAAATAATGCTGGCAAGATACATACATACATAACAGATATTTCGCCTCATAGCAAGAGGGTTGCGGGTTCGAGTCTGGCTTGGGGCTCTTCTGTTTGGAGCATGCTGTCGTGGGTTTTCTCCGGGTTCTCCAGTTTCCTCCCACAGTCCAAAGACATGCTTAATGGCTAATTGATGACTCTAAATTGCCTGTAGGTGCGAATGTGAGTGTGAATGGTTGTGTCAGCCCTGCGATGGACTGGCGACCTGTCCAGGTTTACCCTCCTTCGCCCAATGTCAGCTGGGATCGGCTCCAGTCCACCGCGACCCCGAACAGGATAAGCGGTTGCAGATGGATGGATATGTCTCACTCAGTCTAAATTTTGTGACTAATACCAACCCTGAAGCCCATTTTTCTGCATGCATATAGGTAATAGAAAGTCACAGCTACATATACAAAATGTTGACAGATTAGTTTGACATACTGTTTGGCCTCCTTAAACTGAAAGGACTAACACATAAACTCAGTAATGGATATAGAAACAACTGGCACGACCCAGTCCAGGACTTCAGAGAAGGTTGTGGGCCTGGATGAAGGACAAGAAAAGGCAAACAAACAGGCGTCATACTCAGCAGCTAAATTTGATGAAGTGTACAAACTAGAGGACGTTCTGTATAAATGGCCGGGAAGGAGCAGCCTTCTGGCAGAATGACAAATCTCATGCTTCTTTAAAAACATCCAGAAGATTCATCTGCTGCGTCAAGCTGACGCGCAGAGATTGGGTTTGACTTTCAAAGGAAATGTGCGATGAGCGCGCTACGGAACCAGGAGGTAATTAGTAAGGCTTGAGATTTTTTTTTTTTGTAATGCCACACAATGCTCACAGCTGAAGGCACACAGATGTTGGAGCTGGTAAATGGAGTGGGGAGACGAGCTTATTATGATTAAATGAATGTGATTGCGTTGTAACCCAGAGGTACAGAACGGAGGAACCGTGTGACGGTGAATACAGCTAGACTACACTAAGACGCTGTCCTAATGAGGATTTCAGAGCTTATGGTATGTGCGACTGTGCATTTGATTTATTTTGTGTTGCCCTCAAGCACACAAGATGGATGGATGTTATGGATGGATAGATGGATGGACGGATGGATGGACGGATGGATGTGATGATAGACGTGTGTCCGGTGTGCTGCAGGCAAACTTCCTGTGACTTAGAGATAAAAACCTGAAAGGGGCTTAAAAATCCATCTTATTGTTATCTTGACTATAAGGTCAAGGTAACAACAGCGAAAGCCAAAAACTGAACCAGATAAGGAAAACTAAATGACAGCAAAACCCACCTAGGAAGGAAGTGATCGGACAACACGTTCCTTATAATAATTATTGTAACAATTAATCAGAATTTGATCAGAATCACAGTATGGCCTACCAGGAGGAGCAATATTTGTTAAAGGTGATAATTTTGTCAAAGTACCATTTTTAAATCAGATATTGTGGTGCGGCAGAGATTTCCTGGCCTACACATCGTAATCTACAGACTTATGAGAACGTCTTTGTTTGGAGTCCAGCAAAAAATGCACCATAGTAATAATGAAGGTTTTTCACTGAAAATGATGTAAAATTATAATTTCCTCTAATATCAACCCCTCAATTCTCTATAAAACAATTTCAACTAATTTGTAGTTTTCTTTTTATTTGTGGTACATAATTATGTACTCTCCAGATTTAATTATTTACATCTTGTACTAACTCCAACACTGCTATGAAATGTGACCAACATCAAATTTCTTGCATATGGAAAGAAAGCTGACTTGATTTTTAGCGTCATCTTATCTCGTAGTCTTCTTCAGCAGATTAAGTTTGCTCAGTGTTCAGTGGTATGGGGGGGGGGGGGGGGTGTTTAGCAAATGAAACTTATATTTTTATTTATTTTGATCTTTGGATGGACAGAAATCATAGCAGCTGTAACGGCAGTGGCTCCGGCATGCGTCACATCAAATCACAGCAGCATGTTAATAACACCATCCATCAATAGTGCTCTTTGACTCCTGAGCTCCACAGTCATCACTGTAATTAATACTGTCCGAGGATTCTGAGCTGAAACCTGCAACACTATCAGTCTTGTCCAGCTCATTAAAGCACAGTCACCGACAAGAATGGGAAATAGATTTTAAAACAATGCCTGCTAATGGAAGCTGAGAGCCAGAATGATTAATGGATGATTGTTTAATCGATTAATATCCAGCCTCAGAGGACTTACAGCATGGGAGACTTTGTTTCATGTTTTCTGGTTTGAAGACATTAAAGAGTTTACAGCTGATACCTCCCGTCTCAGCTGCCACCTTGCTTCATGCAAACAGTCTTATGAACGCAGGTTTACGGGCTGATATGTCGGGTTTAAACATTTGCATTTGTAGCCATATGTAATTCTTTACCATGAGAATGTATTCAGCAGTTTTCTTAACCCCTTTGGTTGAAACCGATTTATTTAAAACACTGATTAGAGCACATTCAATTCCACGCTTTGAGACTCTGATCCTCTGCCGAAGGCCAGTACTTGTGCAGCAGAGAAGGGATTGCAGATTGCTGTTTTTCATCAAGAACAAAGGAGCGGTTTAATACAACAACCTAAGGAATTTCACATCTCACAATTCAATACATACAGAGCAGGTGGCAGATAAGTCAGCGTTTTCCCGTATTGCAACAGTGTCAACATCCAACTGCACAGCAGACATTCATGAGATGCTAAGCCCGTCGCATCGACTGCATGCTAGGACAGTTAATCCCCCGACGCCTGGGAGTTGTGTTGATGACAGAATTCTCTAATCTGTCTTTTAGCTACAACATTTCATTTGCAATAAAGATGTCCTCTCGTCTCGTTTTTCTTCTCCCGTCCACAGGTTGGAGGACATACCATGCTACCTATTCGCTGGATGCCCCCAGAGAGCATCATGTACAGGAAATTCTCCACGGAAAGCGACGTCTGGAGCTTTGGAGTCATCTTGTGGGAGATCTTTACCTATGGGAAGCAGCCTTGGTTTCAGCTGGGGAACAACGAGGTACAAAGAGCCGGAAGCATTCAGACTAGGGCCGTCAATAACATAACACCACTAATTTACTGAACACAACATGCAATGTTTAGGTTGTAGCGGGCTCATTTTTAAAGCTAGAGTGAAGATGCTGGTATCATATCAAACTAGAAAACCTAAGGAGTGAATCGGTACCAACCATGTCATACTAGGTTGTAACGAAGGAGGTTAAATAACGCTTCAAACTTACACTAAATTTTGGTGGAGAAAGACTGGCATGGCCATTTTTCAAAGGGGTCCCTTGACCTCTGACCTCCAGATATGTGAATGTAAATGGGTTCTCTGGGTACCAACCAGTCTCCCCTTTACAGACATGCCCACTTTATGATAATCACATGAAGTCTGGGTCAAGTCATAGTCAAGTCAGCACACTGACACACTGACAGCTGTTGTTACTTGTTGGGCTGCTGTTTGTCATGTTATGATTTGAGCATATTTTTATGATAAATGCAGAACCTGTGAGGGTTTCTGGACAATACATCATTGTTTTATGTTAATTAATTTCCAATAATCAATATATACATTAATTTGTATAAAGCGGCATATTTGGCCACTCTCATGTTCGTATGAGTTATGAAACACTAGAAAACTCTCCCTTTTAAGGTACATCTGGAACAGATAAGAAATGTGATTTGTCATTAATCACGATTAACCACAGACAATAATGCAATTAATCGCGATTAAATATTTTAATCAATTGACAGCCCTAATTTAGACGGACCATCACAGGATACAGTACATATACTGTATATAATCAAAGGCTGTACTGCAGGCCTCCATGCACATACTGAAAGTCACAGCTCCAGATTAACTCGAGGTAAATGTTGAAGTCTTCTTCTACATTTTGTGTAAGTGAAGGTGCTTATTTCAAATCACTAAAAACCAGTAAATGAACGGAGTTGTTTTGAACGTAGGACTCGTATAGCTCGGCCTTCCTTCGCAGAGCGTCGGGGCTGAAGGGAAAGCATGAGCTGTCTAATGGCAGATTTAAATGAACACTGGATCTTAATCTACTGCCTCGTGTTGTTTCTGCTCTCTTTCTGAGACTCGCGCTGGCCCAACGAGGTGATAAATTGATGCCGCTTTGCCACCAGACAAGATGCTGCGTTACATAACACCCATGATTGGTTTGTTTTTTCATTGGAGGCTCTGCTTTGAATCGATAAAATTCAATTAGGATTACTCTTGTAAAGCGAGCATATTGAGAAAATTAAATGGACCTAAAAGAATAACCTGGCATGCATCGCACTTATAAGTATTTCAATTGAAACATCAATATGTTCATTTTTATGTGTATCTTGAGCCGAAAGATTTTTTGTTGACTCTCTAAATGAAACACTCAGCTGATTAAACTACTTTGCTGAAACCTTATGACAATGTAATGAGATGAGCACCGTGTTATGTCATAGCCAAAAGAAAATGAAACTCCTCTATGTTTCTATGTTGTAATTGTGTCTTCAGGTAGTATTAGATGGAATATCATACTTAATATTCAGTTATGCTGATTTATCCAACACATTACACAATGATACATTACAGCACCAATTAGAAATGGGTATCTGTGACAATGATAAATGATCACCATGGGTACTGTGGGAACCTGTTTTAAACACTGGGCTCTATTTTAGGCTCCACTTCTTTCTAATACTTTTATTCAGGAAAAGAAAATACAAACTGCCACGCTGCTAAACATAGTTTAAACGCACAGAAGTTTATTTTAAAGGGACTTAATGTAAGAATCAGAAATGGCTTGTTAACAGCGACACGTCTGGCTGTGAAGTTGACGACGGTCAGCGTCCTGCTGCTCGCGGTTGTGCTCGAACCGTGGAGACATGAGCGAGCATCGGTTACAACAGTGAGGCGCCACACGTCAGCTAAAAACGCTATATCGCAATATGTTTCACCTGCTTGGCAGTAACGTCAGCTGACCAAACGAAGGTGCCTCCATGAATCATTGTTGATCCTAGTGTTAACTCTGACGGCTTCAGACTCCCCACTGTGGTCAGAAGGAAAAGGGGAGACGGCGGAGTTTGGATCGGAGACGATAACGGAGCTCTGTCACTTCACCCAGCAGGAAATAAGACGCAGGAAACCTCTGTTGGTTTTAAGCAGCTGCAGCATTTATTTCTGCACAAACTACTTGGATTTAGCTTTGTAAATATCAAGTGAATGATGATGGAAGTTGCAGTTTGTGCAGAAATAAATGCTGCAGCTCCTCAAGACCAACGAAGGTTTCCTGTGTCTTGTCTCCCTGCAGTTGAGTGAAGTGACAGGGAATTTCCCTCCGGGGATTAATAAAGGTTCATCTTATCTTATCTTTATCTTTAACTCCAGAGCGAGTACCGACTCCGGTCCCGGAGACCAGGTCTTCTGTGTCATCTGACCACGGTCGGGAAGCTGAAGCAGGAAGAGTTAACACTGTTTTGCAAGACAAGCTTCACTAAATATAACTTTGTGGTTTTGGTGCATCTTCTAGAGAAGATCGCAGAGTTTCCAAAGATACCAAATATGTCAGGCTGAATTTGGGGGTAATGTGTATAAAGTGATGCACAAGACATTTGAAGGAATGGTGCAGCCATAAAAACATGGGCTCTTGGGTTTGTATATTTCACTTAGCGCAAACATCACACAGCTTCAATAAAAAGCTAGAACCAGCTGATACAGAAAATATAATACCACGTACTGGCAGGCGGTGAACAGTAAGATGATTTTAACAAAGCTACTTTAGATCAAATCCATGGGACAATACATGTTAGCGTTTTGCTGAGATAAGTCTGCTACCAGAGGTCGAGGATGAACGATGCAGCAGGTGATCCTCCTCCAGCCTGCTACACCTCCCTGCAGCTAAGCCTCCCGTTGCTTATCTGTCCATCCGAGCTGCTTGTTAAGTTTGAGTGGACTGGAGTCATGCAGCATTTATCACTAGCTGTATGATCACTAGTGGGTTCATAGCACGAGGCTGACAAAATGTACTCTTCACTCTTCACTATCCCCCTTTTCTGTTACAAAAAGCAGTGCTATTTGTTCCTTATTAAAGACGCAGTATGTAATACCTGGCCACATGCTCCAAACATGCCCTTCACCTTGACTACTGGGTCCATGCAATCTTATGCTGTGTCTCAGTTTGTGTACTTCCGTATTTCCACTTGCTATTTTAAGTGCAAGTTCACACTTAGAAATATGGCAAAATGCCGTGCACTCTAAGTACCTGGATGTTGTACTCAAAGCTGTCAAAGTGTTGAGCGTAGAACGCTTGGACACTTCAACGATCGGCATCTATGTAGCGGAGGGGGAGGAGCCACCAACCTTTTTCAAACTTGTGAAAATGGTGGGCGAAGAATAGAGATGTGACAGTGACAAAATTTTCCTACCGGTTAATAAACTCGTGACAACACCGGTGTTACCGATTACACCTGAGATTTTACAAGAAAAGATGCTATATATGTAGCATGCTCAGACGTCCAATTTGCACCAAATTTGACACTCCATGAGCAACTCGGCAATATACCCTCCAAGTGTGACAGTAGATCGGATGAGTGGTTTTGTGTGTTAAACTAAAATTCTGGTCAGATCTGACACCTTTAAGCTTTTAAAACCATGATCATATCCGAAGCCAAAAACTATGTAATAGTGTTCATACGTAGTCCGCCTCCCCCCACAGGTGTCTTCACTTGTGGCTTGATTGGACATCTCTTCAGGATAATGTGGGCGTGTACCAGCATCTCCCTTCCTTCTGTTACTGACCTTGTTATCGTTTTTATTTGCACCACAGAGTTTGGCAACATCAGTTACTCCCAGCACAGCGGTCTAATCAGCAGGGTAATTGAGAACACCTGCGTGGGTGTTCAGGGCTTTTAATTTGCAAGTTTTTGCTAAGCAACCAGTAACTAGAGCTGTCAAATAAATGAAGTGGAGTCCAAATTGACTATAAATACCTCTGAAGTGTTTGAAAAGTTTATCCAGCAGACACCATTTATCACATTGTGATGTTACAGAGTGAACTAATGCCTCACAGTGTTCCCATGAGCACAGTCACACAAAAGTTACACAGCTAAGCACAAAGTAGGACCTTAGCTTAACTTCTGTTGCCGTCAATTAAAGTCCCGTTAAGTTACTTAAAGGGGAACTCCACCAATTTTCCACACCAAGGAATAGGAGATGCAGTAGGGCTGGGGAAAACTCGATTCACCTAATTTTTAAAATTCTGAAATCAATCTTTTAATACCAGAATCAATATATTTGCTACATGTGAGTCTATGAAGAGGTAAAGTAAAAGTACTGCTTTTATTATTGTAGTCTGAATAACGCAACATCATTTCTGTTCCGTCCTTCAACCAAAACAAACTGCAGCCGGCCGAGATGACAAACGGTGGAGGGTCCACGTGGATACGACCATCACATGTTAAATCCAGAGTGGTAAACACTACACATACAGTAAAGTATGGAAACACTTTGGGTTTCACATATTGACAGGAAAAATTAACATATGAAGATGACGTGCGGTTGAGCCAGCTGTCACTCTCATCTCTGTGGTCAAATCAGCCGAACGGAGCTGACTATAGATGTATAAAGATACAGGAGAGCTCGTGAGTTGCTATTAGCAACAAACTTGGCAAAGTTAGCGGAAGCATACACGTGATCATGTCCGTTTTTCAAAATAAGGTGTTAAACAGAACAGCATACACAATATACTGTATACAAATAATATTAATTGGATTATATTCCCCAGAAGTATAAAACACTACATGTCCCTTATTGTGTCACTAATTTGTGAGGGACGTGTCTTTATTCTTTTATCTGACTGATATAGTTGACGTCAGGACACCTCTGATTACAGACATGCTGATAATCAAACATTCATACTGAATTAATCTAGATATTTTCCACAGTAAAAGTCTCTGGAAGTGTATGATTCAATTTTTCCCCATGATCTAGTGTTAAAAATTATTACAAAAAAAAAAACAGTCGTAATATTAAATCATGATTCTTGTAGATTCGCAATAATTTAAAAATCGCAGTACATGTCAGATCGGCGCCCAAGTATCGCGATAGTATTGAATCGGTAGATAGGTGAATGGTCCCAGCCCCAGTGATTCCTCTGCCACTATAATATATAACCAGTGAATTCATCAAAAAGCTACAACAGCATCACAGTTGTAAATTATCTGGATTCTCTGTCATTTGTGATTACTCCCAGGATCATTTTCTAACATCTGCTTGGCCGGATGCTGTTGCCATGACCACTGCAGCCTTTTCTACCAGCTGTTTGTAGTGTTTCTCATCTGGGGGATTTATTCAGAGTGGCTCCGTATGTCTTTTCAGGAATGATGTTCTACCTCCTCAATCTAAGTCTCAAGGCAGCCTGTCTGCCAGGTCTCATCCTTTGGTGACAAGACATGAGACACTGAGTGGAACAACAGAGAAACCAGAGCTTTACTGTGACAAACAGACGCAACAGGTGGAACTATAGAGCACGGTTTTCCCAGTTGGTTGCTGTAATATTCTCTATTGTTTCAGGTTTTTAGTCCTGTTGACACTGTTGAGTAAAAACAACAATGAAATCCTATTTATTTGAACACAGATTAGGTTTGTCATACATTCTCTCCAGAAAATTAGGCTTCAGATCGCAGTAGATTATCAACCACTTTGTTTTGACACTGTGTTGTTGTGCTGCTACTGTAGCTCACAAGAGCATGAAATTGCATGACACCATAATATGTCTCATGGTAATTATTCTACACCATAATGTGTTTGAGCTGGTTTGATTACCTTAGTAAAACCTCTTAAAATGTCTGGCCACTTTTCTGTCTTTCAGAGGTTGTTACAGGCTCATTGTTCAAGGTAGAGGCACGATACTGATATCATATGAAACTAGAGACTAGAAAACCCACTGGTACCATGTCATGGCATGCCAGCTTGTCAGGAAGATGCAAAATAACACTATGAACTGAGGCGAAATTTTAGTGAGGGAAAAAAAATGCATGGCGATTAACCAGCAAGGGGTCCCTTGACATCAGACCTCATGATACGTGAATGAAAAAAGGTTTTATGGGTACCCAGGAGTCTCCTCTTTACAGACATGCCCACTTTATGATATGATATGATGCAGTTTTCAGCCAAAAACATGCAGTTTTTTGAATGCGGTATAAATGTGTTGTTTTTGCCTGTTCTAAAATGATGTTTGAATATATCTGAATACTGAGGTCCATAAACAGTTTTGAATTACATATATTGCATATCACTGTAAAGCTGAGAGCCCAACTTTATTCACGTGTGAAGATGTTAGTCCCATAGTAGCCATTTCATTGTAGTGAGACCATTTTTTTAAAACTTTACCTCACTGTATAAAATGACCTGCAGTGACCTCTAGGATAATCACAGCATCGTGAACCTTTACAGCCACAAACTAGAGCCCTAGAGCATTCAGGGGATGGGTGGCTTTCCCAGCTAGGCTGACAATAAGGGGGTTTCTGAGCAGGTTTCAGAACTCAGCTGATCACCATCCAATCACCAAAAAATGCAGTTCTTGCAGAAATCTCCAAATGTCTAAAGTTCTTGAAAGCAAATCACAGCATGACTTTTTTGGTGTTACTCAAGGTGTCCGTGTCTTCCTGTGATATTTTGGAGGGATTATTGATCATTTTTATCAGTTCTCAAGTGGTAAAAACTGGTTAAAGTTAGCACCAAATCTGTGTAACAAATAGGATCAACCCAAAAAATGATGCAACGATTTATGAGACATAATAGAGCATGGAGATGGTCATCACATACTTATGCTCTCATACACATTCATTATATATATTTAATAGATCAATTTGCAATTATTTCTAATCAATGACGAGAACAACTTGACACAGTGCTGAGCTGCATGTCAAATTAATCTTCAGATTCCCAGCTTTCAGA
Organism: Pterois miles; assembly: GCA_947000775.1. NCBI lineage: Eukaryota > Metazoa > Chordata > Actinopteri > Perciformes > Scorpaenidae > Pterois > Pterois miles. The sequence continues at coordinate 16,483 of CAMQGK010000581.1, read as the reverse complement.
TGATGGACACCACTTCTGCGTGACATCTACTGTTGACTGTTTATCCCTGAACATCCTCTGTCCTCCATCCCACTAAAAGAGGACAGAACAGTAAGGGGTTAAAGAGAAAAAACTGACAACAACACTTTTTCTGTGTTACACATAAATAGACCTATCCATTCTGTTAAGCTACAAAGGCCTGGAGTTGACACAGAATGATGGTCACAACAGCACTGAGTCGTCTGGCTAATTGCAGCACAAATCCACAAAAGAAATGATCAATTCCCCCTTTTAGCAATATCTCATTCACCCCTAGAGATATTCGGTATTATTGTTATTTTGTGCCGTCGCGCAAAGATCCTGTTTCCCCTTTAATACTGGAAAAATTTAAGAGTGGAAGTAGACTGTTTATTTCTTTCATCTCAGTTTCATTAGTTCAAACCTCAAAGGACAGTCTGCTCAGTGTCACCGGTTTCTCATTATGACCAAACCAAAGCAATCAGTCAGTGAAAATCGTCTGTCTCACTCCACTGCCCCGTCTCCTCTGCAGGTTATTGAGTGCATAACCCAGGGCCGGGTTCTGGAGAGGCCACGGATTTGTCCTAAAGAAGTGTACGACATCATGCTGGGCTGCTGGCAGAGGGAACCGCAGCAGCGACTGAACATTAAGGACATTCAGAAGGTCCTGTTCGCCATGGGCAAAGCCACGCCGGTCTACCTGGACATCCTGGGCTAGCAGCGGCTCCAGGGTGGCCCCGTCCCTCGCCAGACAAACAGAACGACAGAGACGTAACTGACAGACCGACCCACGCGAATCCAGGAATAACCAAACCAACCTACTCCACTGTCGAAAAACACCTACAATGTTTTGGAAGGACTTAAGTGCCTGCAACACTTTTGGATATAGTGGATAAAACGTATTCAAAAAACACGCACTTTTACATTTTGTTTACTTACGTATAAGATGTACAGGTTTGAAGAAGACTTTTTTTTTCCTCGAAAAACTGCAAAAATACACAAAAATGGAGACAAAAACGAAGTGAAGCGGACTGGCAATAGGAAAAAGGCCACAGTTTGATTATATTATGGAGAGAACACATGAGAGTTAAAATCTATCCTGGGTTTGGTTTTATGAATATATATAGAAATATTACATATATTTTATATTTATTTCTTTTTGTCAGGGTGTTGAAGGGTCTGCCATGTGTGTTGCTAAGGGCTCGGCCCTGTCCGAAGACATCACCGACAAACTATTGGCAGGGACTTGACAATGGTAGCCTTACTTGCACTCTGATTGGCTGGCGCTGAGCTTTTAAAGGGAACTCCACTTCTGTGGAATAACACTGGATGGTTGGAAAACAAAGGAGCGCTCTGTAGAGGACCTACCCAATCAGACAACCGACAAATCTATTTTAATTTAAAAAATAATGTACATATTGTAAAATTCTATGTGTCAAAATTATGTTAACTTATTTTTTCGGGTGTTATTTTGTTTCCTTTTCTGACTGTGATCTGGGTGGCTAAAGTATAAAGCTATGGTATTTGTTTTCATCCTAATCTCGAGGAGATTTCTCTTGGGAATCACCTGTGTCAGTGCTGGTAAGTTGTCTTATGTGGTGAAGGTGACTGGCGGTGAACACAGTTTGAAAAAGTCAGCTGACACCGAATCACAGAGACTCTGGTGAACGGGGGGAGCCATCCACGCAACACTTTTCCAAAGAGGCCACGAAGCCTCGTATTCACTTTCCAGTTCATTTGCTTTTTATGGCAAGAATAATGCATTGATGAGTAACATCTTACGCCGCACCCCTCAAACACATTCACACGCTTTGAGGAACCGTTCTGTCATTTTGAGGCGTTTTGGTGTGAAACTGCTTTTCCACTCTAAAGAAAACATTTTTGTAACTGGAATCATTGGTCAGCTGCAGGTGTGTGCTTCACATGCATAGCCGAAAAAAGCTTAAGTTTAAGGAATAGTTAGACGTTGTGGGAAATCTGCTCACTTAAAGAGTTAAAAGATATCACTATCAAATCTGTCAGCTTGATTTAGCTTAGCTTAGCATAAAGACTGGAAACAGAGGGAAATAGCTAGCCTTGCTCTATCCAAAGGTAACAAAATCCACCGACCAGCACCTCTAAAGCTCACAAAAGCCTGTTAGCTTATGCTAAGCTAAGCTAACCTGTTGCTGGAAGTAGCTTTGTATTTACTATAGACTGGTTTAGCTTAACATAGCATAGCATAAAAACTGGAAACAGGGAAATAGCTAGCCTTGCTCTATCCAAAGGTAACAAAATCCACCTAGCAGCACCTCTAAAGCTCACAAAGGCCTGTTCACTTATGCTAAGCTAAACTAACCAGTTGCTGGAAGTAGCTTTGTATTTACTATAGACTGGTTTGGCTTAACATAGCATAGCATAAAAACTGGAAACAGAGGGAAATAGCTAGCCTTGCTCTATCCAAAGGTAACAAAATCCACCTACCAGCACCTCTAAAGCTCGCAAAAGCCTGTTAGCTTATGCTAAGCTAAGCAGTTGCTGAATACAGCTTTGTATTTACTATGCAGACTGTTTTAGCATAGCTTAACATAAAGATTGGAAACAGAGGGAAATAGCTAGCTGTGTTCTACTCAAAGGCAACAAAATCCACCTACCAACACCTATAAATCTCACATAAGCCTGTTAGCTTATGCTAAGCTAAACTAACTGGTTGCTAGAAGTAGCTTTATATTTACCAGTACCAGAGCGGTATCAATCTTCTGGCCTAGCTCTCAGCAAGAAAGCAAATGAGCGCATTTCTTAAAATGTCAAACTATTGATTCCAAACATTTTAGGTTAATGCCATCAGGATCCGGTCACTTCTCAAGCCGAGAAAACAAACAACAGCTTTTTCCTCGCATACCACTTAAAACAACAAAATAAAAAACTTTTTTTTTTTTCTACTATTCTGATTTCCTTTCCATAAACTGTACATGACTCACAGTCACTGTTTTTTCTTCCTCGCACTCGTGGCCTTTGCATGTTTAACAATGACAAGGTTTTCACCCGTCTGTTGCTTTGATAGAAGCCTCGTCTGCTACAACCAGAGAGGAGCCACTGAAGCAGGTAGACGCTTGTGTTTCTTTACGGACGGTACATCTAAAATAACAATCACGGAAGTGGATCAGTTAACTGTGTGGTATTACGCCTTCCATATTTTTGATAATTACAGTATTTAATGAACTGGAGAACATGAAGAGTTTCGTTCCAAAACGTGGCAGAGAAACATGGCCCCCAAAAAGCTTCACAGCAAAAAAAAAACAAAACTAAAAACCAAATGAAATTAATTTTAAAGACTCGTTCGTAATTAAGTGCTCATTCTCGCAGAGTGGATTCTGTAGATTTCTCAGACGCTGAATGATAAACCTCAGGCAACAATTTTATTTTATGTTGTATCTGGATATACAGCGTTTTGGAGTGGAACTCTTCACATTGCTTCCTTATTATCCTGACATGAATTCTCACAGTATCACAGTGTTGTCTCTCTTCCCCTCGGGACTATGTAAATCATTAATGAGCATTCAGTTATTTCAAGTATTTTATATGAAAGGCAGGATCAAATCCAACGAGTTACCCAAAGCATTGAGTTTTTGTGTATTCTCTTGTGGTAAAGACAAACGCTTAAAGACATTATGACACAGACCGTGAGCATTTGCAGGGTATTGTAATCCTTTCATGGTGAGTTGAATATTGTTTAAAAAAGTTTTTCATTTTCTTTTCTTGGATGAACTAACTGAACACTTTTTGAAGCAAAGTTGGCATATGTACACATGTTACAGAATATAAAAATGTGGTATAACAACTGCAGTATATAAAATACTGGTATTCCATGATAGATCTTTGTATTAATGTGACTCTCTTAAGAAAATGTCTTCAAACAATCAGACGATCTCCTTTTCCATTTTGTCCTGTCTTATAAAGATGTGTAAATTTGACAAAATCTTGTCTTCATCTAAATCTCTCAGAGAGCTGAGCTGCATGTGTTCGGTGTGCGTTCTGTGTTACCTGCTGTTCTTTTGTCCAAGTCTTTAGGAGGTGGAGCAGGTCATCTACACTACTAATCACAGGGTTGGAGGTGCGATGTCTGGAGTCAAGCACATGTTGCCAAAATCAGTGAACGGTCTACAGGGGAACCTGCAAGTTGTGGAAACTCTCGCGAGATGGTTAAGGTTAGTCACTGATCTCGAAAAGTTAAGGTTAGTATAGGTTGTCGGGCAGCGAGTCTCGCCAGAGTTTTTGCAGATCTCAGATCAGACTTTGCAGTTTGCGGGTTACCTCCCAGACACGACCCAAAATCAACACATCTGCGACAAGCAGCGCGTGGCGGCTGCGTTACCTCACCGCTGCATTATTCACACATCCTTGTTCACACCAGCTGCATTCCTGCTGCTCTTTCTACGTAGAGTTTGACTTTCATAACGGCCATTTCATTTCATTATAGGTGTCATAGATAGAGAAAGATCAAGAAACGTGTGGTAGTTTGTAAATAATAGTAATAATCCACAATTAAAATCCCGTAGTATAGTCATTCATGTAGCCCTGCAAGTCACTACATGTTCTACAACACTGTCCTGCAAGTATTTCAGAATAAAAGCCTTGTGATTTGTCCACAGAAAAAAACACTTGAGGGGTTTTATTTTGAGATGGAAAGCAGGAAGTGTTGATTTAAAAATAAATCTTTACTTGTATTCATGTCCGTAACATTACTAACACCAGTGAAAGATATAGTAGTAAAGTACAGTGTGCTTTGGAGCAAAGACGCAAATTCATGTAAGTAATAATGCACAGCGAACGGGTCACAGCAAGTGGGTTATTGTTGTGAAACAAACCCTGACAGGGCGATGTGGAGGGGTCTTGCATCACCCTGTCAGGGTTTATTACACAACAATAACCCACTTGCTGTACATTATCCCGCTTATTACACGGCACTTTACTTTAGAAATCAATAGGCTCGTTCAAAATGAGTCAGGCTGGCGCAGAATCGATCATCGACGATTGTTCGACTCGATGCCGACTTGCTCCGACGTCAATAACATCACGAGATCGAGGCGGCAGCAGTTTTTAGAGTCAGGCTCAGCAGTTGCTCTCCACTGACTGCAAGACCCTGGGCATTATGGGAAACGCCTGGCTTGCGCCTGATCAAAGACGTGATTGGGTGGGGGTTGTTGCCCAAGGTGTGAGGCGCCAGGCGGGTGTGGAGATACTCACTCCCTGGCTGAGTGCCGCTACGTTGGGATTTACCCCGGTGGATGAGAGGGTCACCTCCCTGCACCTTTGGGTTGTGGTGGGGAAAACTCTGACTGTTGTCTGTGCTGTGCATATGCACCGAACAGCAACTCAGAGTATTCAGCCTTCTTGGAGACTCTTAATGGAGTCCTGTATGGGGCTCCACTAGGGGGCTCCATTGTTCTTCTGGGGGACTTCAACGCGCACATGGGCAACGTAGAGGCACGTGGAGAGGTGTGATTGGAAGGAATGGCCTCCCTGATCTGAATCCAGGCAGTCGTTTGTTATTGGACTTCTGTGCAAGTCATGGGCTGTCGATAACAAATACCATGTTCGAACATAAGGATGCTCATAAGTGTACTTGGTACCAGAGCACCCCAGGTCGATGATCGATTTTGTGATAGTATCATCTGATCTGAGGCCGCATGTTTTGGACACTCGGGTGAAGAGAGGGGCAGAGCTGTCAACGGATCACCATCTGGTGGTGAGTTGGATCAGAGGGTGGGGGAAGACTCTGGACAGACCTGGTAAACCCAAACAGGTAGTGCGGGTGAATTGGGAACATCTGGAGGAGGCCCCTGTCCGAGAGATCTTCAACTCACACCTCCGGCGGAGCTTTTCTGCCATCCTTGTGGAGGCAGGGGGCATTGAACCCGAGTGGGCAATGTTCAAAGCTTCCATTGCTGAAGCTGCGGCGGTGAGCTGTGGCCTGCGGGTCTTAGGTGCCTCAAGGGGCGGTAACCCTTGAACAACGTGGTGGACACCAGTGGTCAGGGAAGCTGTCTGACTGGAAAAGGAGTCCTTCCGAGATATTTTATCTCGGAGGACTCCGGAGGCACTTGCAAGGTACTGATAGGCCCGTAGGGCAGCAGCCACTGCTGTAAAGGAGGTAAAGCAGTGAGTGTGGGAGTAGTTCGGAGCAGCCATGGAGAAGGACTTTCAGTCGGCACCAAGGTGCTTCTGGAAAACCATTCGGCACCTCAGCAGGGGGAAACGGGAACCATCCAGCCTGTGTGCAGTAAGGATGGGACACTGTTGACCTCAACTGAGGAGGTAATTGGGCAGTGAAAGGAGCACTTTAAGGGACTCCTGAACCTGAATGATACGCCCTCTCTTGTAGAGGCAGAGCTGGAAGCTGATGGGGGATCATTATCAATTTCCCTGAGGGAAGTCACTGAGGTAGTTAAACAGCTCCACAGTGGCAAGGCCCCAGGGATTGACGAGATCCGCCCCAGAAATGCTGAAGGCTCTGGGTGTGGAGGGGCTGTCATGGATGACACGTCTCTTCAACATTGCGTGGAAGTCAGGGACAATGCCTAAGGAGTGGCAGACCAGGGTGGTGGTTCCCCTGTTCAAAAAGGTGGACCAGAGAGTGTGTGCCAATTACAGGGACATCATGCTACTCAGCCTCCCTGGTAAAGTCTACTCTCGGGTGCTGGAAAGGAGGATTGATGAGGAACAATGCTGATTTCGCCCTGGCCATGGATCAACGGACCAAGTCTTCGCTCTTGCAAGGATCCTTGAGGGGACCTGGGAATATGCCCATCCAGTCTACATGTGTTTTGTGGACTTGGAGAAGGCGTACTATCGGGTCCCCCGGGGATACTGTGGAAGTATGGGGTGAGGGGGTCACCTCTCAGGGCCATCCAATCTCTGTACTCCCAAAGCGAGAGCTGCGTCCGGGTTCTCGGCAGTAAGTCCAACCAGCGGGGGTTGGCCTCCGCCAAGGTTGCACCTTGTCACCAATCCTGTTGATATTCATGGGCAGGATATTGAGACGTAGTTGGGGTGAGGAGGTTTTGCAGATCGGTGTGCTGAGGATCTCATTGCTGCTTTTTGCAGATGATGTGGTCCTGCTGGCATCATCGGTCTGTGACCTCCAGCACTCACTGGATTGGTTTGCAGCGGAGTGTGAAGCGGCTGGGATGAGGATCAGCCCCTTCTAAATCGGAGGCCATGATTCTCAGCATGTAACCGATGGATTGTCTACTTGTCTACTTCTTACTAGGGAATGAGTCTTTACCCCAAGTGAAGGAGTTCAAGTGGGACTTGGAGTAGAATCCCTGCTTCGTTGCATTGAAAGGAGCAAGTTGAGGTGGTTCGGGCATCTGGTCAGGATGCCCCTTGGGCGCCTCCCTAGGGAGGTGTTCCAGGCAAGACCAGCTGGGACGAGGCCTCATGGAAGACCCAGGACTAGATGGAGAGGTTACATCTCCACACTGGCCTGGGAGCGACACAGGATCCCCCAGTCAGAGCTGGTTAATGTGGCCCGGGAAAGAGAAGTTTGGGGTCCCCTGCTGGAGCTGTTGCCCCCACGACCTGACCCCGGATAAGCGGCTGAAGATGAGTGAGAGAGTGAGTACTATACATAACAAGAGTCTGCTATAAAGAAATAATAGACCGTAGAACGCAGTGATTGGCCAATCAGAATCAAGTTAACAAATTAACAAAGCTCAAATATTGTTAAAGTTTAGGTGCCTGTCAAGGAGAGAAGATGTGATTTTAAATAGGGTCTCAACATGGTTCGTCCATGTATAGATCTTGAACACTGCTCCAGGTTCTGAAATTAACTTTCTTCACTTCCTGCCACTGTGACAGCAAGTGTTTTTCTTGTCTGCCACTCAGAAATTTTATCTTACACTTAAATCTTAAATAAAATCTTATTAAAACATTATATACATAGTAAATTACTGTGTTCGAATTACACTGTAGCTTCTGAGAGAGCCTCATTTTTTGGAGGTGGGAGGGTACTGTACATAGTACTAAACTATTGCCATATATTGTGGTTAGTTACATAAAAACAGATTTAATAGATTATGATTGTTTAAAGTTTTGTTTGATTAAAAAATCTGTAGTTTTTAATCAGTAGTTTTAATGATATATTATAAGCGGTTTAGAGGTAGTGTTAAGAAGTTAATCAGGTCATAACATCTATTTTATATTGCTTCAAACAACTAGATTTATTCAGGTTTCTCACCAAAAGCTTATTTCTACAAGATTAAAATTTAACACATCATGATAATGTAATTTACCATCGCCCAATATTCATTTTACTGAGTAGAGCTTGAATGCCTCATAAAGTTACTCAGTTGCATGTCTGTTAATGTTAGTAGCTCCTTTATTTAACCAAACAGGACTGTGCTGCCCACCGTCTGCGAACAAGTAACGTTACTAACTGTCCTCCTGTTGATTTCAACACAGGTTTGTTGTTCACAGTGTCGCATTATCAGGGGAAAATTGGTGCACTCCTCAGGTTTAGTAGCGCCATGCTGTTAAGCACTTTTTTTTCTCTGCGGTCCCAAACAAATTGAAACACGATACAGCGTGCGAAGGCATCATTGTGCATGCATAACTGTCAGAAAACAGCAGAAAGAGGAATCAATAGCCACAGAGGCATGAGATGCCGAGAAATTGGACAACTACGGGTCCAAAGTGGCGAATGTCCTGCTGCCAACAATTTACCCACATTTGGTGGGTGGCTGATGCTTATTTCAGACCCTTGTTCTATCCATTCTTAATATGTAAAGATGTGTTGTAGATCAGAAATCTAAAGCCACATTAAACAAAAACCATTAAACAATATTTAATTGTGTAAAACCTACAAAATGTATAGTACGACTCGCGTGCCACATTATTTTTGAAAATACATAAGAATTATAAGTGAAAACACCTATGGATAAAAAAACACCTACGGATCAAAAGGTGAAGGCACTTCTTTGAGGTTTTCCACTCTTGAAAGTCGTCATAAAGAGTTGATCCTGTCTCACCACTTGCTAGGCAAGCCATACAATTAGCACAATGCTACTTTGTACATGCTACAAGACAATCTACCTGGAAAAATGCACCTTACTTTATTGGCTAGCTGGGTGAATTGTCAGAAGAGGTTAGAACGCGCTGCAGCAAAAGTTGAACCAGGATAACCTCTAGTGCTCTGTGACCCAGTTTTTCTTTTGGTCAGAGGCCCTTGTTAAACCTTCCCTGCCTAACCACTGCAGTGGTCTGGATGAAATAACACCTGCTCCTCAGAATAAAAACAATACTGTGGCTGCTGACCTGACAGAACAATTACTCTCAAATCGAACACCGATTGTAAAATATATCCAGGAAACAGTGAGATCAGGCTGTGTCTAATTAACTAAGCTAACCAAGCATTGGAACGGCTGCATATTAAGTGTCATGCTCAGAGGCGCATAACGTGTCATTCTTGAGGAGAAAGGACATGTTGTCTGACAACCCTAGTTATTTTATGGAGATAATATGGAGACAGACAGGAAATCGAGTCGAACTAGATGTTGCAGTAAAATACCATAAACCATTTGATCCCAGAATGCACCACAACCTTACTTACTGCATGTTAAATCACAGCATCATGTTGCCCTTAGGTGTGAACATATGTTGTGTTCAGGTTTTTAAATAGCTTGAGATAGATAATCCATCACGGTGAAATGTACACGACTTCACAGTCTGACGATGCAGAAATAGAAACAGACATTTGAGCTTTAGCGTCGCCACGTACTTGGAGGCTTCGTTGGCGAGTGTCCACATATTAGATGACAGCCATTCCATTATTGCTTGCCCTCTTACAAACAGCGGGAAAATGGAGACAGTCAGCGCCGAGGGATTTGAGGTCAGTAAGCAGTGTGTTATGATGGTGGTGCCTTAATTGTTTATTGATTTACAATTACGCAGTGTTGTGTGTGTTTAGGTTTCTCTGTCAGTGTGTGTATGTGTGTGTGCATGCTCATATTTGTGGTTTAGTCTGGAGTCAACTTCTGCATGCTCTAACTGCTGCCTGTAACATCAGCTGCTAAATAAATACAGCCAAGCATTTCAAATAAAAGTCACATACATACAGTTACACCAAGCCCCCAGGAAAAGAGCTGGTCGTTGATCCCAACATGGTCGCCGTGGCCAACGGTGGTACTGCAACTTCTGTGTCCCTCATGTGATATCATTAGGCCCAAAAAGACTTTTTCCCCATAGACTTACATTGAGAAAGAGATGTCTGTAACTCAGCGGATAATGTTTTTGAGGTGAACCAACTCCCCTGTACGCTCTAATAGTCCTTATTTAAATCAATAGGTCCTAAAATTTTTAAAACGCACTAACAGCCGAATCCACAGTTATTTCCTTCCTGTCTTTATGTCCAGGGAGACCCAGACCATGACTACAGCACAAGCCGTGACGTTGGGACCCCGTTAAAGAGTCATGTGACCAAGCGGACGCCACGGCGCATATCGGACATGCACACAAGGGCCCAATAAGACCTGGAAGACCCAGAAGATCAGGTAATTTTCCAAACCCAGAGGGTTACCCGTTGACTTCATGAACCTCTGAGCAACTTTCAATGAACGGAGCCCAGCCTCCAACGCTGTATCCAGCTCTCTTTATACATCCATGGGTTACACACACTACTACCTTAAAGGACCAGTGCCCACTTTGTTAGCTGCCGGGTCATCAGCTGGGGACCACCCCTCATTGAGGTTTTGCCCCTTAGCCCAGAACAACTCCTGGTGGCGGGGCAGTGAACAATAATGTCTCCCTGCAGCTAACATTGTACAGTAGTTTCCTGCTCCCCATCCTTTATCCTGTCTGCTCAGCCAGAGCCAGAAGTCTAGTCTGCCTCTTCAGAAGTCTACCTCTTCTGATAACTCCCTGGTTGCCTTATGCAGCCTGGCTCCCTGTAGCCCCAGGTCCTTCAGCTGACGTATTGAGTCTCCAACAAAGCCTCTAGTACCCTTGTCCACCTTCCCTTCACTCTGTGAAGCATATTTCACCCTTTCCATTTGTGGACTACCTCCAACCCCTCTTCCCATGGCACTGAGTTCCACCAGCAGCACTGATTTTCCGGCTGTGGTCCACAGAACAATGTCTGGCCACAGTGTGGTGCTGCTGATTTCTCTGGGAAAGTGGAGTTGCCTGCCCAGGTCCACCTTCACCTCCATCTTCTACTCCATCCCTGTTGTCAGGGACTTAGGTGCTGGTGTCCTGTTGGTATTTGGTGCAGGATCCCCCTTCCTGAGAAAGTGGATCCTCTATAGGCTCCCTCTTGGACTTGCCTTCTTTTCTCCACCATCTCTGCCAGCTTCTTGAGCACTTGGTCGTGCCTCCATCTGAAGTGACCCTGTGTCAATGCAGTGCTGCAGCCTGACACAATGTGCTGGAGGGAGGTGTTGATGGTCCCACAGAGGTCACAGTTTTGCTGTGTCTCAAACCACTGATGGAGGTTGCCAGGGCTGGGTAGGGTGTCGTAGGTCGCCCTGATGAGAAAACTTAGTCGAGTCTGTGGCATTTTCCAGATGTCTGTTTAACTGATCTCTGGACTCACGACACTCTCCACTTTGTCCAACGCCCCCGGTGCTCCTGCTGCCCCCGGTGCCCCCGCCGCCCCCCCCCTCCCCCCCCGGTGCCCCCGCCGCCCCCGGTGCTCCTGCGGCCCCCGGTGCCCCCGCCGCCCCCGGTGCTCCTGCTGCCCCCGGTGCCCTGCACCAAGGTCTGTACCCTGTACTGCAATTGCTCACTTCTGCTAACCTCGGCAACAAGGTCCTTCCTCTCCTTCTTGACATGCTATATACAATATTTTTTTTTCATACTATACTATGACTTTTTGATTAGACATTCTGTACTATGACTTTTTTCACATACTATGTGACTTTTTTTGATTATTTTTTCGACGTACTGTAGTCTGACTTTTTTGACATACTATACCATGACTTTTCTAAACGATGACTTTCTTGGACATACTACACGATGAATTTTTGTCTTTTTCTGGCAACTATCGAATTACCTTTTTGTGACATACTATATTATAACTTATTTATGTATTATGTATTATACTATGACTTTTTTCAACATACTATATCCTGTGACTTTTTTTGACTGTGTTGTTGACGTTCGACAAACTGTACAACAGGGAGGTTTTTTTTCAACATACTATACTATGACTTTTTTTGATTGGTTTTACCGTACTATAGTATGACTTTTTTTTCAACATACTATACAGATTTTTTTCTATACTATACCATGGCTGTTTTTCAACGTGCTACAGTATGACTTTTTGTGACATACTACACTATAACTTTTTTCAACATACTATACTATGATTTGTTTCAACTGTTTTTGTGACATACGTAGTATGACTTTTTTAATATATTATACTGTTATATATAGTATACTTTATTACCCTTTATTTGGTGTACCAAGACTTTTTTGACATACTATACTATGACATTTTTTGACATACTACACTATGATTTGTTTTTTCGAATCTTTTTGTGACAAACTATATTATTTTTTCCAACGTACTATACTAGAACTCTTTTTTACCCCTTTTCGATGTACTATACTATGACTTTTTTTTTCTACTCTTTTTGACATACTGTACTATTAACTTTATGCAGCATACTATAGTATGACTTTTTTCGAAAAACTACTACAGCTTTTTTCGACAACAACGGGCCGTGGGGGCAACACTTCCAGCAGGGGACCCCAAACTTCCCTGGGCCACATTAATCAGCTCTGAAAGGGGGATGCTGAGGCGTTCCCAGGCCAGTGTGGAGATATAATCTTCCCCGGGGCGTCCTCCCAGCTGGTCGTGCCTGGAAAACCTCCCTAGCGAGGTACCCAGGGGGCATCCTTACCAGATGCCCAAACCACCTGAGCTGGCTCCTTTCAACGCAAAGGAGCAGCAGCTGTACTCAGTCCCTCACGGATGGCTGAGCATCTCACCCTATCTCTAAGGGAGACGCCAGCCACCCTCCCGCTTATACCTTCGATCGAGTTCTTGCGGTCATGACCCAGCCCTCATGACCATAGGTGAGAGTAGGAACCAAGTTTGACTAGGATCGAGAGCTTTGCCTTGTAGCTCAGCTCTCTCTTCACCCCCACTGATCCGATTCTCCAGCCAATCTCACGCTTCATTGTTCCCTCACTCGCGAACAAGACCCCAAGGTACTTGAACTCCTTCACAAGACTCATTCCCTACCCGGAGTAGACAATCCATCGGTTTCCTGCTGAGAACCATGGCCTCCGGTTTAGAGGTGCTGATCCTCATCCCAAACCGATCCAGTGAGTGCTGGAGGTCGCAGGCTGATGACGCCAGCAGGACCGCATCATCTGCAAAAAGCAGCAATGAGATCCTCAGCACACCGATCCACAAGCCCTCCTCCCCCGACTAAGCCTGGATGTTTTTCAACATGCTATAGTGTGACTTTTTTTTGACACATACTACACTGACTTTTCTTTTATTTACTACACCATGACTTTTTTTTGGAATATGGTATGACATTTTTTTTTTTTTTACTTTTTGTGACATACTATAGTATGACTTGTTTCAGCATACTGTCCTGTAACTTTTTTTTGTTTTGTTTTTTCACTCTTGTTTATTGACAAATTATACTATGGCTTTTTTTTTTTTTTTTTTTTTTTTTTTTTCCTTTTTCAATGTACTAGGCGATGACTTTTCTTAGACACTATACTATGACATTTTTCTAATCTTTTCAGCATACTGTACTATTACTAACTTTTGTTGGCATACTGTACTGATTTTTTTTTTCAGTACTATACCACGGTCGTTTTTTCTCATATTATACTATGACTTTTTTCGACATACTATACCATGACTTTTTTTTTGGACATACTATAGTATGACTTTTTTCTACTTTATTTCAACATACTTTACTATGACTTTTTCGACATACTATACCATGACTTTTTTCGACACACTATACTAGGACCTTTTAAAACTTTATCAACATACTATACTATGACTTTTCAACATAATGTGATATCAAATTTTTCAACATACTATCGTATGACTTTCTCTCGATATCTCTGACTTTTTTGACATACTGTACTATGACTTTTTTTCGATATACTATGCTATAAGTTTTTTTGACATACTATACTATGACTTTTTTGACATCCAACACTGACATTTTTCAACATATGTCAAATTTTTCGACATACTGTAGTATGACTTTTTTTCGACACACTATACTATGACTTTTTCTCCGACATACTATACTATGACTTTTTTCGACACACTATACTATGACTTTTTTCTCCGACATACTATACTATAACTTTTTTCAACATACTATACAAGACTTTTTTTGACATGCAATAGTATGACATTTTTCAACATGATATATCAAATTTTTCAACATACTATAGTATGACTTTCTCTCGATATCTCAGACTTTTTTGACATACTGTACTATGACTTTTTTCGACATACTATACTATGACTTTCTTCAACATACTATAGTATGACTTTCTCCGACATACTATACTATGACTTTTTTGACATACCATACTATGACTTTTTTTCGATATACTATGCTAAAAGTTTTTTTGACATACTATACTATGACTTTTTTGACATCCAACACTGACATTTTTCAACATGTCAAATTTTTCGACATACTATGACTTTTTTTGACATACTATACTATGACTTTCTTTTGATATATTAAACTATGACTTTTTTCAACACACTATACTATGACTTTTTAAAACTTTTTTTCAACATACTATACAAGACTTTTTTCGACATACTATACTATTACGTTTTTTCAACATGCTATACTATGACTTTTTTCAACATAATGTGATATCAAATTTTTCAACATACTACCGTATGACTTTCTCTCGATATCTGACTTTTTTAACATACTGTACTATGAATTTTTTCGACATACTATGCTGAGTTTTTTTTGACATACTATACTATGATTTTATTTCGACACAATATATTTTATGACACAATATACTATGACTTTTTAAAACTTTTTTTCAACATACTATACAAGACTTTTTTGATATACTGTACTATGATGTTTTTTTTCGACAAACTATATTATGACTTTTTTGATATACCATACTATGACTTTTTTTCGACACACTATACTATGACTTTTTTCGACATAATATCAATTTTTTAATGAAATTTTTTCAACATAATGGAATTTGACTTTTTTATGATAATACTAATTAATCGACATAAAATACAATGACTTATTTTTATCATAAAATACTTTCAAATACTACATGATTGTTTTCATGACATTTTTCAAGATTCGATATTATGACCTTTTTCATGAAATTTTTTGACATACTACACTGACTTTTTTAATGAAGTTTTTCCAACATAATAGAATTTGACTTTTTAACTATCATACTGACATTTAACATACTATAATGTGATTAACATGAAATGTTTCAAGATTCAATACTATGTCCTGTTTATCATGAAATTTTTCGACATACTATACTATGACTTTTTTTCATGTTATTTTTCAACGTGACATAATTTGACTTATTTTTCTAATAATACTGATTAACATACTATAATATGATTGTTAAAATGAAATTTTGCAAGATTCGATACGATGACCTGTTTTTCATGAAATTTTTCGACATTCTATACTGACTTTTTTAATGAAATTTTTCAACATGATAGAATTTGACTTTTTTTGATAATACTGATTATCATACTATTAAATGATTGTTAACGTGACATTTTTCAAGACTCGATACGATGACCTGCTTTTCATGAAATTTTTCAACATGATATAATTTGACTTTTTTATCGTAATACTTATTAACATACAATAATATGAGGGGTGAACAGCTCTGACTGCAGCTGGGAGGGACTGCAGATGAGGACTGGGCCCACTATGAGAGCTTTGGGGCCAAGGAGGGGTTCACGGCAGCACCCGCTGCTCGTTGAGAAGAGGAAGAACGATACCTGCTTTCTGCATAACACCAGAAAAACTCATTACATTTGGCCCTAATTGCTTTTTTGAAAGACTCGCTAGAGGGGTCTGAAAACTGGCTAAATATAGCTAAGCTAAGTAGACGTCACAGCGCTGTTGCTGGAAACCGCTGATACTGAGACACTACAGTGCGTAGTCACAAAATCGAGATGCATTGTGGGATATGCAGTTTAAAGACAGTACTTCTGTGAAGCGGCATAGAATTGAATGATATGCATTCAATATTCTTTGCAAGCCCTCGCAGGCCACATAAAGTGAGGTGGCGGGCCTGATTTAGCCCGCGGGCCTTGAGTTTGACGTGTACTATACTATGACTTTTTTTGCATGAAATTTTTCAACATACTGTATTTTGACTTTTTCCTACATTAAATGAATCCATATACTATACTATGATGTTTATCCATGAAATTTTTAGACTTTTTAAAAAATTATATTTTTTCATTAAATTTTTCCAACATTTCACG